>WNGS01165751.1:14419734-14430711 GCA_020271785.1 Procambarus virginalis
TACATGTGTGCATTTTGTGTGTGTGTGTGTATCACCTATTTGTGCTTGTGGGGGTTGAGCTCTGGCTCTTTGGTCCCGCCTCTAAACTGTCAATCAGCTGGTGTACAGGGTCCTGAGCCTACTGGGCCTCTATGAATATCTACTCATGAAACTGTGTATGGAGTCAGCCTCCACCACATCACTTCCTAATGCATTCCATTTGTCCAACCACTCTGAGACTAACAAAGTTTTTTTCAAATATCTCTGTGGCTCATTTTGGCACTCAGTTTCCACATGTGTCTCCTAGTGCGTGTGCCCCTTGTGTTAAATAGCCTGTCTTTATCTACCCTATCAATTCCCTTCAGAATCTTGAATGTGGTGATCATGTCCCCCCTAACTCTTCTGTCTTCCAGCGAAGTGAAGTTTAATTCCCGTATCTCTCCTCGTAGCTCATACCTGTGTGTGTGTGTGTGTGTGTTTGTGTGTATTGTGGTGTGTTGGTGGTGTGTGTGTGTTGTGTGTTTGTGTTTGTGGTGTGTGTGTGTGTGTGTGTGTGTGTGTGGTTGGTGTGTGTGTGTTGTGTGTGTGTGTGTGTTAGAGCTATTTAATATTACTCAAAGGTACAGATTAATGCTTCGCCTATAGATTCTTTGTACACTTCTTACGATATTTCTTTCTTGAGATGAAAATAGACAACTTTTATCTTTAAAGTTAATTTTACAATCTAATTAACCTTGACATGTCACTAAAGTTTGAGTTTCGCTGAAGCTCTCTTTAACATCTTCGGAGGCAGAGGAAAATATAATACAAATTAACAAAGAATCTTGGATCGAGCCTTGGATAGAACATTGCCAAGCTCTAAGAATAATCGAATGATGTTTTCTCATTTCCAATATCCACACTAGACTGTCCCTTCCATTGCCCCTTCCACCTACACAATAACCCTTCCAATAAAAAACTTCGAGGATGGTACAATTTCCCCTCCACAGCAACTCTCTCTCTCTCTTTTTGAGCACGGCTTCGTCTCCTCCATACTTTTTTTTCATTCTAACACTCACGCACCTCGAGATGAGTCTTATTTTCCGTTATTAGTTCCCTCTCTTGGCTCGAATATTTCGTCTTAATTCCTGCTCACCACTTTCTTTCTCTCTCTCTCTTTCTCCCTTTGTCTCTGTCTCTGGCTCTCTCTCTGTTTCGCTCCTGTCTCTTTGTCTCTTTTAATTCTGTCTTCTCTTCACACACTCTTTTTCGTTGTCATCACACTTTATGCTTTTTTCCATATACTTCATTCTCGTTCTTTAATTTCTTTTCTTATGTCTGTCTTACAGTATGCTCACTTTCATTAATGCTTGCTTCATCCTCTCATAACTTCTCACATACTCATCACTCTGCTCTCATGCCTCACACCGCTCTCTCTCTGTTTCCGCTTCATCCTCACACCTCACGTTCCTCACACCTCTCCCTTCCCCCTTTTCCAATCTAACTTTCCTTACTAGCATGTCACATTTCATCTCTGCACTTCATATTGTGTTCTGCTCCCTCACATTTTGCTTTTCTTTCTAAGATCCTAGTTTTCTCGTCTGTCTCATCTCACTCTCACCTCATGCGTCTCTCAGGTACATGAAGGTGCCTCATTCCCTGGTCTTCCTCAAATATTTAGCCTTCGTCGTGCCAAATATTCACTATGTTCTTGATGCCAGGCACTTGGGTAGAGCGACGATCTCCCTCTTTGCAGGTCGGCGTTCAATCCCCGACCGTTCTAGTGGTTGGTCACCATTCCTTTCTGGAATCCTATCCCAAATCCTGATCCTCATCCGTTCCAAGAGCAATATAGTCGTAATGGCTATTACCCAACTGTCACAAATGAAGCATGTGGGGTATGGGAGTGTCATAGGCTAATCGGTGCCGGCCCCAGTGCCACACTTTAAGAAATATTGCAAGCTAACGTAACCCAAAACCCCCACACAGTTGATGGGCAGGTAGATGTGATGGTCGCAAGTAGATGGCGTCGCTCTGGGTTCCTTTTCCTGGTGCTATATTTGCTATTTTCTGTCATATGCCTGAAACCGGACATCAGCTGTGGGTATGTTGATTCCCCCAGATGCCCATAGTGAGCCCCTTACTACAGCATGAAGATACATTCGAGGGGAAATTCCATGATAAATTTCACCCCAAAGATGTAACAGTCCCGGAAGGGAATGATAGCCTTCACAGTGCAGTCAACTGGGAAGCAAGGGAAAGTACTAAGTACTAAGTACTAAGGAAAGTACTAAGGAAAGAAAGGATGCAGTACTAAGGAAACCAACGTAGGAAATGTGCTGCTCGGTGGCTCCAGGTAAACTGTATACACTTCTACCCTGCTGTGAAAATGATGACAGGTTTAAAGGAAACGGATCTCATAGCATCAGGCCTTAATAAAAATTTACACTGAACTATGGAGAGTTAATTTTTAACTTCATTAAGTGAAGAAAGATATAAGAAATATAGAGAAGATTCGCACTAGAAACTCTGAGCTTACCCTTTCAGCCATATTCAGTAGGTTAGACATATATGAATGAGTTTGGGTGGTTATAAATAGGAGTTGCCTCATATGGGCCAATAGGCCTTCTGCAGTTGCCTTTGTTCTTATGTTCTAATAGTTTTTCTTCAAGAAACATATTTATTTCTTCTTCCTCTTCCTCCCTTTCTTCTTTACCCCATGACTCTTGTTCATTCTCTTCCGTTCTATCTTCTTCTGTTCTTCGGTCTTCTCAGTCTCTCTTCATACTTCTCAGTTCTAAATCATCATATTATTCTTTGTAGCTCCCGCTTTTATCTTCTTCTGTTTCTTACACTATTCGCCTCACCGCTCTTATCTCCATTTTTACTTTCTTCCCACCTTTCTCACCTCTCATTTATTTCTTCCATCTCTCATTCTCTCACGTCTATCTTCTGTTCTCCTCCCATTTATTTATCCTATCGCACCAAAAACATCCGTTATTCCCTCCTTCCTTAGCTCTCATCTTTTTCCTTCCTACCTCAACTCTTATCTTCCTTTCTCATCTATCATTTTCATCCCTACTAAGTTCCACTCATTCTACCTCATCCTTCACCATTCTTTCTCACCTCTCCTCCTCTTTCCTCACTTTGTGCCTTGTCTGTCCATGATTAGTCTTGCGTATCTCCCCTCATCTACTGTCTTTATCCGCTTTTTTCAATACTGTCTCTTACTTCATCTTCCTATTTTCCCATTTTATCAGTTATTGCTAAAACTTCTTCTCGTTTGGTACTTTCCTTCCCTGGCTTCCCTTTCCTACCCCTCACATTCTTCCCTCCCACATTTCACCCCTTTTTCACACTTCTATCCCATGTTTCTCTCTCATCTGTCTCCTGTATCTCTAATTCAACTATCTTCTTTTCCACTTTCTCACCTCTCTCCCATGTCTCTTGCTCATCTCTTTCTTCCCTCTTCCATCATTCTCCCCCCTCACTCCCTCCCACTCACTCATATCTCCCAGTTCTCTCTCCCACCTCCCATCTGACGTGTTATCAGGCTCGGCCACACCCCATTATTCTCTCCTAATATTCTCTATCTCTCTCTCGTATATTTGCATAATTCCTAATTTTTCTAAATTCACCAGAAAATAAACTGTTGTATTATTATTATTATTATTGGCCATTTATTGTTAGTGTTATTTAGTCATTCTTTTATTATCTTTATTTTAAATAATTATTTTATTTCCATCTCTGAAATTGAATGGGAAAATAGGTATTGTTATGGTAAGGGTTTCGAACCGAAATATTATTGTAAACTCTCATGTTTTGCTTTAACAATGCGAATAGATGTTTTAAACGGAACAAATAATTTTGTAACTGTATCCAGCTGAAATTAGGAATTTTTGACCATGTTTCTAGAAGTCTATTATCGCTCTAGTGCTTGAGCGGCTTAACTTATTTTGGTAATAGAGAGTTGCTCATAAATATACAATTTCCAGAAGCTGTGTGTCGTTTTTTTTTTTTTAGTGCAAAGAGAGAAAATGAAATTAACAGTTTACCGAGTGCCCCATTAATATCGTTGTGAATTACTCGATGGCCATTTTATAAAATTTACTGATATTTCATATAATGGCTTTATTTTGGCACCTGAAAACCTTTGAGGTTGTATTCAGAGCAAGATGTAGAAATTGTTTGCCTTGAATATGGGATTTCAATGGGATTTTACAGTTTAGCTCAGTTCAAAAGGTTTTACTAGTATATATGTTTTTATATATATTTTTTAAACTTTCAAATTTATTAATAGGCAATTGCATCTCAAAGTTTTTGATCTCATACATATTTTTCGTGCCTGCTTCACTCTATTGAGGTTTGTTAGGCATGAATTGTTTTAAATACAGGTTTGGTTATCTTAACTTAATTAGTTTTTTGAGAAAATCATTTCATGGTATTAAATCTTATATCTGTAATCGAAAGAACATCAGACACCATTTTGCGATGTCAGTTTAGCTATTCAGTGTTGTTTCAAGTGCAGAGTGAACAGGGGACGATATGAGGTTACATTGCTCTATATGCAAATAGTCCAGCACCTCGGGACCTAGTTACCAAATGGCACAATGCTCCAGGAGCTGATAACCTATTATGTTAACATACTAATGACCTATTAGTGTTGTGTAGGGAGGAGGAGGAGGAGGAGGTATGGATTCGTTGGGACTTGTAAAACACATCTACATCCTTTGCACTGTGTTCGCTTTACGCTAGAAGTTTAGTTCAGTCTTTCGTAATGTTGATGGCTTTAGTTTGAATGGCAAACCGGAATTTCAAATTAAAGGTGTTAGTGTGTGTTTGATTCAGTACTATTGATTACGCTATGGTGGTCCTAAGATTAACAACTCAAGGTGTTATTACGTCCTTGTTGTAGCCCACTGATAAAATGGTTCCCTCACTCTCCTTCCCTCTCCCTCTCTCCTTTCCTCCCTCCTCTCTCTCTCTCTCTCTCTCTCTCTCTCTCTCTCTCAGTTCATCATATACACACCCGTCTTGACCTTGTATATCACAAATCACTGTTGAATGGGCCATAATAGCCATATTATACACACACAAATCACAATAGCGTGATGCATCAAATGAACAAATCCACAGATTAAGGCAGCGTCTGGGATGCTCTCGGACATAGGTTCGAACCCTCGTCACGGCCCTTGTGGATTTGTTTAACCATATTGTATTTCCACCTAATGCCCACTATAACCAATATGACTGGTATCCAGGCTATAGTGTCTTTAACAAACCCACTATAACTCCTTTAAGTTTTCCTTTCAAATTGATTTGTTATGTTTTGAATAATAAGATCCGCCTTGATCTGATTTTCTTTATAATATCTGTTGTTATTTTCGTTATCCGAAACCATTAGACTTTTTTTTTGGCAAAAACTACTCGTATAGTCTTGACGACAAGATCTCAAGTCTTAAGATTCACGAACGCAAGCAGACTTTGCCCTGGTGGTCACAGCACAGATCTGATATCGTCTTAACGAAACCAGACTTGTCTTTTCATATCAGCCAGAAGATATCACGAAGATCGCGTTAAATTGATGCGTCACAAAGCCTTCGAGACACTGTCGTCACCCCATGCCACCAGGAGGTCTGGTCGAGAACCGGGCCGTGGGGACGTTGAACCCCGAAACCAACGCATGATAACCCCCTGCAACAGACGTAATTATCTCTCACGCCTATGTCAGACATCGGCCGTCAAGTCCTCACCGTTCGGACTTAGCGATATTCTTACGATATAGGCCAATATTAGACTGCATGTGTATGTACTGTACTTTGAAAAGCTAATCGAGGACGTAGTTAGGTTAGGTATGATTAGATTCAGCTTAGTTTAGGTTAGGTTATGTTAGTAATATGTTACGTTTGGCTCGGGTTAGATTAGGATATGGTTAGTTTAGGATAATCTCACGTTGGTTGGGTTAGTTTAGGCTAAATTACGTTGCCTTGCTTACATTTATTGTATTAGTTTATTTGGGTTTGGTGATTGTAATTAGGTCAATTTTGATTGTGGTCAGTTAGGTTTGCTATGCAATTATAAAAATAAAAGAAGGATGTGAATCATCCGTGAATTCTACAATTCTGTAAAATAGGTCTAATAATATTTTTGAATGAAGTACCTATATCCAATTTATTTTTTGCTCCACGGTTTAGGCCAGAGCCTTGACCCCTTCCCCGCTTTCCTAGTCCAGATCTAGTATGCCTCCAAATATTCTGGTAAAGTCCAGGACATAACTCTCCTCCTCCGTTTCACTAGTAAAAGTCCGGACAATAGCCATAACCTCACTTCCTTCGGTATACTTCAGACCACAATTCAGTTTCACTTTGGCTGTTAAAATCCGAGCCTTAACCCTGCCATTAACCCTTAGCATTTCCACTAGTAATGACCAAGCCATAACCCCTCCACCTCCCCCCGGTAACACAGTCTGATCCACTCAGCGTTCCACCTTTGATACTGGTCATCTGGGAGTCCCGTGTCAATATGGCTCACAGGAGTTACATTAAGGGGATTGCTAGCTCTGGATTAGCATGTCAGTAGATGCATAACGAACCTGCGGACGTCTGGGACGGTCCTGCATTCTCCTGGACCCGAAGGATGCCTGCATAACTTTGTTCCATTTCAGACAGAAACGAGATTGAGATCCGTACGTATATATGAAGCTTAAACAGCAAACGTATTGAAGATTTTGTATAATGCTGGTGTTTCAGATTGACCTCCCGGGCGGAATGGAACTGAGGTTACGTGAAAATTTCCTAAAATGTGCCATAGACTGATATGCCCAAAAATCTATTAAACAAATTACATGTGACATACTAAATAATTGTTTAGTATAGTTGAGAACTCCAAGGGTGGATGTATATTTGCTTATTATGTGGATATTCCTTGAGGTCTTTCTCAATTGATGCTATGTGGACTTAAGTTACAGTTAAGTTACAGGAAAAGTTACAGTGTTCGGGTACAAAATGTGATGGTGGATGACTTTGATCACTAACAGCATTATACAACGAGATCTGTCGCCTGAGTGTTCTTATGAACGGTGATCTAGGACCATTATAAAAGGATATCATAGGACTATAGTCTAGTATATATATATATATATATATATATATATATATATATATATATATATATATATATATATATATATATATAGATATATATATATATATATATATATATATATATATATAGATATACAGATATATATATATATATATATAGATACATACATATATATAGATATACTATATATATAGATATATATATATACATACATATATATATATACATATATATATATATATATATATATATACATACATATATATATATATATATATATATATATATATATATATATATATATATATATATATATATGGTATAGAATACAGTATTATAAAAGGATATAATGTACAATAGGTGGAGCTGAATTGCTTCCCTCGGCTAGGAAAACACACTTGTGTATTGGTTATCCAAGAAACAGGTTATCCAAGAGACAGGTTATCCAAGAAACAGGTTATCCAAGAGACAGGTTATCCAAGAGACAGGTTATCCAAGAGACAGGTTATCCAAGAGACAGGTTATCCAAGAGACAGGTTATCCAAGAGACAGGTTATCCAAGAGACAGGTTATCCAAGAGACAGGTTATCCATGAGACAGGTGAGGTCGATTGTCCCATTGCCAACGCTACAATCGTTTTCCAGAATTGTAATTAGCACAAGAAACATTTTGATTGTATAGAAATTCCCCGATGTATTTTTATAGTTACAAAATTTACTATATATACGAGTTGTACTTCAATATGTAGCAACATATAGCTCTTGAAAATAGCAATAATAGTAACGGAATAAAATGTATCATGTCTTTTTACAAACCCCTCCAAGCCAGACTGTGTATTATTGAAACTTCTCTGTTGCTGGCCATTTCTTTTCAAAGAAAACTCTGGTGTTAGAAGTTAGTGAAAAATGTACTCATGCCAGTATCACAATAAAACACTGTCTTCGTGCAAGATCTGCAACTGGCAAGCTTCTAGCATGACTGGAATATATTCACCCCAAAAAGCAAACTTGTGTTCAGGTCCCGTTTCTGGATGTAAATTCACTGAGACCTTTTTTTGTTAAGTCCTGGAATATGTTCAAGGTTAAAGTGTATTTCCAGGATGGTCAGTTGGCTTTTGTGGTGTTAGCTCCCTCATATATATATATATATATATATATATATATATATATATATATATATATATATATATATATATATATATATATATATATATATATATATATATATATATATATATATATATTGTTACGGTAAAATGACTAATAGAGCAGTGGCTATTAGGGCAGATGGAATGTCATGCACATTAAACACAAAAAATGAAGAACAAAGTAAATAAAACTGCTAAGTAGATCTCTTCACTGTACGTAGCTGTAGGATAAAGTACTAAGAATAACAATTTAAATACTTTACTATGACAAAAAATGACTTTAACAGTCTACAATAAATAAAAATAGTTCCTCTATGACTTGGCTTAATAACATAGCGCAAAAATATAAAAACAAACAGACAAGTGAACGTTCGTTAAGATCAAAATAATTGGTGCTGGAATACTATGTAAAAGACTGCATAAATCTACCACCACACAAGGTAGTGTGGAAGCAGTGTGGTGTCGAAGGTATGAGCACTGAGAGTATTCTGCTTGGTGGTGGCTGGCTGGCTTCTATATATACATGGACTTGACCGTGTAGGTGGCGCCAACACTTCCACCACCACCACCACCAGCGACAACAATCTCCCCACAACCAGTTTCTTCACCACCATCCACCAACAATCCCAATTCCACTAATTCCTCCAAATACCAATAGATGGGTGCAATAGATGGGTGGTGATTACAGCTGAGGCCAAGCAATCCAAGGTATTCCTGCTGGTTAGTCAACAGTGTATGGAACACAGTGTTTCGGTCAGAATTTCGGAGTTTAGCCATGACCACAATTGGCTTGTCAAAAAACACAAACAAACTTGTTTTCACATATTCAGTAAAAGAGGAGAGTACTTTCTCACTGTGTTTGTGAATCACTTGGCTCGTAAGTATGTTAGTTACCCAGTTTGTGAGTAGGAATAGCTGCTCTTCATAGCGCGACCTATTTACTTCTAAAAATATATGTATTTATCTAACAATAAGACTCTTTTTCTCTCTCCTTTTCCTCTTTTTTTCTGTTTTATTTATTATGAAGGTGCTGGGGTTAATACAACTAGAAGCTGAGTGAAGATCTGTCATACATCATCAGCTTAACTGAAGCTTGGCTCAAGATACTTAATCATTTCATGTGTTTATTTCAAGTTTTTACTATGAATAAACTTGAATCATAATGGTAAGTTTCTCTACTATTTCTTGACAGGAGGAAGGTAAGGGAACTATCAGGGGAAAACGCCAACCCATTACTACTATTAGCACTCAGAAGGGGTCAGGATAATGATTTGGGATGGGACGGAGGAAAGGAATGGTGCCCAATCACTTGGACTGTCGGGGATTGAACGCCTTTACATAGTCTATTAACTTGATTTCTAGCCCGTTCTCTGGTATTGCCATAACGTGCAAAATACGGGGTACTAAAATGCTTGAACCCATGACACGTAAGGATCCCATCAACGCATACGGAACGTGCATGCTTGTAAGCAGCTGCTTTTCATAGTTCCCTGTATTATGGCCGTTGGGGATCATAGCGAACAAAATGCTGAGTACTATTTGAGAGGTCAACTTGTGTTTTCACGTGAATCAGCGAGATGAACGAACATATTCGAAATGCGAATCAGCCTAGAAATGAATGATCGCTCGTGTAAAGATATTCTTGAGAAAGGCTTGAGTGAATATTGAGTACATTAGCTTGCACATAACAGAATGTTCACTAAATAGAGTCCGAAGTGAACAGTCTGTGTGAACGTGCGAGGCCGAAGATAAGAGCTTCGACCTTACACGCGAAGGGTCCGTGGTTCGAGCCTTCTATGACCCCAAGTGAATGGAAAAATGTTCACTCTTTCTACATCACAAATTGAATTAAATCCTTTCACCACTTCCCTCCCTATCCATTTTGCCCTCTGGTCTAAACCAGCACTGTTTTCGCTTTACTGCTAGGCAGGGTCGCGATGCCTCATGGAAGAAAAAAATGGGCACTGCATTCTCAATAACTTTTATACCTTAAACTGGTGGACTCTTGCCTGGTTGTAAGTCAGAGCCTCGAGGCTGATAGTGCCAGGAAGAGGCCCCACAAATATCCTCAGGGATGTTGTGTTTTACGAGATGTCTCTTATGCCGCTGGTTAATTTATCTCATGGTATGGAAGCTGATTTACGATAAGATAGAGTAGAGTTTTATGCTCACGCCTCTTCGTTGTGGCTTATGAGTGGTATGTGTGTGTGTGTGTGTGTGTGTGTGTGTGTGTGTGTGCGTGTGTGTGTGTGTGTGTGTGTGTGTGTGTGTGTGTGTGTGTGTGTGTGTGTGCGCGTGTGCGTGTGTGTGCGTGTGTGCGTGTGTGTGTGTGTGTGTGTGTGTGTGTGTGTGTGTGTGTGTGTGTGTGTGTGTGTGTGTGTGTGTGTGTGTGTGTGTGTGTGTGTATGTGTGTATGTGTGTGAGAGGAAAATGTAAAATAAAATTTTATCTTCTGGTTCTTGTAAAGCTTAATATATAAAAATCTGGCGCCAAGGGACAAGATACGATTAAGGAATTTCTTTAGTTGGTATTTTGCGGCACATGTTCATTATTGTCCTTTTTATACTTCCCTTACTTCGCTAAATATCTGGCATTATGTCTGTCATAACAAAGATTAAACGTATTTCACGCCCCAATTATCATTACACATGCTTGGTACGTGTATTTTGTCCTTGTTAAGTTTGCAAGTTTTTAAGTTCATGTGTTGAATGTTGTTCTAAGTTTACCTCCACCTCCAAGTTACGTCCACCTCCAAGTTTACTCCATGC
>WNGS01165751.1:14511643-14524243 GCA_020271785.1 Procambarus virginalis
GTCAGAATAAGGATTTGGGAATGGGACGGAGGAAAGGAATGCGCTCAACCATTTGGACGATCGGGGTTGAACGCCGACCTGTAATGAAATCGAGACCGTCGCTTTACCGTCCAGCCCAAGTGGTTGGACGAAAAACACCCTCTTAAAATGTAATTTGACCGGTACAAAAGACCAGACAATGTTTTGTTCCCCAAAAAACATTATATTTTCAAAAAAGAAATAACATCATTTTATTGCTCTTATTGCAAAGTGAATAAGAGAAAGGAGAGAGAGAGAATGTGAGGGAAGAAGCTTAGACTCTCCCCTCACCATCCAAAACATTACTTGGGACCTCTCCTAAGTCCTCTTGGGAGCTCTAAGTCCTCTTGGGAGCTCCTAAGTCCTCTTGGGAGCTCCTAAGTCCTCTTGGGAGCTCCTAAGTACGTCTTCTTGGGAGCTCCTAAGTACTCTTGGGAACTCCTTAATAATCAAGACACTATTGACGGGACCTATTGACGGAACAAATGATCCATGGGTGTCACGGTCGGATCAAATGATTCACGGGTGCCATGGACGGATTTGTTAATCATAATCGGCGCTAAGGAGAACATTAAGTGAAAATAAACTGAATATCAGAGCCAAATATTATGAACACACACGAACTAATTGGTTCTCCATTTATATATAGTACTATATATAATATATATATAGAATATAATAGTAGTGTTTCAGTAATCGGAAATATAACACCAAAATGGAGAATTAGATTAAATTCCCATTTTCGAAAGCATTAACACTGAATAATCCAACCCTCTCTTGGAGGAAAGTGGAGATGTTTCGAGCCGTCTTGTACCCCTTAACCAGAATGGAGCGAAACATCGCCACTTTCGTGTCATATGTAGTAGGTCTGGGTTATTCAAACCCTCCTCGCAAATTCGTATAGTCAATACTGACTTATTAGTTAGGTACATAGGTGACATACTAAACATAATAGTTTACCCTTGAAAAAGAGCTTCATAGAAAACACCGACCCTTACCTACCCTACTTAGTATGTTAAATAAGCATCTTATCTAAGCTTCGTATTACAATATGTTACTTAACCTATTATAGGTAGTAGGTTAGGATAATAATTGTAATTACGTAGCAATAAGATAGCTTATCTTAACATACTAAATAGGTTAGGTAAGGTCGGTGTTTTCTATGAGCTTTTCAGGAAAACTATTTATGTTAAGTATGTCACCTATGCACATACTTAAGAGTCATATTGACTATACGAATTTGCGAGGACGGGTTGGGTTTCATATGTTCACCCGATGTTATTGCGACCTATTGTCTGCCTGCCAAATACAATTTGATTTACCAGTTCTCTCAACGTTCCTTCCATTATCTAAAAATGCAGAGGATTTATTACCTTGTGTAATACAGTACGATCAATGTATATATACGACGTAAGGATGGACTCGTAAACAACTTGTTGACGCTGTTTACGACGCGGCCTGATCCACAGTCATTGTTGACACCTCTCACGCGAGAACAGTCAAGTCCTGTTTACTGTTGACTCTTCTGTACACAATACTGTACAAAAGCAGCGGTACTACATTATTATTTTAGTAGTAGCAGTGCTAGTAGTAGCCGTGCTAGTAGTAGCTAGTTGCTAGTTAGTAGCAGTGCTAGTTAGTAGCAGTGCTAGTAGTAGCCAGTGCTAGTAGTAGCAGTGCTAGTAGTAGCAGTGCTAGTAGTAGCAGTGCTAGTTGTAGCAGTGCTAGTAGTAGCAGTGCTAGTAGTAGCAGTGCTAGTAGTAGTAATGCTAGTAGTAGCAGTGCTAGTTGTAGCAGTGCTAGTAGTAGCGTGCTAGTAGTAGCAGTGCTAGTAGTAGCAGTGCTAGTAGTAGTAGTGGCTAGTAGTAGCAGTGCTAGTAGTAGCAGTGCTAGTAGTAGCAGTGCTAGTAGTAGCAGTGGTAGTATGTAGCAGTGCTAGTAGTAGTAGTGAGTAGTAGCGGTGCTAGTAGCAGTGCTAGTAGTAGCAGTGCTAGTAGTAGCAGTGCTAGTAGTAGCAGTGCTAGTAGTAGTAGCAGTGCTAGTAGTAGCAGTGCTAGTAGTAGCAGTGCTAGTAGTAGTAAGTGCAGTAGTAGTAGTGCTAGTAGTAGCAGTGCTAGTAGTAGCAGTGCTAGTAGTAGCAGTGCTAGTAGTAGAGTGCTAGTAGTAGCAGTGCTAGTAGTAGTAGTGCTAGTAGTAGCAGTGCTAGTAGTAGCAGTGCTAGTAGTAGCAGTGCTAGTTGTAGCAGTGCTAGTTGTAGCAGTGCTAGTAGTAGCATGCTAGCAGTAGCAGTGCTAGTAGTAGCAGTGCTAGTAGTAGCAGTGCTAGTTGTAGCAGTGCTAGTAGTAGCAGTGCTAGTAGTAGCAGTGCTAGTAGTAGCAGTGCTAGTAGTAGCAGTGCTAGTAGTAGCAGTGCTAGTAGTAGTAATGCTAGTAGTAGCAGTGCTAGTAGTAGTAGTGCTAGTAGTAGCAGTGCTAGTAGTAGCAGTGCTAGTAGTAGTAGTGCTAGTAGCGGTGCTAGTAGTAGCAGTGCTAGTAGTAGCAGTGCTAGTAGTAGCAGAGCTAGTAGTAGCAGTGCTAGTTAGTAGCAGTGCTAGTAGTAGCCGTGCTAGTAGTAGCAGTGCTAGTAGTAGCAGTGCTAGTAGTAGCAGTGCTAGTAGTAGCAGTGCTAGTAGTAGCAGTGCTAGTAGTAGTAGTAGTAGCAGTGCTAGTAGTACAGTGCTAGTAGTAGTAGTGCTAGTAGTAGCAGTGCTAGTAGTAGCAGTGCTAGTAGTAGCAGTGCTAGTAGTAGCTGTGCTAGTAGTAGCAGTGCTAGTAGTAGCAGTGCTAGTAGTAGCAGTGCTAGTAGTAGCAGTGCTAGTAGTAGCAGTGCTAGTAGTAGCAGTGCTAGTAGTAGCAGTGCTAGTAGTAGCCGTGCTAGTAGTAGCAGTGCTAGTAGTAGCAGTGCTAGTAGTAGCAGTGCTAGTAGTAGCAGTGCTAGTAGTAGCAGTGCTGGTACAAGTAGTAGTAGTAGGAACCAATAGAACAAATAATGACTTCAATAGTAAAGGACTAAAATGGCCTTTGCGGCAATAAAGTATCAGTATTATTAACTATGTGGACTGGTACTGTTATAACTTGCATAGTAAACATAACAATAAACCATTGGTATACGAGTTCATTAACTATGCCTTATATATTGAACACTGACAGTTCCACTTCTTCTTCTGATAATCTACTTCTAACTTGTACTTCTCATAATCTACTTCTGCTTCTCATAATCTACTTCTAGTTCTCATAATCTACTTCTACTTCTCATAATCTTCCGTTACTAAAGCTATGAGCATGGGGGATAGTATGGCAAGATTTGGGGTTTTGACCATCAACTCTAAAATCATCATTAGTGGTATTTCTGATTCTCTGGTCAATGTATACCTGTCCATGCACTTGGCCCATCAGTAACGTCAGCTCCTAGATAATAATAGTATTATTAACCAGCGAGTAGGTAATTACTAGTATGTTGTCATGGAATCAGTTTTACCTCATTTCTGAGCTTTTTTTTCGAGTTTTTATCTTGTCTGGGAATGGTTAGCGAAGCGTTCAGTCTCGCTCCGTGACTCAACTCCGTCCGTGACTATGTTGAATCCTGATGGTCGCGGGACACGCACATGGATGGGATCATGTCGTGTCCCGAGGGAAGAGTGATGAGCAGGACCCGGAGGGCACTAGCTCGGCCTCAACAGGAGAGACCTGGTGGTGGGTGGTGCTGGAGTAAGTGGGTTATGGGGTCAGGCAAGACGAGAACGATATGTAACCAGGGAGGTTCTACCCAGACAAACGTGTGGTGTTGTGTGTGTGTGTGTGTGTGCTGTTATGTGTGCGTGTGTGTGCGTGTGTGTGTGCTGTGTGTGTGTGTGCGTGGTGTGTGGTGTGGTGTGTGTGTGAGAGAGAGAGAAGGGACTACTGTCCTCAGGCTCTGGCATGAATTTAATCTCCCTTCCGTGAGGCAATTTTGGTGCTTAGTGTTCTGTTCACGCCACTATGTTGTACAATATGCACAACGGGTATTAGTTCCCATTCCGGACTCGGAGGAATTCTAGCGACGTGACACACAACTTCGTACCCACGACGAGGCAGAAGCACAGGAATCCTGACCATTTTACGACACCAGGAGTATCTAAAAATGTTGAGTTATTCCAATAGGTATTTGAGATCGTAATTACAAAAGTAGTATAATATCTAATATTAGTTTTAATAATCATAATACATGTAAAGATAAATACATTCCAAACAAAAGGCTGTCAATTGCTTGTTGCCCTTCAACTCCATCTAACCATCATTATCCCATTACAGTGTATCATTTTTTTAAGGGGTGACATAACACGTTGCATTTAATATGATGTGGGTGCCACATCTCTTACACTATTACTGCATATATATATTACCACATGGTGGCCAGCATAGATAAGCCAGGTTTTGAAGTGATACTTATGCAATTGGTATTGGGGCTCTATTATTGATTTGTTCCGTCAACATACTGGTAACGTGTGCTATAATGGCCAGTGTTGCACCACATTACATACTGGGTCATATTGTATCTACCCACACAATGATGGGCCGTGTCCTGGAAACCTGGAATAAGGCTTAAGTGGCCTTCTGTTGTGTTGGATAACTATTTCCTTTAGCTACTGTACTATCAAAATGGCTGAGAGCTATCATGCTCAAACTCTTGTTCTAAAGGCCAGATGTCTGGATGATGTTGATGGATGTTGAAACTAATTTTAGTGTAGACAAAATCCCCATATTGCAGTGAACAACTTTTTTCTACCTTAACCACTTAAACTGCGCCAGCCGAGTATTCTCGGGATCGGTGGGAAACTGCGCCAAACGAGAGAAAACTTTTTTTTTTATTTTTCCGTACACATTCTAAATGTGTGCAAGGTTGGTTGTGTATGAAATGGACTCTTAGGACCTCCAGTGAGAGGCAGCCTCTTGGTAAAATTCCCAGAATGCCTAGGGCTACTAGCGGGGTTAGTATTGAATGAGCAGCCATGGGTGGTGCACGCGCCACTCTTGCTCTCAAACACCTGTCCGACTCGGTGTTGAAAGATAACGTTCTGTCGGTGAAATTCAAGACCTTATTGTTTGAAGAAACATAAGGGTCATAAGATTGGTGGAAGCTAGGTGCAATAAGGACCTAACACAAAGGGTCAGGATGCAAGTGATACAGCACCTATAAGGACGATACAGCGAGTGTATCCAGTTGTAGCTCTGTCACCCTTGCAATCCTATGCTATCTCCAATTTATTTAGGTGATACATAGATGAATTGTTATTTCTGCGGTCAGTGATGATGCATATCTGATAAAAGTAGCATAGATGAACAGTGTTAGCGCTTCCATGGTGGTGTTTTCCATAGATATTTTCAAGAATACCTGAATCTCTTCCTGACTAACGGACACTCTTTGAGGCTAGTTGAATCTCTTCCTGACTGAGGGACACTCTTTGAGGCAAGCTGAATCTCTTCCTGTGTGAGACCAAACAAAGTGATCTTTTCAAGACTATCTTATAAATTGATCTTTTCCTATATTTTTTCAACATTACCTTATGCATTTACAAGCTTGGCTACATACAAACTACAATACTAAAGCCAAGGGTGTACATGAGTGCGTTATTTGCAATGCCACACAATGAGAAACAGGAAGCATTAATTGCGTTCCTGTGTTCTTCATTGTGTGTGCTTGCAAATAACTCACTCATGTACACCCTTGGCTTTAGTACTTGTAGGGTTGTATGTAGCCAAGCTTGTAAAGCATAAGGTAATGTTGAAAAAAATTATAGGAAAAGATCAATTTGTAAGGTATTCTTGAAAAGATTGCTTTGTATGATCCCACACAGGAAGAGATTCAGCTTGCCTCAAAGAGTGTACATCAGTCAGGAAGAGATTCGGCTAGCATCAAAGAGTGTCCCTCAGTCAGGAAGAGATTCAGGTATTATTGAAAATATCTATGGAAAAACACGCACCATGGAAGCCGCTAACACTGTTCTTCTATGCTACTTTTATCAGAAGCATCATCACTGAACGCAGAAAAACAAATTCATCTATGTATCACCTAAATAAATTGGAGATAGCATAGGATTGCAAGGGTGACGCTCAGAGCTACACTGGATAACACTCGTTGTATCGTCCTCATAGGTGCTTTTTCACTTGCATCCGACCTTTGTGTTAGGGTCCTTATTGCACCTAGCTTCACCAGTATTCTGACCCTTATGTTCTTCAAACAATAAGGTTTGAGTTTCACTGACAGTTTATCTTTCAACACCGAGTCGGGCAGGTGTTTGGGAGCCAGAGGCGCTTGCACCACCCCATGGGTTGCTCATTCAATACTAACCCAGCTAGTAGCCCGAGGGCATTCTGGGAATTTTTACCAAGAGGCTGCCTCTCACTGGAGGGTCCTAAGAGTCCATTTCATACACAACCAACCTTGCACACATTAGAATGTGTACGGAAAAATAAAAAAAAAGTTTTCTCATCGTTTGGCGCAGTTTCCCACCGACCGAGAATACTCGGCTAGCGCAGTTAAGTGGTTAAGGAGAAAAAAAGGTTTTGCACTGCAATATTGGAGGATTTTGTCTACATAAAATTAGTTTCAACATCCATCAACATTCATCCAGACATCTGGCTTTTAAGACAAATTTTGGCATGATAGCTCCAGCCATTTGATAGTACAGTACTAAAGGAAAATATTATCCAACACACAGAAGGCCACTTAAGCCTTATTCCAGGTTTCCAGGACACGGCCCATCATTGTGTGGGTAGATACAATATGACCCAGTATGTAATGTGGTGCAACACTGGCCATTATAGCACACGTTACCAGTATGTTGACGGAACAAATCAATAATAGAGCCCCAATACCAATTGCATAAGTATCACTTCAAAACCTGGCTTCTCTATGCTGGCCACCATGTGGTAATATTATATATCAGTAATAGTGTAAGAGATGTGGCACCCACATCATATTAAATGCAAAGTGTTATGTCACCCCTTAAAAAAATGATACACTGTAATGGGATAATGATGGTTAGATGGAGTTGAAGGGCAACAAGCAATTGACAGCCTTTTGTTTTGAATGTATTTATCTTTACTATGTATTTATGATTATTAAAACTAATATTAGATATTATACTACTTTTGTAATTACGATCTCAAATATTATTGGAATAACTCAACATTTTTAGATACTCCTGGTGTCGTAAAAATGGTCAGATTCCTGTGCTTCTGCCCTTCGTCCGTGGTACGAGTTGTGTGTCACCTCGCTAGAATTCCTCCGAGTCCGGAATGGGAACTAATACCCGTTGTGCATATTGTACAACATAGTGGCGTGAACGAACACTAAGCAAATTGCCTCACGGAAGGGAGATTAAATTCATGCCAGAGCCTGAGGACAGTATTCCCCTCACTCTCTCTCACACACACGACACACACACACACGCACACAACACACAGCACAATCACACAGCACACACACACAGCACCACAGCACCACTACACACACACACACACACACACACGTTGTCTGGGGTAGAACCTCCCTGTTACATATCGATTCTCGTCTTGCCTGACCCATAACCCATACTCCAGCACCACCACCACAACCAGGTCTCTCCTGTTGAGGCCGAGCTAGTGCCCCTCCGGGTCCTGCTCATCACTCTTCCCTCGGGACACGACATGATCCCATCCATGTGCGTGTCCCGCGACCATCAGGATTCAACATAGTCACGGAGTTGAGTCACGGAGCGAGACTGAACGCTTCGCTAACCATTCCCAGACAAGATAAAAACTCGAAAAAAAAGCTCAGAAATGAGGTAAAACTGATTCCATGACAACATACTAGTAATTACCTACTCGCTGGTTAATAATACTATTATTACATAGGAGCTGACGTTACTGATGGGCCAAGTGCATGCGACAGGTATACATTGACCAGAGAATCAGAAATACCACTAATGATGATTTTAGAGTTGATGGTCAAAAACCCAAAAGTTGCCATACTATCCCCCATGCTCATAGCTTTAGTAACGGAAGATTATGAAGAAGTAGAATTAATTATGAGAATTAGAAGTAGATTATGAGAAGCCAGAAGTAGATTATGAGAAGTACAAGTAGAAGTAGATTATCAGAAGAAGAAGTGGAACTGTCAGTGTTCAATATATAAGGCATAGTTAATGAACTCGTATACCAATGGTTTATTGTGTATGTTTACTATGCAAGTTATAACAGTAACCAGTCCACATAGTTAATAATACTGATACTTTATTGCCGCAAAGGCCATTTTTAGTCCTTTACTATTGAAGTCATTATTTGTTCTATTGTTCTACTACTACTACTTGTACCAGCACTGCTACTACTAGCACTGCTACTACTAGCACTGCTACTACTAGCACTGCTACTACTAGCACTGCTACTACTAGCACTGCTACTACTAGCACTGCTACTACTAGCACTGCTACTACTAGCACTGCTACTACTAGCACTGCTACTACTAGCACTGCTACTACTAGCACTGCTACTACTAGCACTGCTACTACTAGCACTGCTACTACTAGCACTGCTACTACTAGCACTGCTACTACTAGCACTGCTACTACTAGCACTACTACTACTAGCACTGCTACTACTAGCACTGCTACTACTAGCACTGCTACTACTACTAGCACTGCTACTACTAGCACTGCTACTACTAGCACTGCTACTACTAGCACTGCTACTACTAGCACTGCTACTACTAGCACTACTACTACTAGCACTGCTACTACTAGCACTGCTACTACTAGCACTGCTACTACTAGCACTGCTACTACTAGCACTGCTACTACTAGCACTGCTACTACTAGCACTACTACTACTAGCACTGCTACTACTAGCACTGCTACTACTAGCACTACTACTACTAGCACTGCTACTACTAGCATTACTACTACTAGCACTGCTACTACTAGCACTACTACTACTAGCACTGCTACTACTAGCACTGCTACTACTAGCACTGCTACTACTAGCACTGCTACAACTAGCACTGCTACTACTAGCACTGCTACTACTAGCACTGCTACTACTAGCACTGCTACAACTAGCACTGCTACAACTAGCACTGCTACTACTAGCACTGCTACTACTAGCACTGCTACTACTAGCACTACTACTACTAGCACTGCTACTACTAGCACTACTACTACTAGCACTGCTACTACTAGCACTGCTACTACTAGCACTGCTACTACTAGCACTACTACTACTAGCACTACTACTACTAGCACTGCTACTACTAGCACTGCTACTACTAGCACTGCTACTACTACTAGCACTGCTACTACTAGCACTGCTACTACTAGCACTGCTACTACTAGCACTGCTACTACTAGCACTACTACTACTAGCACTGCTACTACTAGCACTGCTACTACTAGCACTGCTACTACTAGCACTGCTACTACTAGCACTGCTACTACTAGCACTACTACTACTAGCACTGCTACTACTAGCACTGCTACTACTAGCACTACTACTACTAGCACTGCTACTACTAGCATTACTACTACTAGCACTGCTACTACTAGCACTACTACTACTAGCACTGCTACTACTAGCACTGCTACTACTAGCACTGCTACTACTAGCACTGCTACTACTAGCACTGCTACTACTAGCACTACTACTACTACTTGTACTAATACAACTTGAGCTAATCCTGCTACTAACACTAGCACTGCTACTACTAAAATAATAATGTAGTAACGCTGCTTTTGTACAGTATTGTGTACAGAAGAGTCAACAGTAAACAGGACTTGACTGTTCTCGCGTGAGAGGTGTCAACAATGACTGTGGATCAGGCCGCGTCGTAAACAGCGTCAACAAGTTGTTTACGAGTCCATCCTTACGTCGTATATATACATTGATCGTACTGTATTACACAAGGTAATAAATCCTCTGCATTTTTAGATAATGGAAGGAACGTTGAGAGAACTGGTAAATCAAATTGTATTTGGCAGGCAGACAATAGGTCGCAATAACATCGGGTGAACATATGAATAACCCAACCCGTCCTCGCAAATTCGTATAGTCAATATTGACTTATTAAATATGTGCATAGGTGACATACTTAACATAATAGTTTTCCTTGAAAAGCTTCATAGAAAACACCGACCTTACCTAACCTATTTAGTATGTTAAGATAAGCATCTTATTGCTACGTAATTACAATTATTACCTAACCTATACCTATAATAGGTTAAGTAACAATTGTAATTACGAAGCTATAAGATGCTTATTTTAACATACTAAGTAGGGTAGGTAAGGTCGGTGTTTTCTATGAAGCTTTTCAAGGGAAACTATTATGTTTAGTATGTCACCTATGCACGTAACTAATAAGTCAATATTGACTATACGAATTTGCGAGGACGGGTTGAATAACCAGACCTACATATGACACGAAAGTGGCGATGTTTCGCTCCATTCTGGTTAAGGGGTACAAGACGGCTCGAAACATCTCCACTTTCCTCCAAGAGAGGGTTGGATTATTCAGTTGTAATGCTTTCGAAAAATGGGAATTTAATCTAATTCTCCATTTTGGTGTTATATTTCCGATACTGAAACAATATTTATATATATATATATATATATATATATATAAATGGAGAACCAATTAGTTCGTGTGTGTTCATAATATTTGGCTCTGATATTCAGTTTATTTTCACTTAATGTTCTCCTTAGCGCCGAATGATTAACAAATCCGTCCATGGCACCCGTGAATCATTTGATCCGACCGTGACACCCATGGATCATTTGTTCCGTCAATAGGTCCGTCAATAGTGTCTTTGATTTATTAAGGAGTTCCCAAGAGTACTTAGGAGCTCCCAAGAAGACTTAGGAGCTCCCAAGAGGACTTAGGAGCTCCCAAGAGGACTTAGGAGCTCCCAAGAGGACTTAGGAGCTCCCAAGAGGACTTAGGAGAGGTCCCAAGTAATGTTTGGATGGTGAGGGGAGAGTCTAAGCTTCTTCCCTCACATTCTCTCTCTCTCCTTTCTCTTATTCACTTTGCAATAAGAGCAATAAAATGATGTTATTTCTTTTTGAAAATATAAATGTTTTTGGGAAAAACATTGTCTTGGTCTTTGTACCGGTCAAATTACATTTAAGAGGGTTTTTCGTCCAACCACTTGGGCTGGACGGTAAAGCGACGGTCTCGTTTCATACAGGTCGGCGTTCAATCCCCGATCGTCCAAATGGTTGAGCGCCATTCCTTTCCTCCGTCCCATCCCAAATCCTTATTCTGACCCCCCTTTCAAGGACATGAGGACTCTCTTTCACCAGATTTATAGTTGTAATGGCTTGGCGCTTTCTCTTGACAATTCCCTCTCTTCTCCGGGGGCTAAGGTCATATCAATGTAGGTATACATTCGCACACTTGGATACATACACATGCGTGCAGAAACGAACGTATCAGAGCTCATTATCCCAGCTGGTTTTCAGGTCTTTTATTGACTTTTTTGAAAATTATATTTCTGCCAAAACCTGATTATTGCTACGCCTTTTTCACATAGGATATATGCTGGATATAACTTGTAAATATATTGCTGACAAATATGTCGCCTCCCACTTCCGTCATACAGCTTTTCAACCAATAAGAGCGCAGGTGACACGCTTGACGGAAATATTGATGTCAAGCCGTCAAATCAGAGGAAATGTGGACCAGGATCTCAATTGCTTCCATTGGCATACGGGAGCTCAACTAGGTGCTTCGAGACTTCGCCAGGTGAGGTCAGTTGAGGTCAGGCACGCTACCGAGCCATTGGTCTCGGAAGAAAAGGTTGAGGTAGGAAATAGTTGAAGGGCAGGGAAATAGTTTAAGCTAGAGGGCAGTCCTGCCCAGAACCCGGAATCACGAAGCAGTTACGCAAGCACTTACGAACATGTAAATCTTTCATCAATCTTTGACGGCTTTGGTTGCATTCATTAAGCAGTTTACAAGCATGAAAACTTGCCAATCAACTGTTGGTACTGTTATAAACAGCCTCCTGGTGCTTTGGAGCTCCTTAACTGTTTAATAATTGTAAACAAAGCCACCAAAAATTGAGAAAAAGAGGTATAGCTTCGTAAGATAACTGCTTCGTGAATCCGTTTCCTGGGCGATTATTCTGCACACTTCAGTAACTTGAAGGTGTGTGGAGAGAGGCAGTGGAGAGCACTTGTCTTAGAAAGGCGTGAACTCAACGACTTCCGGAGCAACGAGGTCACGTCGAGTCTCTCCACACAACACAGGGGCACAAACAATTGACGGACGTCACCAAATTATCATCATGATTTGCCTATGTCGCGTGTTTGGGGAGAATCATGTCCAGAGTAAGGTGATCCCCTCTTCACTATTGAGATGTTTGGGCAACAAAGCTGAGGGGATACCACAGACCATGAACAGTTTACTAAGATATTATACATGTTGACTAGCACCGAGTCAGTCATTTGCATAGAAGTAGTTGCAAATTTGATATCTAGCGAGATATTCCCATAGACAAAGTTAGGAAAGTGAGAGAGAGAGAGAGAGAGAGAG
>WNGS01165751.1:14555410-14576061 GCA_020271785.1 Procambarus virginalis
TGTGATTGGTCAGCTGTCTTCATACCCCAGCTCCTTCAGTTCAAGAAAGTGCTTGCTGAGACGTCTACGTACCTTCTTAAGGCCAATGCACACACCTTAACAAGGTGTGTGCTGGCCCCCAAACACACTAAAGTAATGGTCTTACACTCATGTGCACTATCTTAAGGGCCTACTAACTCGCGTCACCCCAATTATCTACGTGTCACATTTTCCCGAAGAAAACGGGCAATGCGTATCAACCAGTCTGGTCGCTGGTCCTGTGCTAGTGGAATGGGAGAAACCTCTTAGTAATGGCACCTAATGGGCACCGGGTCACTCAGCTAAATGGAGGACTATGGGACGTGGGGAATAAGCGGATTCTAGTCGCATAATTGGATTCTCTGCTCTAGTGGTTGCAGGATTGCATTCAATTGGATTGACAATGGCAATGAAATAGGAGAAAGCCCAAACCAATTCGTTAAAACAGTTTATTTCCAAGAATAGTGACCAAATCATTACATTTTGACGTAATTCATTCCCCAGGCTGCGTGCAGCTGCACCCAACAGCCTGGTTGATCAGACCACAAGCCAGGACGGTTAGAGCCGGGCCGCGGGGAGGCTGATCTCCGGAACCAACAACAGGAGGCCACAACACTCACGAAAATCACAAATTTTGATATTATATATACATATATATATATATATATATATATATATATAATATACACACACACACAGTTGATGTAGGGGTACCACTCCCGTGCACGTGTAGGGACCCATATAAGACGACTTTCAATAAACACAAATCCAGCATCACTTAAACCCTCCGATACAGAGGGAGATAGACTCCCATTATAAGCATCTAGGCAGTTAAGAGGCAGACACAGATGGCCATGAGAGAGCCTGGGGGGAGGGGGGAGACCCTCAGTGCTGATGAGAGATGAGAGATGAGAGATGAGAGATGAGAGATGAGAGGCTCTGGGATCAGGCATCCCCATTGCATCCTGGTCCATCACACACTACACCTCCTCGCTCACAGATCAAACATCTCTCGCTACATGAGATGAATCTGGATTACAGGTTTATGGAACTGTTCATTAACGTGAAGATAGGAGATAATTACTAGCATTATATATATATATATAATTATATTATATATATATATATATATATAATATATATATATATATATATATTATATATATACCAGGAGCCTTCAGTGTCAACCATAAGCCATACATCGGTAGCAAAACACCGTCTTCACTAAGCAAGCCGACCTCGGCTAAATTTAGACATTTCAATTCCATTTCCTGAGGTTCCAATCTTCTCTGGTGAAAGAAACTCAGGATATGATTAAACAATCTCGAGAGACCGGTTGGGGAGGAGTGGTGTGAGCGGGTAGAGGAGACCCTCTATTGATATATATGTTAACCTTTCATTGGACGCCAAAAATTACATACACGTAAAGACGGGCTCACCATAGCCCGTGCTACTTGGAACTTCTTGTTCCAGGTAGCGAATCTTTAACAACAAACATGCACGTGAGGCTGTCGACCTTATAAGGGGAATACATTCCTTGATCAGAGTAGAAATTCATGGTGTAAAAGGGAATAGAGAGGAACAGAGTGGGAAAGAAGAACTCCTTGCAAACACACAATGTAATTGTCCCTATTTCCGCTAGCTACATCTTGTAATAAAGTTGATACATCTTGTTATATCATTTTGATGACGTATTAGACTGTTGTTACAACTTGCTATATTGGTTGTTATAACTGTTTAGGTGTTGCTAAAATTTGTTCGAACATTGTAGCAACGTTGAAGTTTCGTCGTGTGTTTGGCGGACTAGGGAATCTATGGACAAGAGGAAAGGGGAAAGGAAGAAAAAAGGGGAATGCGGATGGGAGAGAAGGGTAGGGTAATAAGTGAGATGCAAAATGGAATGCGAGAGAATGGTTAATATGAATAATGGACAAAGAGCATCAGGTATTAGAATATTATCCCAGCATGGACGGAAAAGGTATCTCCACATCATCGAAGCCTTCACTATAATCCAGTATGTATCCTCATATCCTCTCAGTCTGTCACAGATAAAAATATCGAAGGCAGTGAGGTGGTGGCTATCATTTAACTGTGGTAACTTGTGGAATAGGTGCGAGGGATTGATAAAGGGGGATAGGGATGAAGGGTTGTAATGGGTTTTTAGGGGGTGTACGGACGGGGATAATGAGGCGTTTTTAAAGGGATAACGATGGGTGGGGGTGAGGGTGGGTAGAATGTATTTTTTAAGCGTAGGATCTGGAGATTGTTAGAGGTTGACACAGTGGGCCTCTTGAGAGGAGGAGGACTGTAAGTGATATTTTTTTAAGGGGGGATGTTGGGGCAGCGGATGTGGGGGGCTTTTAGGTGGGGATATGAACGAGAGAGGTTGTGACACGGGTCTTACTGGGGACAAATAGGAACGTGGAATTGTGAGGGAGATCAGTGGCGTTCAACTTTGCATATGAACACTGAGAGCGTCACAATAAGGCCTTTTACATTACAGGTGTAATGTGTCGAATGTATTTATCAAAATTATTCTTTTGGTATTTAGAACATGTTTATAAATATTGATCAGGCGGCTGACATATGCTTATCATACACACACACAAGGTATCTGAATATATTCGATTAACGAAAGCTCTAATATATGGGCGCTCGAATTACCTTTGAAATACTCTTCGTGTTGCTTACATTAACTGCGGAGTAATTACTATTTATTTAACACTGAGCAAAACATCTACTGGAACGAAATGAATGAGTTGCCAGTGGCATGAAAAGGACAGTGGTTAGGTGGATCATTGTGCAGTTGTCAACTGTACCGTGAAGTGCATTGTTGCAACTGTCGATTGTACGGTGAAATGCCTTGTTGCAACTGTCGACTGTACGGTAAAGTGCATTGTTGCAACTGTCGACTGTACGGTAAAGTGCATTATTGCAACTGTCGACTGTACGGTGAAGTGAATTGTTGCAACTGTCGACTGTACGGTAAAGTGCATTGTTGCAACTGTCGACTGTACGGTGAAGTGAATTGTTGCAACTGTCGACTGTACTGTGACGTGCATTGCTGCAATTGTCGACTGTACGGTGAAACATACCTTTCTTATGGAAAGTGCATTGCTGCAACTGTCGATTGTACGGTGAAATGCCTTGTTGCAACTGTCGACTGTATGAGATGTGTCTCTCTAGCCGTCAACAACGAAATTAACCAACACCAGAAAACTATATTAATAACAATAAAGGTTTTATAAACATTTACAACAGTTAAACCATAAGACAACATTCACCAAACACACACACACAGTTTATACAAATGCTGCTCGTAGTCTCGCCAGGCCAACGGCCAACATATGTCCAAGCATTTATTTTATAGTGTACATTATATTTTTGGGGACTGAGAAAATGGACTGTGGAAGGACGCTGGCTAAATGTAGATGGCATTTATAGGCGTGTCAGGCAAGTGTTCCAACTGCGGGTGTACTGAGAATAGTGTTGGGTGTAGCCTGGACAGTTTTGGGGTACCTGTGAGTGTGTTGGTGTACCCAGGAGGGTGTTGGGAGTACCCAGGAGAGGGTTGGGAGTACCCAGGAGAATGTTGGGTATTCTGAAGAATAGAGCTCTAGCTACAGGACCCCGCTTTTCTAGCCACCGGTTGTCTAATGTAATGACACCTGATCTATTTCCTTATCATACCTAATTTTAAAGTTATGAATAGAGGTTGCCTCTATAAACTGCTCCCTTAGTTTATTCATTTTTTCCAGTAAACTAATGCCCCCTTCCCCCAAAAAATCTTTCGAACATCTCTATGGCTCGTCTATTTCTGAAGCTTCCATC
This sequence comes from Procambarus virginalis, assembly GCA_020271785.1. Taxonomy (NCBI): domain Eukaryota; kingdom Metazoa; phylum Arthropoda; class Malacostraca; order Decapoda; family Cambaridae; genus Procambarus; species Procambarus virginalis. The sequence goes on from WNGS01165751.1 coordinate 14,559,260, forward strand.
CGTGCCATCATGTTCCATTGGTATTAATTGTGAACATTTTCTAATTTTCCTCTCTGTCAATCCCACTAAGTATTTTATGTGTCTGTATCATGTCTCCCTTCTCTTTCCTCCTTTCTGGCGTCGTCATGTTTACTTCCTTCAGTCTCTCTTCATACCTCATTCCTCGCAATTCTAGGACGAGTCTCGTTGTAACCTTCTGTACATTTTCAAGGTTCCATATGTTTTTTTAATCAAGATGAGGGGCTCGGCTTTCTTTAAAACTGGTCTCACGTCGGAGCTGATCTAAAAACCTCCGTATTTAAGTTCCTGAAGAATGCTCTGATCTTTGCTGCCGTAGAGTAAGCAACTGACGTCCTTCTATTTATGAGCCTCTGGAGTTAGGTTTAGTGTTATGTCCACTCCCAGATCTTTTTCGTTTGAAGGAGAATAAATTCAGAATAAACGTTTTGTCCGGGCACTCCCAAATTGCCAGACATTGGAAGCTAATTGCCTCCCAAAAAGCAACTACGAATGATTGATGAATAATGGTGCAGGAGGTCTAAAGGTTAGGATGAAGAAAGTTTGATATTATTAAGAAATTACAGTCACAAGGAGTCGGCTTGTTGACCGTCATGAAACTGTCAGCGTTGAGCAGAGCTCATTCCTTACCCGGACCGACTCCACTCCTGCAGACACTGAATACAAGGTATTTTTGCACCCGGTGTGTACAGGATCCATGTGCACATCTCTAAGACTGCTGGCAGTCCAGAGATCAGCGGAGGGAGATAATACACTCAGCAAAATTTAACCAATTCATCATGAAAACTGCAGAATGACTACAACTTTTACCTTTTAATTTAACTTGTCTTCGGCGATCCGATCTCAAAAATATACATTTTTTTTGCCTGTTACGTGAACTTCTAATTTCACGGCATTCCACACATTTTTTTCCTTCACATTTTTGTTCTACGAACAGTATGACCTTACTGGCTTTGCCTCGAAGGTCAGCACTCAGTAACATGACCTTTGACCTTACTCGTGGTGAGACACAAGAAGAAAGGCCACTTTAGCGTGACACTTCGAGGCGTTATTTACCCGGGAGGAGAATTAGCGGTTCCACATTCTTGTGTGGATAATGATGCTAATATATCAGGCCTCTGGGACAAGAGAATAACGTCGCGGGAACACGTGCGCGCTCACGAATGGCTAAAGAACAGAGCAGCAGTGGGGGAATGGACGAAGAATAATGCAGTAGGTGGAATGTGTGTGTGAAGAACAGTGCATCGGGGGAGAATATAACAGTATCGGGAAGAAAATATGAAGAACAGTAAATCAGGCGAGAATATATGAAGAACAGTATGATGGGAATATAGGAAGAACAATGCGTAAGGGAAGAATGCAATAAGAACAATGCATTGAAGGCATCAATAGAAAAAAAATACAAACAAATTTATTAAGGTGTTTAAGCGGAGGAACAGAACGATGATGTTCATCTCACGACAGCCTGAGGAAGCCAAAGTTTGTTTCTGGAGGGTGTGTGGAAGCCAAAGTTGATTACTGAAGGGTGTGTGGAAGCCAAAGTTGATTACTGAAGGGTGTGTGGAAGCCAAAGTTGATTACTGAAGGGTGTGTGGAAGCCAAAGTTGATTACTGAAGGGTGTGTGGAAGCCAAAGTTTGTTTCTGAAGGGTGTGTGGAAGCCAAGGTTTTATTTCTGAAGGGTGTGTGGAAGCCAAGGTTTTATTTCTGAAGGGCGTGTGGAAGCCAAAGTTTATTTCTGAAGGGCGTGTGGAAGCCAAAGTTTATTTCTGAAGGGCGTGTGGAAGCCAAAGTTTATTTCTGAAGGGCGTGTGGAAGCCAAGGTTTATTTATGAAAGGTGTGTGGAAGTGATTAGGAGCAAATACTTGTCCATGAACGGTCAATAATTTTATATTTGTCATCTGGAGAGTGTAATTCACATTGTATATTTGTCAGGTTTATTGTCCTTCTGAGGTGATAAAAGAGACAAATGACTGCGAGTTTACCAGCTTTAGACATGATGAATTATTTGACAAATGGTTTTAAGTTCAAAGTTTCTAACTCTAATATGTTTAGTGACGCGCACTCTAATTTAGAAAATGATGTGCTCTTGGTATCGGAAAGTAACGTGTACTTAAATGCAGAAAGTGACCACGTGCACTTAACTGCAGAAAGTGGACACCAAGTTCTACAAATATGATCATAGTTACGTCAATTAATTTTAGTACAAGATTAGAGTGGGAAGTCATACAGACGAGTAGAGAAGATGTTGCTCCTCCTCCTCCTCCTCCTCCTGTGACTTAGGCCCAGATTCACGAAGCAGTTACGCAAGCACTTGCGATCGTGTACACCTTTCTCAATCTTTGGGGGCTTTGTTTACAATTATTAATCAGTTAATGAGCTCCGAAGCACCAGAAAGCTCTTTATAACAATAACAACAGTTGATTGGGAAGTTTCATGTTTGTAAACTGTTTAATAAATGTAACGAAAGCCGTCAAAGTTTGACGAAAGATGTACACGTTCGTAAGTGCTTGCGTAACTGCTTCGTGAATCTGGCCCCTGGTCGTTTACACCACCAGCCACGACCTTCACCTCTTGGTCCAGGTCGTCCACATGAGCAAAACGGCGTTAAGTGGAGCAGCAAAAATATACATATCAATCGTTCACAAACATGGATGACAAACAATTTGTACTGAAAATTAAATACAAAATAATTACTGTCTGAATTTCAAATGTTGATTATTTCATTAAGAGTAATTCCCTCGGATAAATACAGACTGTACCAGACTGGTAAAGATGACAGTCGTGTTATCTAGAGTATTATTACAGACTAAATGTTAAATGGTTATTAATGCGTTAATCTAGACAATATAATACTCCATCAGGTTCAGGTTATGCCAGTGTGACGAAGGATTACACAACGAACTGTTTAATCCTGCCACCTTAGAGGCTTAAAGTTAACATTAAAGGGATGTATACGACAATATGTATAACATTAAAAGGGATGTATATAGATGTTAACATTCAGAGAGAGTTAACTTTAATTCTGACCTATGATCAGGGCTAAGGTATACTTCCTGGTTGGTCAGTATATGCAATTACTGAGACTTTAATAACCCTTACATTAAGGTTACCTTGAGATGATTTCGTGGCTTAGCATCCCCTCGGTCCGGTCCTCGACCAGGCCTCCTACGTGCGACCCTTCAAAGGCCGCTAGGACCCCCTCCAAATCAAGCAGATCAACATTAAGGTAATATACGATCAAGAAATATTTGGATCACACAAAATTAATGATTGTGTCTAATGGCCTCCCTTGACTCCCTAATGGTGTGTTTTAGTGTACCACCTGACTACCATTGTACTCACCTATTCACTTATTTGTATTCACCTATTTGTGCTTGCAGGGGTTGAGCTCTGGCTCTTTGGTCCCGCCTCTCAACTGTCAATCAACTGGTGGGGTCCGTGTGTCCGTGTGTACACGGGCGCTAGCTCGCTCATGTTCGGTCAAACACTGTACCTAAGTTTTTGTTTATTAAACTCTGTCCATAGTATAAGGGCAGAGATGGTTCATCCTAGTTATAGATACAACTTTATGCAAAGAGTAAAGTTTTAAGGTCATTATTGACATCGATAACATTAGGATCAACTATAGGTCAGTTGTTAATTTATTGACCCTTTTAGGCACATGACCATCCGATGTGAAGAGTATTCAGCTAATACAGTTTTATACATTATTCACTCTAACAACCTAAGTAACTGTGACAATCATGTCAATGTATGGAAATCATACAATCCCAATTCTGGTCCAGGAAGGAGAGGCAAATGCCAGTAAAAAAATTAATCAATCTTATCTACTACAATACACGAATGTAACACAAATTTACTACATTCGTGAATATTAAATATATGACCAGATGAGCTCTGTATAACAGCAGCTGTAACACAGGAACAACACCTTCGTACTTTCTTGCCAACAGGAAGGCAGAAGAAGCAACCGAAGGCTGGAGAAGAAACCTTGTGAGGAGAAAATGAGAATGAACTGATAAAGTTGAGACATATTGTAGTTAGTGAGGATCCTGGACGGTGAGGGACGAGGGCAGGGGAGAGACAGGGGAAGGAGGAGGAGGGGGTGAGAGAGTGAGGGACGGAGAGACGAATGAGGGAGACGGTATTGGACAAAACTATTTTGTAAATGTGAAGTTTTTTGTTCGTGTTTGGCTTAACCCTTTTACAGCGACGATGGGGAAGAGGCGCAATTTGTTTTGACATATGTCGCACCCCCTCTGCAAATAATTTACGTTTTTTTTTGTTTGTATGGAAACAATGTTAAATCCGCCCGCGTCCTCTGCAACACATGGAGGTGCAGGAGGGAGGGGGGGGTATGTGACTGTGCAACTGATAGCAAGATGATACCTGCCGCAGTCTCCCATAGCAGGCCGCCGCAAGAAATACTCACTGGACGCCAGGGAAGCGCTGTGTAGACTTTCCATGTGTGTCCCCTGGTTTACCTGTGTGTGGGGGGGGGGGGATGCAGGTGTGTGAGAGGGATGACAGTGTTGGTGCAGCATTGTTGTGTGTGTGTGGTTGGTATGGTGCTGGTTGTTGTGGTGTGTACTCACTTAGTTGTGCATGCGAAGGGTTGAACTTTGGCTCTTTGGTCCCGCCTCTCAACTGTCAATCAACTGGACAATCACCTGTGTGGTGGGATGAGTGCCCGGAATGGCGGTGATGGGGAAGGAGATGATGATGGTGGATTGTAGGAAGATGGTGACGGAGGGGAAGAAGATGATAGTGTTGAGGCGAGAGGGCTGGCAGTGAGTGAGTATTTTCCAGAGCCACTCGTTCGAGGCGTCCACTTGCCTGCCAATATATTACCCTGAACAAGCGCTCCGCGGCCTCAAGAGTTCTCAACAATACCTCACTCCAGTACTTCTCAACCTCAGTGTACAGGTAAACCTCAGTGTACAGGTAAACCCCAATGTACAGGTAAACCTCAATGTACATGTAAACCTCAGTGTACAGGTAAACCTCAGTGTGAGGTAAACCTCAGTGTACAGGTAAGCCTCAGTGAACAGGTAAACCCCAGTGTACATGTAAACCTCAGTGTACATGTAAACCTCATTGTACATGTAAACCTCTGTGTACAGGTAAACCCCGTTGTACAGGTAAACCCCAGTGAACATGTACACCTCAGTGTACATGTAAACCTCAGTGTACATGTACACCTCAATGTACAGGTAAACCTCAGAGTACATGTAAACCTCAGTGAACAGGTAAACCTCAGTATAATGTAAACCCCAGTGTACAGGTAAACCTCGGTGTAAGGTAAACCCCAGTGTACAGGTAAACCGCAGTGTACAGCCACACCAACTAACCTCATTTGAGCGACTGGACATAATAGTTGGTATTAAACATGAAGGCACTGGTATACCCCCAGGACGCTTGTTTAACAACACGCTGGACATATTTACTGCCTCGCACACGCCACGAGGGCCGTTAAGAAGGTGACGGAAATTGTGGATTGTCATTAACCTGGATTGTTGTGTCGAGTTACCACGGGACTGGTTGAGTGGGGGGGGGGGGATTGGGGGGTGGGGAGGATTGGAGGGAGGGAGGTAGGGCAGGGGGATTGTAATGTTTGCTTCAGGTCAATGGGTGTACCGCTGTACCGTGTACCGTAGCCGTTGTTGGCCTGTTGGGTTTCTAGTATTTTCGCCTCTTTTAAGTACTGCTGGTGCACCAGCACTATGGTACACCAGCACTATGGTACACCAACACTATGGTACACCAACAGTACGGTACACCAGCACTATGGTACACCAGCACTATGGTACACCAACACTATGGTACACCAGCACTATGGTACACCAACACTATGGTACACTAGCACTATGGTACACCAGCACTACGGTACACCAACACTATGGTACACCAGCACTATGGTACACCAACACTATGGTACACTAGCACTATGGTACACCAGCACTACGGTACACCAACACTATGGTACACCAGTACTATGGTACACCAACACTATGGTACACTAGCACTACGGTACACCAGCACTACGGTACACCAACACTATGGTACACCAGCACTATGGTACACCAACACTATGGTACACTAGCACTATGGTACACCAGCACTACGGTACACCAGCACTATGGTACACCAACACTACGATACACCAACACTACGGTACACCAGCACTACGGTACACCAGCACTATGGTACACCAGCACTATGGTACACCAGCACTACGGTACACCAACACTATGGTACACCAACACTATGGTACACCAACACTACGGTACACCAACACTATGGTACACCAGCACTATGGTACACCAGCACTATGGTACACCAACACTATGGTACACCAACACTATGGTACACCAGCACAATGGTACACCAGCACTACGGTACACCAGCACTACGGTACACCAACACTACGGTACACCAACACTATGGTACACTAGCACTATGGTACACCAACACTATGGTACACCAACACTATGGTACACCAGCACTATGGTACACCAGCACTATGGTACACTAGCACTATGGTACACCAACACTATGGTACACCAGCACTATGGTACACCAACACTATGGTACATCAACACTATGGTACACCAACACTATGGTACACCAACACTATGGTACACCAGCACTATGGTACACTAACACTATGGTACACCAACACTATGGTACACCAGCACTATGGTACACCAACACTATGGTACACCAACACTATGGTACACCAACACTATGGTACACCAGCACTATGGTACACCAACACTATGGTACACCAACACTACGGTACACCAACACTATGGTATACCAGCACTATGGCACACCAGCACTATGGTACACCAACACTATGATACACCAACACTATGGTACTCCAACACTATGGTACACCAGCACTATGGTACACCAACACTATGGTACACCAACACTATGGTACACCAGCACTATGGTACACCAGCACTATGGTACACCAACACTACGGTACAGCAACACTATGGTACACCAACATTATGGTACACCAACACTACGGTACACCAACACTATGGTACACCAACACTATGGTACACCAACACTACGGTACACCAACACTATGGTATACCAGCACTATGGCACACCAGCACTATGGTACACCAACACTATGATACACCAACACTATGGTACTCCAACACTATGGTACACCAGCACTATGGTACACCAACACTATGGTACACCAACACTATGGTACACCAGCACTATGGTACACCAGCACTATGGTACACCAACACTACGGTACAGCAACACTATGGTACACCAACATTATGGTACACCAACACTACGGTACACCAACACTATGGTACACCAACACTATGGTACACCAAGACTACGGTACACCAACACTACGGTACACCAACACTACGATACACCAACACTACGGTACACCAACACTACGGTACACCAACACTACGGTACACCAACACTACGATACACCAACACTACGATACACCAACACTACGGTACACCAACACTACGGTACACCAACACTATGGTACACCAACACTACAGTACACCAGCACTATGGTACACCAACACTATGGTACACCAACACTACGATACACCAACACTATGGTACACCAACACTACGGTACATCAGCACTACGGTACACCAACACTACGGTACACCAACACTACGGTACACCAACAGTACGGTACACCAGCACTACGGTACACCAACACTACAGTACAGTCTAGGCCAGATATACCAAAGTTTGACCTGCGCGGTACCGTGGTAACACAGTGTGACATAGTGATTTAAAGTTTGCTTTTATTAAAAAAAAAGAATCCACGCGAAATATATGACACACAAAAGCCATCGTGACAAATAACGGAACACGGCAGGAAAGGAGGTTATTTTTGTTATCAAAACAGACATTGACAATTGTTGAATGACGCCTCTACCTGTCCTGCGTGTTCATTGCATCCAAGTTTGATTGCAAAAGCCTTGGTGAACGTCCATTGACGCTCTCTCTTTGTGTATGGAAGGTTAAACTTCAACTGGAAAATGAGAATGAGAAACGTTCCCAGAATTCTGAGTTTAGTTTTGAGCTTCGGCTGTTGGTCAGCGGAAGCTTCCAACCAGGTCAGGTAAGGCAGGTCAGCCAAGGGAGTAGTGAGGGGGGACTAGTTGAAGCAGCCCGTAGTGAGGGGGGACTAGTTGAAGCAGCCCGTAGTGAGGGGGGGACTAGTTGAAGCAGCCCGTGAGGGGGGGACTAGTTGAAGCAGCCCGTAGTGAGGGGGGGACTAGTTGAAGCAGCCCGTAGTGAGGGGGGGACTAGTTGAAGCAGCCTGTAGTGAGGGGGGACTAGTTGAAGCAGCCCGTAGTGAGGGGGGACTAGTTGAAGCAGCCCGTAGTGAGGGGGGACTAGTTGAAGCAGCCCGTAGTGAGGGGGGGACTAGTTAAAGCAGCCTGTAGTGAGGGGGGACTAGTTGAAGCAGCCCGTAGTGAGGGGGGACTAGTTGAAGCAGCCCGTAGTGAGGGGGGACTAGTTGAAGCAGCCCGTAGTGAGGGGGGGACTAGTTGAAGCAGCCCGTAGTGAGGGGGGACTAGTTGAAGCAGCCTGTAGTGAGGGGGGACTAGTTGAAGCAGCCCGTAGTGAGGGGGGGACTAGTTGAAGCAGCCCGTAGTGAGGGGGGACTAGTTGAAGCAGCCTGTAGTGAGGGGGGACTAGTTGAAGCAGCCTGTAGTGAGGGGGGACTAGTTGAAGCAGCCCGTAGTGAGGGGGGACTAGTTGAAGCAGCCCGTAGTGAGGGGGGGACTAGTTGAAGCAGCCTGTAGTGAGGGGGGACTAGTTGAAGCAGCCTGTAGTGAGGGGGGACTAGTTGAAGCAGCCTGTAGTGAGGGGGGACTAGTTGAAGCAGCCCGTAGTGAGGGGGGGACTAGTTGAAGCAGCCCGTAGTGAGGGGGGACTAGTTGAAGCAGCCTGTAGTGAGGGGGACTAGTTGAAGCAGCCTGTAGTGAGGGGGGACTAGTTGAAGCAGCAAATCCCGATTATTAGTTATGTAAATAATTTATTAAATGTTATTTTTAAACCAACAGTCTGGAAAGAGAAACAGACATAAAAACATACAGACGGAAATTAAGACTATTAAACACCTCTGATACACAGATACCTTCTAAACCCACCCTTTCTGACCGCCTTGAACACTCCCCCAAACAGCAGTGACTGTTCCCACAACTGATAACAGTGACCATTTTTAACACAGCGTTCATTACCGTCTGAAATTCAATAGAGGCCCTCGAGGAAGGGACAAAACGCCCCCCACAGGGGAAAAGAAATCTGAGGTATGAGGGGGGTGGCTTAAAGACGCAAAAACTAAGTTACTTATACTCCCACCCTGCTCGCGGGGTCCCAGACCTGCTCCAGATTCTCGCTCTAAGGTTTCCTGAAGCAGAGGCAAAATTCGGTCCCCTACCTCCCCAGGGAGGGAGCGGGGGATGTGAGGAAGGAAGTGTCTCTGAGGCAGAACAGCGCTGCTTTAAGTAACCCGGGTGAGACAAGGCGGGGGACGCAGGAGGTGAGCGAGAAGACGCAAAGACGCAAGTCTTCAGTAATGGGGAGCGTCTCTGATGGGAGGGAGAGATGGGGAGGCGAGATTGAGTACCAAGCTTTATTCATTTGGTGTGAGAGCCGCAGAGAGAGAGAGAGAGAGAGAGAGAGAGAGAGAGAGAGAGAGAGAGAGAGAGAGAGAGAGAGAGAGAGAGAGAGAGAGAGAGAGAGAAAACTTTGATAGTTTTAAGTACATTCTCATGAAATATATGAGTCTCCAGGAGCAGACTTCAAGTGAGGTGAGGTAGGATAACAGCTCTTGCTTGCAGTTTCACTATGTACGTCATTTGACAGCCCTTATAAACCCTAGTCTTAGTTAAAAAAAAAAGACATTGTAAGGGTAGCAGGATAAGCTAAATGATGCGAGAATCACTGTAAACCTGAACACAATGCATTTGAATTGAAGAATATGATAGTAAGGGTGCATATAAATTGGGGAGGCCAGGGACGAGAGTTCGATCCCATTTCAGTGCCTCGATATTTTTCTCATAGACACCCAGGTTATCGTGATCTCATTGTGCATTACAGGAAGAGTTTGCACAAGGGAACTTGGCTGTAATATAATTAAGGCGGTAATGACGCAACCTGTCCTCAGGGCAGGCTCGTTAAACCTGTCTTTGTCCCCCATAAAACATTCGTGAATTGTACCGGATTGTGTAATAAAAATAGGTTTGTTCTCATATATGTAAGTTAATATTATATATTAAGGTTTATTGTATAGTTAGACATAGTTTAGGTTAGGTGTTTAGGTTCTATTGGCGATTATTTTTATTTGAAGTACGTGAGTGTAGCATTTACAGCGTTGTGGTTCGGACAGAAGTCGTCAGCGAAGAACTGTTAGAGAAATGTTCGAAAGTCATCAGTTGTGAGTCGTGTGTAAACAGTTTTTCATTCTTAAACGTGGCAGTTTGGCCACTGGATTAACGGGAATTTGGCCTTCGTTAATGAGGACAGGACGTAGGCACTGGACCGGACTTAATAGCGCTCTGACATCAGGTATAATACATGTGGATATTATGGTGATCAAAATGAGTGAACTACTATAGTGATCATGATGAGTGAATCATTATAGTGATCACGAGTAAACTATTATAAATTATGTAACAACAGTCATGTTATCTGAACTCAGATCTAAGCTATATAAAAATTTACATGACTTATAAATTAATTTGTAATATTACACGGTTCCTGAGGTCTTATAATTACACAAGGAAATTCCAAATGTAATATAAATAATTGTTAACATTACAGGTAATTATGTGCTCTTATAACGAAAGACATTTTAAGTTATCGTTTTAATGACAACTTGTTTAGGCCACAAATATATCTGAACTGTGGGACCATGTTAATTAAAATCATCTATTAATATGCAGATATTGATTCTTTAGTGTTTTATGATTGCTAACCTTATTGACGTCAGTGCCAGTGTAATGTCCTGTGTTATCTGATGGTTGAGTGAGAGTAGTGTTTCTGTTTTAACAGACTGTTGGGGTTTGCGTATAGTGATCCGTTTGACCTAATGGGCGAAGATGTCCGTTATGTTCCGTTTGATTGGATGGTTAAGTGTCCAGTGTTTTAGTGTATGTACTATTTAAACAAAGTTACAATTCGCAGAAGAGCTCCAGTCAGTATGTAAATGAGGAGGAGTATCAGCGATGCTCATCCTTAGTAGGCATCCAGTAGTCTCAGGAGACTATGGAGGTGCCCTCTGGTTGTCGGTCTGGAGTGGCCTCTCCAGGGCGCAAAGCCAGGGTAGGTTAATACGGAGGAGAAGCTGTCACCCATGCAGCAGGCCCATTCTAATATCGTTCTAAAATGCAAAAGCATAATGATCTCTAGTGCATGTCACTCAAGAGTCTCTTTCCGTTTGATCGGTTCTGTACGTGCTAATTAACTCAAAGTTTATTAAACAAAAAATAACACTGATATCACATTTTTAACTAACCTTAACACTATATTTCCTGATGCGTCACCAACTAATCCAAGTTAAAAAATAAAAACGGTTTAACAATTCTCGACCCAAGTCAGTGTGCCAACAAACAATTTGCTTCTCTGTAATTATCGTCAATGACTCAAAGTTCACCCACAAGTTGACTTGGCATTTTTCACGTATTAATGACATCACAAAGTCTGCCCCTCAGATGACGCAAATGAAAGTTCTATTCCAGTAATAATATACGCAATAATGGGAAAATAAAGCGAAAAGCCAAGCAAACCTCGACCTACGGTGACGGTATATAAGGATGAAAGTCTCGTGTCTGGCCACACCATGTAACTCGGACACAAGATGAAATGTCAACACATTTACACAGCAAGAGCACTCCCACTGTGGCGCTCTCAACATGAAATTAAATTCATTAAGACCGTCCAAAACCCCCAGGTTCGACGTCCTTCTTACGAAAAACAGCCGCTCGAAATAGCGAAGTTATTTTGCTACAAATCTATACAATACCGTACCTCAGGCGAAAGAAATTGGTAGCATTATTGTTAGGCTAATTCCCCCGCGTTTTTTTGTTTGGTGGGGGGTGGGGTGGGGGCTAAATTTCTCGAAGGTTTTTCTTTGTTTTGGATTTAAATTCCTTGTTGAATGTTTTGGTTCGGTTGCTTTTGTTTATGTGTGACGCGGGAGATGCTGTTCACATTAACAGAGGTGTTGGGGGCCTCGTTGGATCGCCGTGTGGACCAATAAACACACACGGAGACTACATTGAGGAAGGCTGACGAGGAGGAGAGAGGAGGGGAGAGAGAGAGAGACAAATAGAAGTGGGAAGGAGAGACGGACGATAGAAAGGGGGGGGGGAGGGAAGAAGATATGGCGATAGAAAAGTGTAGGAAGGAAGGGGTTTAGAGAAAGGTGAGAGAGGAGGAAAAAGGAGATAACAAAGAAGGATCAACATAAGAATAAGCATCCCACCGTCCTCCCCAAACTTGGAGTCCGTAGCTAGAAAACTGCGACTACAGAATATTCTGAAATATACGGCAAGATTTACCCGAGAGTTAACGGACGGCAGCTACAGCAATAGACAGACAGAACAGCTCGTCATCCTGTCTACTCAGTACTTACATTAACGATGAGGACCATCGAATACCTATTGACGTAATTTACAATTATAAAGAAGAATTTGCTACTACTGGTATTTTCACAAACCGGATAAAGTTATATATTCATACAGCCGCGTCCAGCAGCCTGGTTTGACCAGTCCAGCAACGACAAGGCCTGATCGGAGACCGGGCCGCCGAGACGTTGAGCCCTGAAATCATCGCAAGGTAGGCAAAATAAGATAACCTAACCATTCTAGGCCAAATACACGATATCTTAGCCCACATATGTGCTATACTAGGCCTAGAAATAGAAAAGTTTATTTTTTTAGCTTCATTTTTCGGATTTTATAAAGTGAAATAGTACTAAATTCTACTAATTGTCCAATACGTCAATATATGTACGATGGTTCACATAGTTACACATATTATTATCCAACCAGAAAGTCAGGTTGGAGAGGAATCCTCCCCACCAGGAGAGGAATCCTCCCCACCAGCAGAAGAATCCTCCCCACCAGGAGAGGAATCCTCCCCACCAGGAGAGGAATCCTCCCCACCAGCAGAAGAATCCTCCCCACCAGCAGAAGAATCCTCCCCACCAGGAGAGGAATCCTCCCCACCAGGAGAGGAATCCTCCCCACCAGCAGAAGAATCCTCCCCACCAGCAGAAGAATCCTCCCCACCAGGAGAAGAATCCTCCCCACCAGGAGAGGAATCCTCCCCACCAGGAGAAGAATCCTCCCCACCAGCAGAAGAATCCTCCCCACCAGCAGAAGAATCCTCCCCACCAGGAGAAGAATCCTCCCCACCAGGAGAGGAATCCTCCCCACCAGGAGAAGAATCCTCCCCACCAGGAGAGGAATCCTCCCCACCAGGAAAGAATCAAGGGGGAGGCTTGATAACAACGTACAAGATTGTGGGGATTTGTGCGCGTGGACAAACAAGCGATGGTACAACTTAGAACCGGATGAGCCAGAGGACACAGCTGGAAGCCGGAGACGGAGCTGAGCCGGATGGATCTGAGGAAGAGCTTCTTTACCGTGCGAGACCAAGGCAAGCTTCAGTGTGTCGAAGCGAGCTCAACAAGGCATCCGAGGGGTAACATGTCGAATATAATTCCTCGCATTAACTGACTTGTGGATGGAATGGCGAGACTAGAGACTTAATGCCCGTCCCTTGCAAGGTAATGCCCGACCCTTGCAAGGTAATGGCCGACCCTTGCAAGGTAATGGCCGACCCTTGCAAGGTAATGGCCGACCCTTGCAAGGTAATGGCCGACCCTTGCAAGGTAATGGCCGACCCTTGCAAGGTAATGCCCGACCCTTGCAAGGTAATGGCCGACCCTTGCAAGGTAATGGCCGACCCTTGCAAGGTAATGCCCGACCCTTGCAAGGTAATGGCCGACCCTTGCAAGGTAATGCCCGACCCTTGCAAGGTAATGCCCGACCCTTGCAAGGTAATGCCCGACCCTTGCAAGGTAATGCCCGACCCTTGCAATGTAATGCCCGACCCTTGCAAGGTAATTCCCGACCCTTGCAAGGTAATGCCCGACCCTTGCGAGGTAATGCCCGACCCTTGCAAGGTAATGCCCGACCCTTGCAAGGTAATGCCCGACCCTTGCGAGGTAATGCCCGACCCTTGCAAGGTAATGCCCGACCCTTGCAAGGTAATGCCCGACCCTTGCAAGGTAATGCCCGACCCTTGCAAGGTAATTCCCGACCCTTGCAAGGTAATGCCCGACCCTTGCAAGGTAATGCCCGACCCTTGCAAGGTAATGCCCGACCCTTGCAAGGTAATTCCCGACCCTTGCAAGGTAATGCCCGACCCTTGCGAGGTAATGCCCAACCCTTGCAAGGTAATGCCCGACCCTTGCAAGGTAATGCCCGACCCTTGCGAGGTAATGCCCGACCCTTGCGAGGTAATGCCCGACCCTTGCAAGGTAATGCCCGACCCTTGCAAGGTAATGCCCGACCCTTGCAAGGTAATGCCCGACCCTTGCAAGGTAATGCCCCTCCCAAAATGAAATCATCTAGATGTATCCACATGCCCACACAAACACATATAATAATATTAATTAACGATCAAGAGGCGTTGCCCAAGAGCTGAATCTGGTTCCCTGCAAACACTCACTGGCAAGCACTACCGTGCACACGTTGCAATATGCAAGCATACCCAAACAGCATCGTCTCAACGCCAAACAATAGCGGAAGGCTTCAGAGAAATTGTTTTGTATCTCAATTTCCCCATGGCAAAGTCCATTTTAAATGGAAACAAACGATGCCCTGAAAAGCTGCAGTTGTCAGGTGTTGCAAGTTACAAATACCCTCGTTGCAGAGAGCGTAAGGACGAGTTCTGTTGGGATACATTAAGAGAATAAGCCGTGTGCTGATGGCGCACCAAGGGGGAAGAGGCAGGCGGATCCTGGCCAGCTGTAAGTGAGCTGGGGGAACCTGATGTACCATTCATCCTTCCTTACTCTACGTGGGGGAGACCCATATTGCAGTGGTCTACATGGGGAGACCCATATTGCAGTGGTCTACATGGGGAGACCCATATTGCAGTGGTCTACATGGGGGAGACCCATATTGCAGTGGGAACAGCAGCCTGTGTCAACCCATTCATGGTCCAACCCCCTGAAAGTACTCTCATGAATAAGCATCATTTTAATGGCTTACTTGTGACTTGAAGAGTAATAGATATGTCCTTATTCACTTGTACCAAGACTATATAACAGGCTGACCTAACCTTGTAATATAACTATTTAAGAAGACATACACGCCACTTAGCGAGTCTAGCTCTAGATTATTTGCTCAAGCTGCTGAATCATTTGATTATAATGTGCGCTTTGTCAAGCTTTAGTGCGCATTTTTATCCGAATTGTTCGTGTTCACATATCATGGTCTCCCCAGCTTAGTCCTGAGGCGTTGTCTGCAAGTCTGAATACTTGCAGACATCGACTCTTATTGTCTGTTGAAGATAACAGAAATGTCAAAGCTGCACAGGTGTAGGAAAAGTTCAACGAACACTGACAAGGTGTTTTTGATAGGGACGCGAGTCTTATTTTCCTCGGCGTCACCCCTCTTATATGAAAGGAACCATCGGAAATGCATCCGAGGTGCCGTGTGGCTTGTCTTCGTCGCCTCCTCGTTGTGTGAAGGAGCGAGACCACAGTGTTTTTGTTCACAGTCTTCCCATGACATTGGAAGAAAGTTGGTGCCACCAACTTTCATTGAACACCTTGTCCACCGTGATGGACAACTGTTTTGGTGGTGGTGGTGATGGAACCAAATGAACATCGTCCCATTCCACTGAAGACAAGAGAGCGTCGTCCCTTCTGCTGGAGTCAAGAGCGTCAAGCCTCCACCAGCCACGCGTAAGGAGCCCCAGGCGCGAAACAGTACCTCAGCGACTGTGAGGGAGAATGGTCGATAAAATAATAATAAACTCCCGAAATTGGTGAACAGTCATCGACTACCACATCCATTCTGGGGGGAGAAATATTTTAGAAGTTATATCTTAGATAGCAACAGAGTCAACACATCTACACACTTAACACAATCTTTTGTCCAGACAGTCACTCGCTCAACACAATCTTCTGTCCAGACAGTCACTCGCTCAACACAATCTTCTGTCTCAGACAGTCACCTCTCACAAGACCTACGAACTAGAGGTGCACTGAGGACTTGTGCAAATTTGTAATAACGTTCTCAATACGTCATAAAAACATTTTTAACAAATGTAACAACTTTATTACAAGTTACAACAAGGGAATCAGAGGCACCGTTAGGGTTTGTGTGTGTGTGTGTGTGTGTGTGTGTGTGTGTGTGTGTGCGTGTGTGTGTGTGTGTGTGTGTGGTGTGTGTGTGTGTGTGTGCAGGGATCCTGGCACCGAGTATGTTGGTTCAGTCGTACACAAACTATGGAAACCTGACATTGAGTTCCGCACAGACTTTCTTGTCATTTTCTGTGTGACGTAATCTGTTATACGGAAAATGATACGCAGTACTGCTTAATCTGGTCACTGGTTATCTTGCTGTAATTTTTCTTTGTATGTGACTATGTAGCAATTTCGGTTCTTTCCTTGCCGTGTATGTATATATGTATGTTGTGTGTGTTTATACAGTATGTGTGTGTATTTACCTACTTCTA
>WNGS01165751.1:14576249-14586249 GCA_020271785.1 Procambarus virginalis
GCCACGAGATAGTGATCAATGTATATATTGCCAAAGCGGATTAGTATTTCTGAACTCAGCTTTTAGCGTCGAGGCGTGAAGAGTCGAGGGTAATGGTGTGTCTGTCAGCACACTGTACACCCCAGACTCCACAGCGTGGATGGTGATGATTTAGTAATTTGATTAGAACTGAAAGACAACACGTAGATTAGTATTTAAACGCACATAATTCTCTTCTGAATGAGAGGTACGTAATCATTTCTCTGTAGGCCTCGGTCGGGCTAGTTTTTATCTAAGATTTCAGACTATGATCGTCCTTTCATTCAGGACCGGACAGGCATCGACGACTTGTCTCAGTAAAGTTGCTGCTTTCCGATCTGTCTTTTTCATAAATGCAAAGCAACTGTCTGACCAGTTATCCACAAATATAACTTCAAGAAAAATTAATTGGGGGTTTATTCTTGTGGTCAGAATATTTAGATGCGCTATCGAGGGTGACCAAATGACTTAATTGTAATCACTTGGCCAGAAGAAATAGCCGCCTCCTAAAGCCACGATAATTCCATTAACTTTTTACCTCTGTGATGGACACACACAGTGTCACTTTGTAGAAAGAAAGTGTAACATACTTTACAGCTGTTTCGTCCAAGCAACACTGAATATTCAGGCACGAATTCAGGGCAGTGAAGTTTGAAATTTTCAGCCCAGGCCAGTGTTGCCATCCTCTTTTCTAGATCTGCAAAACCAATTTCCGTAATGTTAAACCATCGACCACGCGAAGACCTTGTCGAAGATCCAGTACCCTCCCTTGGATCTTAAAGTTGATATCAAGCGCAACTAAGATAAAGTAGCATAGAATACTTAGTAAATAAAAGGTAATAATATCTGTTTAACGTTTTGATTGCCGATACCGGAGACGTACTGGGTAGCTGAGAGAATGGCTTTTTAGTGGCTCTGAATCTATCTAAAGTAGATCGTAGCTACCCTGGAGAATATGAATGTGGTGAAGGATGCTCGAGCGAGTGTCTTAGAGGCTTACACTGCTGTAGTTGTACTGTGTCGTGAAGCTGCTGCCGATATGTTTTCCATTCCTCTGAGACTCAACCATCTTTGACTTCCCCTGTGGATTTCTGACAGCCTCTCAACTCTCTCACCATCACTCTCACCTCTCCCATCACCTCTCCTCTGTTCCTCCCACTCATCATCTCTCCTCTCCTCCCCTTTCTCTTCACTACATCTTCCGTGTTTTACCTTTCTTCTCCCCCCTACATCCCATAAATTATCTTTCCTGTCTCTTAAACATGTACGTTCTTCCTTTCTGTCTCTTCAAGAGAGAAGAGAGAGGAAGAAGGTCCAGGAAGTTGACGGGGTCACCCTATGCTGCTCAGGAAGCTGACGGAGTCACCCTATGCTGCCCAGGAAGCTGACGGAGTCACCCTATGCTGCCCAGGAAGCTGACGGGGTCACCCTATGCTGGTCAGGAAGCTGACGGAGTCACCCTATGCTGCCCAGGAAGCTGACGGGGTCACCCTATGCTGCTCAGGAAGCTGACGGAGTCACCCTATGCTGCCCAGGAAGCTGACGGAGTCACCCTATGCTGCCCAGGAAGCTGACGGGGTCACCCTATGCTGCTCAGGAAGCTGACGGAGTCACCCTATGCTGCCCAGGAAGCTGACGGGGTCACCCTATGCTGCCCAGGAAGCTGACGGAGTCACCCTATGCGGCTCAGGCAGCTGACGGGGTCACCCTATGCTGCCCAGGAAGCTGACGGAGTCACCCTATGCTGCCCAGGAAGCTGACGGGGTCACCCTATGCTGCTCAGGCAGCTGACGGGGTCACCCTATGCTGCCCAGGAAGCTGACGGAGTCACCCTATGCTGCTCAGGCAGCTGACGGGGTCACCCTATGCTGCCCAGGAAGCTGACGGGGTCACCCTATGCTGCTCAGGAAACTGATAGGGCAAAGAGAACTATCAGCAGAAAGCGACAAGCCATTTCGACTATATAGCACTGGGAAGGGGCCAGGATAACAATTTGGGATAGGACGAGGGGGGGGGGGAGGAATGATGCCCAACCACTTGGACGGTCGGGGATTGAACGCCGACCTGCATGAGCCAAGACCATCGCTCTATACCGTTTAGCCGTTTTTAACAGCTAACGTGAACTATTAAATTAGTAAACATAACTTTCCGAGCTGCGCAATGTGCCCGGTAATGAATTCTCTTTCTCACACACACACACACACACACACACACACACACACACACACACACACGCACACGCACACGCACACACACACACACACACACACACACACAACACACACACACCTTTATACCTTCTCGAGCCAGAGTCACCCGGACGATAAAAAGGAAGGAAAAGTGAAGTAATCAGGTGTGAAGCCAGGTATAAAGTCAAGCCAGGTGTGCATACATGGCAGGGAGTCGGGTGTGAGCAACGGCGAGACTGATCGAAACTCCGTTCAATAGCTGCGTGGTTTGTGTGACAGGTGTTACGTCGGCCAAATAGCTCGTGGTCAAGGACAGGGTGTTGGGTGTTAGACAGACAGACGGGAAGCCAAATAGACAGACGGGAAGCCAGACAGGCAGGCGGAAAGTCAGACAGACAGACGGGATGCCAGATTGACAGGCTCGAAGCCAGATAGACAGGCGGGAAGCCAGACAAACAGACAGGCGGAAAGTCAGACAAACGGACAGGCGGGAAGCCAGACAGGTGGGCAGGCAGCGGGTTAAGGCAAGGCTCAGACAGGTGATAAGTGGGACAGTTGTTGTCCCAGGCGGAGCAAGACAGTGCTATCCAACAACATGTGAGACGGTAGGGGGGGGGACGGGGGAGCCCCACACAGGAAAACATGTGAATGGAAAGCAGGAATAAATTGTTTTGTAACTTAAAATATCAATTTAAATTAAGAATTATTTTTTTTTAAATTAAGGAGATTATTTCACTAAAATAATATCTATATAAAGATTAGGTAAGTAAATTTTTCTTGTGGTTTAAAGTTGGAAATTGGCTCAGGTGAAACTGGATTATGTGAAATGGGCTCAGGCAAAATTGGCGCTGAGAAATCATGTCTCTTCGGGTATCTGTTGCACATTCCACCTGGCTGCAATATACCGGCAACAGGATGATCACAGCAGCTCTCAGGTGGTCTCAGAGCCCCCCCCTCCCAGAGAGTGGACGGGCAGAGAGTTGCTAGAAACTCAAAATTCATCTTACTCAGGTGACGAGCCTCACCAAGCAGCTGTTTAAGACTCAGCTAGCCTGAGTGCGTCGTCGGCTTCATCGGCCACCTCGGCCACCTCGGCCATGACACATATCTGACACTGGCACTGTATCATCACACAAGTGTCCCGGACAGACGGCCTCGCGTTCGGACTTGACACACACAAACACAGCACCACAGCGATCCCACTGTGTCACAGCGGCTATATAAATGTGCTCTTGCCCAGTCTCTCCCTTTACTGTGTCCCACAGTATACAGTAATAACTATTACTCAGGCTCCTATAGGGTCAATACCAGAGAAAGGAGGGACACAGAAACCCGAAATTTATTCAATATGAGTAAAAGAAAAAACAGAATTCACGTTACGTTAGTAGCCCCTTCTCAAAATGGGAATTAAATTCACAGCTGGCCCAGAACTCCTAGCTGGCCCAGAAATCGCTCGTTGCCTTGGGTCCTTTAAACGTAAATTCTTACGTTACTCACAAGCACTTCTCGAGTGTTACAAAAGAAAATGAAAGAATCAAATTTTAAATGACAATTAATGAGACTTACTTCAACTTGTCAAGTACCTGAAAATCACAAAACCAACAAATGAGTATCACTAGCTCTCACAAGTCGTCTCAGGAATCATGCACCAAAAAGGAAGAGAATGCACTCAAATAAATTTGTCATAAATTGTTCATTGGAACAAAACTACGACTCTCACCACGAGACTACCACTAATAACTCGTAGCTCAATACCAGCTTCAGTAAAGGTAGCCCTTTTAGGACTCGTATACAAACCGTCCTCGTGAGCTGAGACTCCTGGGAACCTTCACTTGAATTTTTGCTCGAGGATAATTAATCAATCTAACATGCAGAGAAGAAACCGACACATTCTTATAACTAAAAAGACAGCTTTTGTCATGAAAGCCAAAAGCCCCCAAAACAGCACGGAGGAAGTTTTTATGGCCTTACAGCGGAAGGTTACGTGGGGATATTGTCCAAAAGGCAGGAAAAAAGTCTCTATTTGTGTCCCCGTCTCTGTCGCCGCCAGAGTAATGGGCTGTAAACAGCATCCCTTCGTCCGACGCTGCTGGGCCAGCTGCAGCCTGCTGTAGCCTGCTGTAGCCTACGGCTAAGCCTGCTGCAGCTTGCTGCTGGGTTGGTGAATTAAGTGTACTACAACAAGAGAGACGCAGCACCGTCAGCAGGGTGCTGCAGTCACTCCTCTGTACCACAGGAAGAATTGTCTCCACTATTTTCCGCCGAGTTTCAACTTTCCACTTGTCCCTGGAGGGTGTCTACTCCGTCTCTGGCTAATCACTTCAAGTCGTCGGAGGACAAAGGTGAACAATGACATGTGGGGAGAATTGGGTGGACCGGAGCACACAAGTGTGAGAGGAGTGAGAGAGAGAGAGAAAGAGAGAGAGAGGAGGCGATAAGGTTGTGACTTTGCTTGTCAACTTGAGAGTGGAGGTGGGGGGGGGGGGCGTGAGAGAGAGAGGGGTGAGGGGGGGGTAATAAGTCTGAGGGAATGGAAGGGAGAGGGAAGAGAAGCCTGTGGAGAAGAGAGAAAAATGGGAGAGGAGGGGGGAAAGGGAACGAAAATGTGGGATAATGATGGAGAGAGAGAGAGAGAGAGCGAGTGTAAGGGGGATTAGAGGAAGGGAACAATTAGTACAATACTTCTCTTAGACAATATAATTTGAGAATAACAATATAAAACTAACAAATGAACCATAAAACAAATAATTATGATGAATCAGACGAACAACAAAATGATAAAAAAATAGAGCATGATAATGTTATTGTTGTCGTCGGCTTTATAGAAACCACCATTCTTATGTCTTCTTATTATATATATATATATATATATATATATATATAATATATATTATATATATATATATATATATATATATATATATAGTACCTAGTAGCCAGAACGTCGTACTTGGCCTACTATGCAAGGCCCGATTTGCCTAATAAGGCAAGTTTACCTGAATTTATATATTTACCAAAATTTTTTCTTATGAAAGGATAAATCTGTCCATTTCATTATGTATAAGTTAATTTGTTTAAATATGAGTTAAAACTAACGTAGATATATGACCGAACCTAACCAACCCTACCTAACCTAACCTAACCTAACCTAACCTAACCTAACCTATCTTAACCCAACCTAAACTAACGCAACTAAGTCAATAAGTTATGGTCTTAATATAAAATAATAATAATAATAATAATTCAAATAAACTATTTGGAAAAAAATTATTGAAAATAAAAAAAATCACTCGGCCTATTAGGCAAATCGGGCCTTTCATAGTAGGCCGAGAAGTGCGTTCTGGCTACTAGGTACGACATATTATATATATATATATATATATATATATATATATATATATATATATATATATATATATATATATATATATATATATATACAACCGACCATTTCCCGAAGCCTAGGGGGTCTCACTTAAGAGTTTCCACCAACCCCGTGACTGTGACTGACGGCTGGCTCCTCTGAACCACAGGACCTCTGCCAACGTAAAGTTTCTAGTTCTGGAAACGGGATTTTTTTTTGGTGGGGTGGTGAATAACTTTTTTGTTCATCTACGCGCTGCTGCTGTTTCCCACACCCTCCTCTCACACCCTCCCACACCGGCTTCCCACACCCTCCTCTCACACCCTCCCACACCGTGCTCCCACACCCCTCCTACACCCTCCTCTCACACCCTCCCACACCGTGCTCCCACACCCTCCCACACCGGCTTCCCACACCGGCTTCCCACACCGGCTTCCCACACCCTCCCACACACGTTTCATGACCTATAAATAATCTCATCACCTGCGTTTGCTATTTATTTATTTTTTCTCAGCTGCTCGAGCAGGTGAATACAGTTCGAGCTTAGAAAACCCCCCGGGTGCTGTCAGCGTGGCGTTGACGTGTTGCCTTGATGTGGATGAAGTGACCCCATGACCTGGTGCAGGTGACCCCATGACCTGGTGGAGGTGACCCCATGACCTGGTGGAGGTGACCCCATGACCTGGCGGAGGTGACCCCATGACCTAGCGGAGGTGACCCCATGACCTGGCGGAGGTGACCCCATGACCTGGCGGAGGTGACCCCATGACCTGACTGAGAGGACACTGTCCTAACTTCATGGACCCTCACAGACCGATGGATCCCGGGCGCTTCTCGGGAAAGTAAATCCTGGACAGAATATGCCGATAAAAGCAGACACCGAGTCACTGATAGTCTCGTATCCACGGGTCACATACAGCTTATAATGGCTGTCGAGGTGACGAGGCTCTTCAAAGCGCAGCTTCCCCTCGGACTGTGCGATCCTGAAGGGGGAGGCCCAGAGCTTCCGTGGGGTCGTTACTGTAAGAGTTTTGGACGACTAATATCACAGTCTCCCAAAACTCTCCCCCAACTCTTCCGGCTGCTGAAGGGCGTCGACTGGGATCTACCTCACGTCCACACTCTCCTCTTCTCTCACTTGTCATCCAATTAGCTCAGTCCTAGACTCAATCCTTTCTGCTATTTCGTGTACAAAAACAAATTATTATTTCAATTACCTGTTGTGTCTGTTTTCGGTCTGAGGTCGCTTAGTAAGATGACGTCGTTTGTTTTGTAATATTGTTATTGACCTTCTCAATAGTTTCTGGCACAAGTCACTTTATTGATTCATTTTAACAGTTTACGTTATATAAAGTAACATGGACATTATTTTATACTGATACACTCACTCACACAGGCGCACAGACGGGAAAAGGACATGTATTCATTAAGGGAACTGCATAATGTGACTTTATTAGTGAACATTAGTTAAGTCTCTAATCAGTAATAATTAGTGACCTAACTAATGAACTAGGTCACTAATTATTACAAATTAGTGACCTACCTAATGAACTAGGTCACTAATTATTACAAATTAGTGACCTAACTAATGAACCAGGTCACTAATTATTACAAACTAGTGACCTAACTAATGAACTAGGTCAATAATTAGTGATAATTAGTGACCTAACTAATGAACTACACTATTTTAGTCAATGTATGCAGATGCAAAGTAAATAAGGAAATTATAAAGGCCGTAGCGGCTTCCTTGGACTTTCCAAGCACACGCATCACCACCTGGACCATGATGAGTACCTATACCATGGGATCGAACCCCGCGTCGCTGCGTTCAATCCCATTAAAAAACGTCAAGTCAGTTGCTGGAACGGTCACAGACAAAAAAATCATAACAAAAAACGAAAATATAAGCACCTCTTGAATTGTGTAAGGGAGGGAGCGGGAGGGGTGAGAGAGGAGGGAAGGGTGAGAGAGGAGGGAGGGGTGAGAGAAGGAAGGGGTGAGAAAGAAGGGAAGGGGGGAGTCTTGGTGGGAAGGTCCTCAAAGAGTAGCGGTTGGGGGGGGGAAGTGTTAATTGAATTCCAGGAAGGAAAGTAGGTTGCGTGTCTGGTGTTTGGACTTCGGTTAAGCAGCCGGATAACAACATGATATCTTGCTACTCGGCCGGGTAGTGACTAATGCTTTTGTTTACAAAGTCGTAAATTGCCTCACATTTTACCTCCTCACACTCAGTTGGTGTGTTACCGTTCCTTTGTTATGTTATTTGTTTGTTTATTGGTCTAGTAGCACTAGACAACTACCCTGCCGGCATAGGTTTGAATCCTTTAGGGATCATTTGAGTTACTGTTGAAGACTGCTGCTTGTAAACCATTCAAGCTTTACACACACGCGCGCGCGCGCACACACACACAAACACACACACACACACATACACACACACACACACACACACACAGATATGTAGACCAATCCTGGAGTAGGCAGCATGGAGTCCATATCTTGTCAAGCATAAACTAAATTGGAGAAAATTCAGAGGTTCAGAATAGAAGTAGCAGCACGACCACCAGTAGCAGGACCAACAGCAACACCAGCAGCAACAGTAACAAAATTAAGCAACTGAAAAGGCTAATTGTCTCAATTATGATACCAATTTTCACCTAGACTCGAGTCCTTTCACCGGGATGTTCCTCGCCTCCTTCCCCCTCATCATGGCGGCGCCAAGCTCCAGTAGAAAACTATAACCCACGTTATTATCTGTTCTTCCGCTACTCAACACCGCCAGAACTCCTGTCTACACCCGCCCCGGCTGTCTACACCCGCCCCGGCTGTCTACACCTACACCAGCTGAAGGTACAGACCAATTACGACTGTTATTATGTCATTCTCATGTTCTGTTCCACAGCTGCTATAACAATTTTAACCGGCTTCCCTTACCCTGTTTGTTCTTTGTTCTTCTGTAACTAGGTCGTTCAGCCCTCGTCTCTATTTATAGAGTCCGCTTGTGTTAATGACCGGCTTTCTGCAGTTAGAGGATGTGAGTTATTATAGATTATGATAAGCGCCTCTCGTGTACAGGATTACAAAGGCTTTTCAACAACAGCAAGGATGTGTGTGTTGCCCGCTGTTGATGCTATCAACAGCGCTACTGAGAGGATCACCTGTTAAGCGCTTCTTTAATCAAGGCTTAAAAACATGCCCCGAATTATGAATTTATAAATTCTTTGTTGCTCGTAATGTTAATAGTTAAATTATACAAGCAACAGGTGTAAATGTCGAACGCAAGAATTGTAGCGAGATTGTGTTATCTTTGTTAACACAATCTCGTTTTGTGTTATGAGCAAACACAAAATAACGTTTTGTGTTATTTATTTGTTTTATGAGAACGCACACACACACATGATAACATGATAGGGGAGACATGATAACCACCTACAAAATTTTCAGGGGAATTGACATGGTGGACAAAGACAACATTTTTAGCATGGGTGGAACACGAACAAGGGGACACAGGTGGAAACTGAGTACCCACATGAGCCACAGAGACGTTAGAAGGAACTTTTTCAGTGTCAGAGTAGTTAACGGATGGAATGCATTAGGCAGTGATGTGGTGGAGGCTGACTCCATACACAGATTCAAATGTAGATATGATAGAGCCCAGTAGACTCAGGAATCTGTACACCAGTTGATGGACAGTTGAGAGACGGGACCAAAGAGCCAAAGCTCAACCCCCGCAAGCACAAATAGGTGAGTACAAATAGGTGAGTACACACATACACACACACACACTGAGGCTTACAACACTAGAAAAAAGAAGGGAGAGGGGGGATATGATAGGAACGTATAAAATACTTAGGGGAATTGATGAAATGTTCACACGCAATAGTAACAGAACGAGGGGACATAGAGGGAAGCTGGAAACTCAGATGAGTCACAGAGACGTTAGGAAGTATTCTTTTAGCGTGAGAGTAGTGGGAAAATGGAATGCACTTAAGGAACAGGTTGTGGAAGCAAACTCTATTCATAATTTTAAAACTAGATATGATAGGGAAATGGGACCATAGTCATGCCTGTAAACAACCGATGGCTAGAAAGGCGGGCTCCAAGAGTCAATGCTCGATCCTGCAGGCACAAATAAGTGAGTACAAATAGGTGAGTACACACACACACACACACACACACACTGACCAAAGAGCCAGAGTTCAACCCCCGCAAGCACAATTAGGTGAGCACACGCACACAACAGTTGTAGAGGCAAACTCCATTCACAACTTAAAAAACAGGTATGATAGAGAAACAGGTCAGGAGTCATTGCATTAAGCAATTAACGGCTAGAGAATCGGGGTCCAAGAGCTAGACCTCGATCCTATAAGAACAAATAGGTGAATGCAAATTGCGGGAATGGACAAATGACTGCGAACGCGTATTTCATAAA
>WNGS01165751.1:14643474-14654001 GCA_020271785.1 Procambarus virginalis
GCTCAGGTGTGTGCTGGTGGCTGCACTCTCCCTTCACCTGCAGAGAGGAAAGTCTCTGTAGATAAACGTGAGTTATCAGTCACAACAGCAACAATATCCCAGTGTTGAAGGCGATGGCAGGGAACATTTGAGGCTCGGAAAATAAAAACGATGATAACAAGGCAAAAATATGGCAACATTGCACTGGATTGACATATGAATGATTGGCAAGAGTCTACAGTTCTCTGATAAAGTTGACGTATTAGGCATGAAGTGTGATGCTTTAATGACCACGTAGAGCCACTTTCTGAACAGAACAAGCACGGCGGTACAGAAATATTCAGCAGGGGAGGCAAAGACTCATATAAAGAACTAGCTCCGTCCCATCTTGGCAATGAATTTATCAGCATTCTGGACGAGGTGGAGAGCCGTGGGAGAAGACTCATCGCTAGTCTTGGCACACAATGATTGGACTGGTGAGAAATCAGAGCCTTCAACACCGAGAGATGTTGATGATTGATTGATTGATGAAGATTAAGCCACCCAAGATGTGTTGTTATAGATTCAGCTACTTGGAACAAGTTCCAAGTAGCACGGGCACGGGCTATGGTGAGCCCGTAACTCACCTGGCACAGGAGCGGCGCAAGTAGTATGGGCTATGGTGAGCCCGTAGTGGTCTTACCTGGCACAGGAGCGGTGCCCATCTAGTTGCCGTTGGACCAAATGGTTGCCACCCAAGAGGTGGCACGGGCATGAATAGCCCATTGTTGCTTATAGATTCAGCTACTCGGAACAAGTTCCAAGTACACGGGCTATGGTGAGCCCGTAACTTACCTGGCACAGGAGTGGGGCAAAAGCACGGGCTATGGTTAGCCTCGTGTACGGGAGATGTCTCCCCGTGAGAATGCCCATGATGGCTTTACTGTTATGTATAAGGCCAATGTCCTCAGGGCTTCCCACCTGACCAAACTTCTGGAATTCATAATTGGAAACCACAACACAGGCCTCAGCCACTAGCAACCATTTTGCCTAAGCATAAAACATTACTCATCGTTTGAATGACATTCCCTCCAAAAATCTACCACTTACGGGCTACTCATGTCCCGTGCCTCCTCTTCGTGGCTAATCTTCATCAATCATCATTGTATTCATCCTAGGCGTGCTCTTTCATTTGGAACTTAAGCATCATTCCTAATACGAGAGACATGGATATGCACGAAATAAATGTAATCGACTATATGGCCAAATATTTTGGTACACAGTCGGAGCCAGCTTCATCCTGTTCCTAACATAATTGTATGTTAATACTAGAGAAAGTTGGTTCTTATTGGATACTAATAATTAGTCTCTTAAATAAATTGAGTGTAGAGGATCAGTGTTCTGATGAACTGATGTAGGATAACAACTCTTAGCTTGTTGGCTCATTAAGAACATGAGACGGGAGAGGAGAGTGAGAGAGAGAGAGAGGGGAAGAGGTAGAGTGTGTATTTACTATTTATGTCTGCAGAATCGAACTATTAGCCTTGCATTCCGCCTATCTAACCAATTTATTTTCCTCTAGTATATATACTACATATATTTCTCTCTTTACACACACACACACAATCCCTAGGAAGCAGCCCGTAGCAGCTGTCTAACTTCCAGGTACCTATTTACTGCTAGGTGAACAGGCGCATCGGGTTAAAGAAACTCTACCCATTTTTCCGCCTCCTCCGGATATCGAACCCGGGCCATTAGGACTACGAACCCAAGCGCTGTCCACTCAGACACGAGCCTCATGTGGGTGTAGACTGTGTTGGGTTGTGTGTGTACTCACCTGGTTGTACCTACCTAGTTCTACTTGCAAGGGTTCAGCTGCTTGTTGGTCCCGCCTCTCAACTGTTAATTAACTGGTGTACAGATTCCTAAGCCATTGGGCTCTATCATATCTACATTTGAAACTGTGTATGAGTCAGCCTCCACCACACCACTGCCTAATGCATTCCACCTGTTAACTACTCTGACACTGAAAAAGTTCTTTCTAACGTCTCTGTGGCTCCTTTGGTACTCAGTTTCCACTGTGTCCTTGTTCGCGTACCACCCGTGCAAAATAGCTTGTCTTTACGGACTCTGTCAATTCCTCTGTGAATGTTCCAGTAACCTTTCCTCGTCGTATCTGGAAAACGTCCCGTGGTAAGAAGAATAAGGAAGACAGTCCAGGATTACTACTTTTGTTTTCAGAGATATTCCTGCGCGGGCCCTAATCCTCTGGCTGCCCCGGAAGTGTTACTCATTTTAGTCTAAGTTAAGCGGTGGATGAGCCTCGTGTGCTGGCTTCAGTAGGATTATGCCCAATCTTAACACTTCTACATTATTAAATCTGAGTGGCAACTTTACTTGAAAATGACGGACCAAGTCATAACAAGATACAAAGAGGCTGGGCGAGGATGCATCAGCCATTTAAGGTGCGACATACGAAACCTCTACATCTTTTCCTAATCATAGCGGCTTTATTTACATTTTAATGAAGAGTTTACGAGCTTTGAAGCATTGCGATGTTGTTTATAACGACAATAACCTTGTTGACCACAATCGACTTGAGAATGGCTCCAGGACGGACCGAAACGTCGTCGTCCCTTCAATTTCTAGTGCGTGGTTTGGTCAACATTTTTCAGACACGTTATTGTGACTTTTATGTGCAATAATAACCTTGGTTGTGAAGACTGAGCTCGTAAACTGTTAATTATATATATATAATTATATATTATATATATATATATATAAACAGAGCCGCCATCATTAAGGAAAGATCAATACATTTCGTATGTCGTAAAATAAATGCTTGGTGAATCTTGACCTTAATCAGCAGACACTCCACGTTGTGAATACATCACCAAGCCATAACGTAATTTTTATTGTAATTGACATGCATTGTTATGAGATATTTTTCACTACTGTCATTAATGAGGCACATGTGTGTGTGTGCCCGTCAGAGCTGGAGTCAGATGTGGCAGTGGTTGGCGCAGGCGTTCACGGGTCGTGCGCGGCGCTGTACCTGGCCAGGGCGGGACGGCGCACCATACTTCTCGAGCAGGTACTGCGCAGCCCCACAAAAAGTTACAGCCCCGCTCCTGTGCCAGGTAAGTCCACTACGGGCTCACCATAGCCCTGCTACTTTGAACTTTTTGTTCCCAGTAGCTAAATCTATAACAACAACAACAATGCGCAGCCCTCTGCTCTCACCACCAAAGATCACAGTGATGAAGATTAAGCTACCCAAGAGGTGGCACGGGCATGAATATCCCGTAATCAAAGATCACATTCACTCCAAAAAAATCTGCCACTTACTTACGCCAGTGTCACCTCTTGGGTGACTTAATCTTCATCAACCAACCAATCAATCAGCCCCCTGCTCAATTGGCCGGAAATAAATGGAATAGCAATGGGTTCAGCTCTTGGCCCATCACATACTAATGTTTTCCTGTGTAATTTCGAGAATTTTCATTATTTTCATATTTTCATTTATTTTTTGTCCATAACCCAGGAGCTGAAACTTATCGTCATTAAACATAATGTTACCTTCTGTGGCCCATTGAAGGACCTAATTTACATAATGGGTATATATATATATATATATATATATATATATATATATATAATATTATATATATATATATATATATATATATGCGAACAAGCCTGAATGGTCCCCAGGACTATATGCAACTGAAAACTCACACCCCAGAAGTGACTCGAACCCATACTGCCAGGAGCACTCTGCTGGCATACAGGATCCCTTAAGTCGTGTTGGTCGAGCGGTTATGGGATCCTGTACGCCAGCAGAGTGCTCCTGGTAGTATGGGTTCGAGTCACTTAGGGTCGTAGCCATAGGGAGCCGGTCGGCCGAGCGGGCAGCACACTGGACTTGTGTCCTGTGGTCCCGGGTTCGATCCCGGGCGCCGGCGAGAAACAATGGGCAGAGTTTCTTTCACCCTATGCCCCTGTTACCTAGCAGTAAAATAGGTACCTGGGTGTTAGTCAGCTGTCACGGGCTGCTTCCTGGGGGTGGAGGCCTGGCGAGGACCGGGCCGGGGACATTAAAGCCCCGAAATCATCTCAAGATAACTTCTGGGGTGTGAGTTTTCAGTATATATATATATATACTATACTATATATATATTATATATTATATATATATCATAGTATAATATATATATATATATATATATATATATATATATATTATATATATATATATAATCAATGAGAAAATACATAGGATACATATAATATATATGTATCTTACTAGCAAGGTACGCAGTTGTATGCCACAACTGTGTTGCTGTCCTAATTTCCTCCCCATAATTAAAACCATCGATCACCAGGCTTTCTCCAGTACTGAACACTCCTTAACCGGCCACCTCACTACCAGCAACCGCACCAGCTCGCTATCATAACCAGACCTACGCCGACCAGTTCCCTGGTAGCAAACATTAATTTCTTCTCGGTAACCTTCCTAGTGACCACTTGCCCCTTGCCCTCAGTTCCCAGTGCCTCACACCAGGGGCAGCAGTCACGGCCAGAGCCGGATCACTCGTACATCGAACGACGGCGTTCCGGCCCTGGCGCCCATCATGAGGGACGCCCTCACGCAGTGGCAGCGCCTCCAGGAGCAGGCCGGAGACACCCTCTTTCAGGTACTGACTCTGCGTATATTTGTTATTGACTTTCTGGATTACGTTAAACTGAATGGTATGTCTATATATATTTTTTTATTTACTTGACCTATATAATGTAATTTATTGTGTCTGCTTGCGCTTATTGCAGACCTGCACAATGTTGGCGATGAGCCGCGGGGATCAACGGCCAATCTTGGAGAAGTGTGCCCAGTCGGTGGAGGAAGCTGGTACACACCCGTCTGGTTGCCTCCAGCCACCGTCCTCAGCAAGTTGGGTTAGTGGTTGAGTGGTGACCTTGTGTGCTTGCTGCGGTGCTGCTCGAGTACTAGCAAACAGAGTCAAAGATCATGTGGTTGGGGAAAAAGAAAGATCAACACCCCAATCTTAACTTAAACCCAAACTTTGTATTATTTTTTTCTATATAATCAGTTCAGCGAAGATTTAGACTAATAATATCTTTAATTCCTTCGGCAGGATAACAATCCCAAATGATAGTCTGGCCGTTGTTGACACTTCTGCCGGGTCCTCATGGCTGACAAATGCGTGGCGGCAGTCCAGGTGTGGTGTGTGTCGGGCTTTATGTTGTCGTAATTATACAATTATTAAAGTAAACCTCAAAGCCAGTATAACTAATAATCTTTATGATGATCCATATAGTTTTTTAATCCATTATGATTACTTTGCTGCAACTAGGTCTTGGTTATTATCTCCCTCAGCGGCTGTTTCGCGAGGCAGGGGGCCGGATGGTGGACAACTGGCCAGTGGATGGCGTTGAGGTGGGTCCCGACGGCTCGGTGAAGATCACGGGGCGTCGGGCACGGTGCGAGCGGGGACTGTGGTCTTGTGCCCCGGGCCCTGGGCTGGACCACTCCTAGCCAAGCTGGGGTCCACATTCCTCTCAGGTCGGCGCTAATGTCAACACAATAATGTTCATTCCTTTATAAGCAGGTTTATACTTTTCCTCTCTCTCTCTCTCTCTCTCTCTCTCTCTCTCTCTCTCTATCTCTCTCTCTCTTCTCTCTCTCTCTCTCTCTCTCTCTCTCTCTATGCCTCTGACATTCACTTCACATGTCCTTTTCACTCACCTTTTATATCTCAATTTCTCTATATTTGTCCACATTTATATATGATTTTTTTTACAATATTAAATGTTCCATGTTAATATTGCTTGCTTCATGCGAGGCACCTCAGAACCCAAAACCTGACAAAAGCTAAACAAGGGACTATAAAAGTTTAGGCTCCTTGATGTATTTTTGATCAAAAGACTTGACATATAGGTGGATGGTGACGTGATCAATCCTTTCAATGCTTTTATGCTTCAAAGAGTATGTTGCTGTGGAGGATAATAATATGGATCTTTGTATCCATATTGTTTAGATCTTTGTATTAAGATTGTAAGACTGTAAAAAAACAGAGATATAGTAGAAGGAAATGTTAAGAGTCCAATGCATTGTTTGTTCACTTAAAGAGATTGTAATTATTCAATTGACTGGATTAATTCATGCAAAATTTTGGAGTATAAATTAGTTACTGAAGAATATTGAAAAGTTATAAAGAAACTTTATTACAAAGTTTGCTATAAATGCTTTATTTATAACAAGTAGGGAATTAGATAATATTAATATAAGTTCAAGATTCTATAAATTAGATGGCTTTATAACTGGTAAGATTTATGATAGGTATGAAATTTTGTAAAGAATAATTGTACGTGTATTACATTCCAAGAAATAGGTAATAGCTATTTAATTGTTTATGGATCCTTATCTACTCAAGTGTAGTTGGGTATATAATCCCAACCCCCCGTCTTCTCTGGGAATTACGGGCTATTCATGCCCGTGCCACCTTTTGGATGGCTTAATCTTCATCAATCAATCAATCTTCTCTGGGAGACATCTCCTGTCCACGAGGCTAACCATAGCCCGTGCTTCTTGCCCAGCTCCTGTGCCAGGTAAGTTACGGGCTCACCATAGCCCGTGCTACTTGGAACTTGTTCCGAGTAGCTGAATCTATAACAACAACAACGTCTTCTCTGTCTGGATTCCTTGGTAATGTGTTGAAATACGAAAACGTTCCTTCAGCAAAGTAAAACGATTATGCGATTGGGCACTGTAATGTATTGGGAAAACTTGAAAACTTACGGCTGATTGATTTGATATAAAAAAATCTGAATTATTGTTTACTTTTTACTAATGATGTTAAAAAAATGTATTTTAAATCGTGTGGGTGTATATGGTAGCGAGAATTACACTTAAAAGTTAATAAAAAGTATCTACGCTATCAACAACGTAGAACGACCTTTAAGCAAAAATTCCGTCACCAAAAACATACATTCAATCTTACATGATTTTCAATAATCACTCTTAGAATATTCTTTGATATTTGATTATTTGAAAGGTTTTCATGATACTTAAAAGGCATGATGTTTCCAAAAATTTCGGTTGATGAGCGATAAAAAATTTAATTGAAGATTTGGCGATTTTGGAGCGCTCACTTGAATATGGTTGCCCTTCCCTGACTTAGACTATAATACGTACGGTCTTTGTTTACCATGATAGTCATGACAATATCAATATCATTACAAAGTTTGCCCATCAGTGTTGGCAGTCATGGAACTATGATTTTGACAGAGTGGAGAAGATCTCCGTGTTCTACTGGCGCATCGACGACCCGACCTACACCACCACCTCCTTTATAGACTACCACGACCCCAAGAGATACATCTATGGACTACCGGAGCTTGAGTACCCGGGTCTCGTTAAGGTCAGTGCTTACCTCGCGTCCTACGGGCTCACCATAGCCCGTGCTACTTAGAACTTTTTGTTCCAAGTAGCGAATCTTTAACGGCAACAACATCGCGTCAACACTGATGAATGGCACTGTTAATAATAATAATATACACCAAATGACAACAACAAAAATATTCTTTATTCAAAATACATTCATTTATGCTTTGTTTTCAATGTAATTTAAATACTTTATGCTACAAAATTTTGAATTGTTTGAAAAGTATTGAAAAAACATGTTTCTTGAAGTTACAGGTATTTATCTTGTAGGGTATTGATTATATGTATACATCACGAGCACATATATGACAAAAATAATTGTACATCATGACCTCAGCTCAGCATAGTCGACAGGTACATGGGGCTAGAGGTACACACGCCCACAGAACAATTCAAAATTGTACTAAATTGTAAAATTGTACAAAAGTGTACAGGGGACTTGGAATGGGAAGAGCATGTCAGGGACACGTTCAGACCCCCACGACAATTTTTGGAACTGTTTACACAGCTTAATATTTAAAAAACAAACATGTAAACAAAAATTCTTATACTTTTCTAAGATAGATGTAGCCATCGACCTGCGTGACTAGGTGAGGCTTTAACCCTCTCTCATAACAGGATTAGGCTTTAAGCCTTCACTCTAGGTGACTGGGTTTGACTTGCCCACCACAACTGCTGACCACAGCCCGTGTTACTTGGAACATTTTGTTCCAGGTAACGAATCTTTAACAACAACAACATGCTAGGATATGCTCTGCCTGTCGGCTGCCTGAGACGCCATGGCCGTGTCGATATTTTGCCAGGAAGGAAGAGTACCAGTTCAGATGGCACTTTCATCCTGCCGCATTCGTCACAAATCATAGAACATGTAAAGTCATACACACTGAGCATTTTCATGTATATTTTCCCTAGTGCCTTCAACGACTTCTGCTAACTCAACCACTTGGGTTGGACGGTAGAGTGACGGTCTCGCTTCATGCAGGTCGGCGTTCAATCCCCGACCGTCCAAGTGGTTGGGCATGGGACGGAACCAAGTGGTTCCGTCCCCCCCCCCCCACCCGTCCCATCCCAAATCCTTATCCTGACCCCTTTCCAGTGATATATAGTCGTAATGGCTTGGCACTCCCTTCTGATAGTTCTGCTGTCTACTTCCCTGCCCGTCCCTCCTTCCCACAGCTGGTCTACCACGGGGGCCCAGAGGTCAAGCCGGAGGAACGTGACGAAGGAGATAACAGCGTAGTAAAGGAGACGACGAAGGCCTACGTTAAGGAGAGGTTCCCCTTCCTCCACCCGCACCCTGCCATCGAGGAGACCTGCATGTACACAGTACGTCCCCAGATCATAACAATATCTTCAATAGACTCGTATATAAATATGTTGTAGGGATATTCATTGGATCATACATATACAAATGTCAATTATGCATACTGGGCTGGGTTATATATCTATATCTCTAAGAGGGAACAGATATAATGTATATATATATATATATATATATATATATATATATATATATATTATATATATATGCGGAAAAACCACAAAGGAATGGAGAAGAGATAATATTCAGTCTGATGAGTCTGATGTTGACAACGGCTTTCACGAGTCGAAACGTTCATCTCTCTTCTCCATTTCTTTGTGGGTTTTCCGCATACAAATGATCAGTGTTTAGTGATCGTCAATTGCATATATATATATATATATATATATATATATATATATATATATATATATATATATATATATATATATATATATATATAAGCACATACTTGCATGAACCACAAGAGAAGATTAACAATCTTTAGACAACACCCACCAGTGGGACTCGAACCCAGAAAGCACAACTATCTTCCAATAGCTGCCATAACTAGTATGCCTTAACCCACTACACATAGGGGTTAAGGCATACTAGTTATGGCAGCTATTGGAAGATAGTTGTGCTTTCTGGGTTCGAGTCCCATTGGTGGGTGTTGTCTAAAGATTATATATATATATATATATATATATATATATATATATATATATATATATATATATATATATATATATATATATATGTATATAATCCAAGCAGCATTGTGTCAGGAGGACTATAGTATGCCAAAGAGCATAATGAAACTCACGGTATCTGGGAGTGAGAAACTGTGTTGGGCAATTGAACACCAAACCCAGCCATAATGCACTCTGGGAGCTTCATTTGAGCTGAATATTATCAATGGGAATCCTGCATTGCAACGTTACATAACACTCACAATGAAGATTTAGCGGGACTCCTAAATGGTGATTGACGACTGTTGTAAGGGACCAGACTGTGTTGTGTTGCTATGGTGGTAGTTGTGGTTATTGTGGTGTGTTGCTAGGGTGGTAGTTGTGGTTATTGTGGTGTGTGTTGCTATGGCGGTGGATATAGTGTTTCAGTGGTTACAGTGATAGTCAGGGGTGATGGTGGGTGTGTCAGTAGTGATAGTGAAGGTGGATATTTCTGCTACAGTATCTTGAGGTTATCTTGAGATGATTTCGGGGCTTTAGTGTCCCCGCGGCCCGGTCATCGACCAGGCCTCCACCCCAGGAAGCAGCCCGTGACAGCTGACTAACACCCAGGTACCTATTTTACTGCTAGGTAACAGGGGCATAGGGTGAAAGAAACTCTGCCCATTGTTTCTCGCCGGCGCCTGGGATCGAACCCATGACCACAGGATCACAAGTCCAGCGTGCTGTCCGCTCGGCCGACCGGCTCCCAGTAGGGTGATGCTCCTGACTCATCTCCCCAGCGAGAACGTTTCATAATATCCAACATAAACTCTAATCCCAGAAACTCCGGGAAACTTGCCGATTCGTTTAGAGATTCACGCGAGAGTCTCTACGGCGGGTGACCTCATAAACGTAGCGTGGGACATATGTGACCTCATAAATGGGACATGGGGAGCCTTCCGGTAAATTTGCCTAAGATCTCTAAAGTGAAAGTTAATTTGATGAGGATTTTAGAGCTAAGGAATAATTGGGAGAGAGATGAGGAATTATTTAGCAAGACCATTAGGGTAAGAAATTATTTCGCAATGATCTGAGGGGAGAAGGAATACTTGGCAAGTCCACAGCGTCATTTT
>WNGS01165751.1:14660523-14682429 GCA_020271785.1 Procambarus virginalis
TCTGGTGTACTGTGTACTGCACAGTGGCAGTGTGGTGTACTGTGTACTGTACAGTGGCAGTGTGGTGTACTGTGTACTGTACAGTGGCAGTGTGGTGTACTGTGTACTGCACAGTGGCAGTGTGGTGTACTGTGTACTGCACAGTGGCAGTCTGGTGTACTGTGTACTGTACAGTGGCAGTGTGGTGTACTGTGTACTGCACAGTGGCAGTGTGGAGTACTGTGTACTGTACAGTGGTAGTGTGGTGTACTGTGTACTGTACAGTGGCAGTGTGGTGTACTGTGTATTGCACAGTGGCAGTGTGGTGTACTGTGTACTGCACAGTGGCAGTGTGGTGTACTGTGTATTGCACAGTGGCAGTGTGGTGTACTGTGTACTGTACAGTGGCAGTGTGGTGTACTGTGTATTGCACAGTGGCAGTGTGGTGTACTGTGTATTGCACAGTGGCAGTGTGGTGTACTGTGTATTGCACAGTGGCAGTGTGGTGTACTGTGTACTGCACAGTGGCAGTGTGGTGTACTGTGTACTGCACAGTGGCAGTGTGGTGTACTGTGTATTGCACAGTGGCAGTGTGGTGTACTGTGTACTGCACAGTGGCAGTGTGGTGTACTGTGTACTGTACAGTGGCAGTGTGGTGTACTGTGTACTGCACAGTGGCAGTGTGGTGTACTGTGTACTGCACAGTGGCAGTGTGGTGTACTGTGTACTGTACAGTGGTAGTGTGGTGTACTGTGTACTGTACAGTGGTAGTGTGGTGTACTGTGTACTGCGCAGTGGCAGTGTGGTGTACTGTGTACTGCACAGTGGCAGTGTGGTGTACTGTGTACTGCACAGTGGCAATGTGGTGTACTGTGTACTGCACAGTGGCAGTGTGGTGTACTGTGTACTGTACAGTGGCAGTGTGGTGTACTGTGTACTGTACAGTGAGTGTGGTGTACTGTGTACTGCACAGTGGCAATGTGGTGTACTGTGTACTGCACAGTGGCAGTGTGGTGTACTGTGTACTGCACAGTGGCAGTGTGGTGTACTGTGTACTGTACAGTGGCAGTGTGGTGTACTGTGTACTGCACAGTGGCAGTGTGGTGTACTGTGCACTGCATAGTGGCAGTGTGGTGTACTGTGTACTGTACAGTGGCAGTGTGGTGTACTGTGTACTGCACAGTGGCAGTGTGGTGTACTGTGTACTGTACAGTGGCAGTGTGGTGTACTGTGTACTGCACAGTGGCAGTGTGGTGTACTGTGCACTGCATAGTGACAGTGTGGTGTACTGTGTACTGTACAGTGGCAGTGTGGTGTACTGTGTACTGCACAGTGAGTGTGGTGTACTGCCACATGAATACATTCTGGCTTCCTGTCCCCGACACAATGAATTATTATTATTATATACGTTTTCGATCTTAAATAACGAAATGAGCAACAATATTATTGAAATATCTAGATGGTAAAACAGCTTTAAGAAGTCCTAGATATTCGGAGTACAAATGACTAAATACGGTTCAGTTCGGATAATTGTTGGGCTCTGAGTCTTGGAACAGAAAAC
Organism: Procambarus virginalis; assembly: GCA_020271785.1. Classification (NCBI taxonomy): domain Eukaryota; kingdom Metazoa; phylum Arthropoda; class Malacostraca; order Decapoda; family Cambaridae; genus Procambarus; species Procambarus virginalis. Next base: position 14,662,064 of record WNGS01165751.1, read on the forward strand.
TTGTATAAGACTTCAGCTGAACAGAAAGCTTGATCCTTATGTTATTTATTTATTTATTTATATATATATACAAGAAGTTACATTGAGTTTATGAGAGCACATTAGCATGATGTGTTTACATTCTTGTAAAACCACTAGTACGCACAGCGTTTCGGGCAGGTGTAGAAGTGTAGAAGTAGTAGTAGAGTAGTAGTAGAGTAGTAGTAGAGTAGTAGTAGAGTAGTAGTAGAAATGTGTACAAGATCTTCTCGTCAAGCTCAGTAGAGACCACAACACAAGGAAGCAATGCATATATGTAGACAATGAGGCCAGTATGAGGCGTGACTACGAGTTACATCTACAACTGTTAGTTATAACAACTCTTGGCTTGATGATTGATAAAGAAAGGTACCCAAGAGCTAGCATGGGCATAAATAACCCGTAATCACTCTAAGCTTACAATTCAACAATATCATGCTCTTATGGCATACTGGGATTGTGACGATCAATGTTGATCATCGTATTATGGATGAGGGTAAACTACCTCGTTAATAAAACGCCATTGTTGAGAGAGGTAACTAACGCGCCAGGTATAATTAACGATGCCCCAGGCGGGGCACCAGGAGTTAGACCTCACTGCCCATAGCCACCATAGTCATGACAGGTAAATACATGCTTACCGAGTCCTCCTCCTGCTCTCCCTCTCAAACTACCTCATCACACCATTCCTATCCAGTCTCATCTTGCTCCTCCCTTCGCATCCTCTCCCTCTCACCGTCTCTACCTTTCCATCGCCTCTCCCTCTCACCATCCCTCCTTTCTACCTCCATTCCAGCGCTGTGCCATCACTGTCCCTCCGACCCAGTCAGTCAGCCACCTCGCCGGGGGGCCAGCACACTCGCCGGGGGCAGCACGGGCGGGCGGGAACAGCAATATTGCAGCCCACCGGACATTTATCACCAGATGTACACACCCAGCCACAACTTTGTTACTTTTTTATGTCACCGTTAAAGGGGAACTGTTTCAGCCGATGGTATGCATAAAAAGACCGCGAGTGACGGTGTTGGTGTGGAAGGGTGTGAGCCCGTCCACACCACCACTGTCATCAGGCCATCTCCGTCCACCAGCTGGTCACCTCGAGACGCGTTCATAATCTTAACGTACTGTGTATTTACATTTTGAATTTTTCTCAAATATAAATTAATATTAACATGCATTACAATGTGGTGTATAGTTAGACGTAGGTTAGGTGTTTAGGTTCTGTTGACAAGGATGAAAACTACACAAGAAATACAAGTTCATGAAAGGGACGTCTCTGACAGCAAACTGAACAGTGTAGCAAGCAGCCCGAGCGGGACAGACATTAATATAGGGAGACGGCCAAGAAAGAAGACATATGCAAACGGCATTTCCAGACAAATATTCTGGAAAGAGAACGGGGTTAGAATGCTCTTGCTCTCATCCACCAAAATGCCATAATATACTTAAGAAAATTGTCGCTCAACCAGCAGATAACACAGCCAACTACGGCTGAAAATATTCTAGATCTGATCTTCACATACACTGAAGAAATAATCAGGGACATTAGAATCACAGATACCACATACTCATATCACAAGCTCATTGAAGTGCAAACTAACATCAATAGCCATAATTGATCTTAAAAACTATCAAACGAGAGGTGTTTTATTTATTTTTATTTATTTATATATACAAGAGTTCTTACATTCTTGTACAGCCACTAGTACGCGTAGCGTTTCGGGCAAGTCCTTAATCCTATGTTCCCTGGAATACGACCCCGCGAAAAATCGTTTAAAACCAAGTACCCATTTTACTGTTGAGTTAAACAGAGGCTACAATTAAGGATTTGCGCCCAGTAAATCCTCCCTGGCCAGGATACGAACCCATGACAAAGACCTCGCGAAACGTTAGGCGAGAGTCTTAACCACTACACCACGGAGACTGGTTTTTCAATAAGTTAAATTTTAATAATAAAAGGATGGACTGGGAACAAATTAACATAGAACTTATAAATATTCAATAGGGAGATGTTCTAAATAATAAAAATCCCACGCAAGAAATAGAACCCCTGACTGCCGAAGCCTATAAAGGCTGTCTGAAACATGGTCCTTTGCAGAAAGACAGAAAGAGAACGCAGACGGCACTACAGAAGAAACAAAATAACGGAAATGCTTACGCAGACACCACTATCTGTACAATGAAAAAATAATTTAAACAGGTAGGTTGAAAAAATAGAACAGACTGAAGCAATCATATCAGACTGAAGAAATGGAATTAGAACAGAAACCATAAAATAGATAAAGAAAATCCCAAAATATTTCTTGACATGCGAAATCAAAAAAGAAAAACCTCGAAAAAAACAATAAAAAGAGGACACAAGTGGAAACTGGAAACGCAAATTAGTCGAAGAAATGTGAGGGAATACTCGGACCCTGTATAGATGGTCAACAAACTGAATACGCTGATTGATTGATTGATGAAGATTAAGACACCCAAGAGGTAACACGGACATGAATTACCCGTAAGTGGAAGATTTTTTTGGAGTGAATGTGATCTATGGTCGTGAAAGGATATACTGTGTGCTGTGCTCGCATTTAAATTGTCAATCTATGTGGCTGATATCGAGGGGGAGGACACTGCTTGACAGTATTTATGAGGGTGTCCAGCTACTGGACAGTATTTATGAGGGTGTCCAGCTACTGGACAGTAGTTATGAGGGTGTCCAGCTACTGGACAGTATTTATGAGGGTGTCCAGCTACTGGACAGTATTTATGAGGGTCTCCAGCTACTGAACACCTTTCATTACCAGAAGAAGAGTGGCAGTGTTGATGGTTTCAGGGTAATTACTGTAAGATTCAGAGACTCTTAAAGCTCTTCTAAGGTCCGTTACAGCTGTCTGGTCTTTGGGCCAATAGGCTGAGAGGTCCAGGCAGCTATATACCTCCATCTAGAACTTGAGACGGGGCATTGAGAGCTACACCTCATTTCCACGTAGCACTGATAAGTATGTTCCGAGAGGTAAGTACCTCCATCAACGACCACCTCAAGCAAAGAGCGCCTCCATCAACGCCCACCTCCAGCAAAGAGCGCCTCCATCAACGACCACTTCCGTCAACGAGCACTTACATCAAAGCACCACCACGACTACAAAAACTATTCTGACAGTTTTGCGTGGCGCGACCCTCCATTCTGACGGTAACTGTCAATTAACGAACACTGCCTCTTTTACGGCGCATCTCATGCATAACAGATAAAATTATTCCTTTAGCGACGGGTGCTGGCGGAGTCAGGTATTGTGAGGCTGGCTTCCCTGCCTTAATTGTTTCACTGCCTCAACTGGCTTCCCTGCCTCACCTGGCTCCCTATGGTTCCTATAGCATATTTGATTTGTTTGGATCTTATCGTTCCTCTGGTTTCTTTAGGTCCTCCGGGTCTTGTGATCTCCCTAGCTCTCTGATTCCCCTTTGGTCCTCAGGTCTCCTGGTTAATGTATCCTGTTCATATATCTTAACTAGATGGGGTACTCGGCGGTGCCCGGGTCTATCCAGTGTCTAAGTCTCTACCACATATCCTTCCCATCTTCCCCACACCACACACCCACACTGTCTTTACACACAAGCCCTGTCCGTCTCCTCCCAGCACACACAAGTACTGCTCGTCTCCTCCCAGCACACATAAGCCCTGCCCGTCTCCTCCCACAACACACCACACACACCCTGTCCGTGGACAGCCCCTTGGTGGTAGTGGTGGAGGCTGACTGTGACAGTATGGACGGCCGACACGTACGGAGGTAAGTGCGAGGTGCCATCACACTGAGTAATGGAATTACACTTCGTTACACTTAATGCAGTTAAGAGCCAGAACTTTCGCCTTGACACAGTGTGACGCCAGAAAATTTTCGGTAGTCGGTGTTGCAACAATTGTTAGAGAGGTCGTTTAATATCATGGTAAAAACTCCTTTGTCCTTGCCTTTCTGATGTTATCTGATGGTATTCTTGAGAATAGCAAAAATATTTACGAGTTAACACCTCTCGCCAGGAGGACCAAGACCTGAAATAAGTCGTCTTTAAATTTGGTGGAGAAAATAACTACAGTTCTCAAAGGAGAATAAATTTAAATTGCACTTAACTGGACGCTACTTCTTCCAGGTCTAAGTTATTTGCAAGGTCAAACCGCTTCTACACACTTGCCATCACGGGCGATCCACGCTCTTACCTATTACGTCATATTTTGAACGGAATCGACCAATCTGTTAAAATGCTTAATTTACATTCTCTAGAAAGGCGAGGAGTTAGGGTGACATGACTGAAGTAAACAAGTGGATGAGGGCGGGTGAGTTCTCATAAGACTCGTCATAACAGAGGATGAGTTATGAGGGCGGGTGTGTTCTCACAAGCCTAGTCGTAACAGAGGATGAGTTATGAGGGCGGGTGTGTTCTCACAAGCCTAGTCATAACAGAGGATGAGTTATGAAGGCGGGTGTGTTCTCACAAGCCTAGTCATAACAGGGGATGAGTTATGAGAGTTGGTGTGTTCTCATTTGGTTCCATAAAAATGACGTATAACTACGTGAAAAAATTTAATTTTTGCGTTATCTTACAGTTTATGTAAAGTGTCCCTTTAAAACTTTCTTCAATGTTATGCAATTATATATTTCAACGGAGAAAAATGTTTTAGTATGGATTTTCGCGATAAAACTAGATATTTTATTGCAGTACACCTACGATGGGGGAATATTAATGGAGCATTAATCTGAATAATAAATGCAGTTAGTTTGGCTTTTAAACCTAGGCTTTAAATCCTTCGGCAGGCTGGGGGATTATATGACCAAACTCTTTACTTGGCAGCCTCACTCCCAGAGGACGGTCGGCATAATGCCATCCAGACACACACACACACACACACACAGCGTTATATGACAAAGAGTGCAGGGAAGACGGGACACCACGAGCGTAGCTCTCATCCTGTAACTACACTTAGGTAATTACACACACACACACACGTACGGTTGAGAGGCGGGACCAAAGAGCCAGAGCTCAACCCCCGCAAGCACAACTAGGTGAGTACAACTAGGTGAGTACATAAGCACACATACACACATAAGCGCACACGCACACAGGCACGCGCGCGAGACTCTCATGCAAACAGGAAAAACAGGCTGGTGTATTGCAAAAAAAGTACTAAAATGGATGAAGTTTATTCTCACTGGAATAACCTTTCAGGAAGAAGGCAAATAGTTATAATAAGAGGAGAGCTATCAGAATGTAAAAAAGAAATGATTGGAGTGCCTCGAAGGTCGATACTGGGGCTCATCCTGTTCCCAATATATGTAAACTATCTAAATGAGAAAGTAAGCTCATTCTTATCCATGTTTGCTAACGATGTTGAACTAATGTGGCAAATCAGAACTGAGGAAGACTGAAATACATTACAAAATGAACTAGACAATATCCAAAGATGACACATGCAATTTTATGAGGATAAGAGTCGGGGCGAGAAGACCTCATATACAGTACAGGATGAAGGGAAGGCAACTTCCAATTTCTGAAAAAAAGAATGACTCAGGAGTGGACATACCTGGACACACCAGAGGCACACATCAGCAAGATAACGAGGGCAGCATATGCCATACTGGCAAACGTCCTGTTATCCTTCAGCAACCTAAACAATGACCACTTCCGAGCACTGTATACAGCTTTTGTGAGACCTATTAATGAGTTTGCTGCTCTAACATAGAACCCCCTACCTAAAGAAACAAAACTAGAATAGATATCATATATATTTAGGTTAGACATATATATAAAGGTTTAACATTCGGAAATATCGATTTCAAGCAACAAAAATCAAAGCGCAAAGTTCATCACGCGGAAATAAAGGGAAAAAATTGTGAAGCGGATCCTGCCCGAAAGCAAATCCCGCAAACGAAAAAACTCTAATTGGATTCTTTTTTTTCCGACGTGGATCTTTTAGTGAAACACTTTTAATGTCGCAAGATAATGGACTTACACCCAGCTTACGTAAAGAGACGGAAAGTGTAGCCTCTAAATCGTGAAAAATATCGTCGTTTTCACTCCTGCGAGGCTACTCTGGTCACATTACTCCCGCTGATCACACATGGCCCGAGAGGATACGTAAACTCCCGCTGGGGGAAGGGAGGAGGAACGGTGCCCAACTGCTTGGACGGTCGGGGATTGAACGCTGACATGCATGAAGCGAGACCGTCGCTCTACTGACCAGTGAGATGCAAGCGAGAGTAACCATTAGAATACTTATTTGGGTCAAACAGTAACAAATTGATAAGAAAGTGTGAGAGCAGGAGATGCAGGAGATGAGCCGTGAGAATAGTGTGGTGCGAGGAGTCCCACACGGGTGTGTGCTGGGACCCATGCTCTTCCTTGTACAGTATATGTTAATGACGTAGCTCAAAACTTAAACGCTTGCGTTTTTTCTGATATAAATGACATGTAAAGATAGTTAGACTGGAAAGACCTGGGTAAATACTGGTTTAAAAATAAGGGGGAAGGAGTTATTTATGGAACGTATTACTGGGTTACATAATAAACGTGTGATCGATGGATTGTTTCGAGCGTAGGTTAGATATAAATAAACGAGTTTGGGTGGATATAAATAGGAGCTGCTTCACATGAGCAAATAACCTTTCTGCATGTTCCTTCTTATATTTTTATGTTGTTAAGTAACAACTGTTAAGTTGTCAAGTTAACTGTTAAGTGACAACAAGCAGACATCTAGGACATAACACTGACGTTATCTACGGAGGCACACATCAATAGAGACACGTAACTAGAATCATATGAACAGCATGTGGTAAACAGGTGAACACCAGGACAGCCTTCAGTACTCTAAACTCGATTCGGTCTTAATACTCTACTCGGCACTGGAGCGACCAGAACACACACCATCACGGAAAAGCGCAGAGCATAAATTGAGAATAACACAACTAGTTATATAATTGAGTGGATTGAGCAACTAAGGTAGACTAAAGGAGTTAAATTTAACGACACTAGAAGAAGAGAGAAATGAATGGGACATGGTCCAGACGTATAAAATACGCAGAGGAATCGATAAAGTAGACAATGTATAGATTGACCAGTAACACGTGGACATAATGGTAGCTAGATACGTAGATTAGCCTCAGGGATGTGAGGAAACACTTCGTCAGTGTTGAGTAAAGAAGGGCTTAAACTAGAAAGAAAATAGTAGAGGCTACTTATATCCATAGTTTTAACAGCAGCTATGACACGAGACAAAAGGGGTCGGTAGTCATTGCCTTAGACGACCGACAGCTGGAAATACAGCACCATGACCTGAAATTCAGTCCTGCAAACTCTAGTAAGTGTTTTTAGTTAAGTAGAGACAACGACGAGACAAAGACAGTTGCCTGTTGAAATTGCGCCGAATTAGTTAAAATCAAAGCACTATAAATATTGAAAATGTTAATATAAGATGATAAGCATCCCAAGTATACATTATACATATAAGTATATAGTATACATTATAGGATAAGTATACATTAGTTAATATAAGATGATAAGCGACCCCAAGCAACCCGTGGGGTCGCACGTTTCTGGTTAGGCAAAACCCGTGTTTAAAGGAGTGGCAAATCGAAAGAAAGTGATGAAACACGACGAGGCTCACGGGCTAGGCTACCCCCGCACCCTGAACGATGACTTGTAAGCGACGGGCACCAGTCAGGCGCCCGCCGTACAAACACAGTACCCCCAACATTCTCCTCACTACCTACTGAAATATATAAACAAAAACACACACAAAAACAAATCCTTCGCATTGCACCCATCAAGAACACAAAACCAAATAACGCTTACTGTTGCTAAAGCTTGGGGCATAAGCTTCACTTCACTCATGGTGTGTTTGTCTGTCAATTACCAGCTGCTGATGTGCTAATACCTCCCTTCATATCTCTGCCGGAGAAAAGTAAATTACACTTTTTGTAATGTAAATATTTACTTCTGTTTCGAGTCTTGTAAACATTGTGTTGAACATTGCCAGGATGATGGTTCATTGTTTGCTGGTGAGAGATGGTTGTGAGGTGATGCAGTGTGGTGTTGTGTGGTGCTGTGTGGTGTAATGTGGTGCTGTGTGGTGCAGTGTGGTGCTGTGTGGTGCTGTGTGGTGTAGTGTGGTGCAGTGTGGTGTTGTGTGGTGCTGTGTGGTGCAGTGTGGTGTAGTGTGGTGCAGTGTGGTGTTGTGTGGTGCTGTGTGGTGTAGTGTGGTGCTGTGTGGTGTAGTGTGGTGCTGTGTGGTGCTGTGTGGTGTAATGTGGTGCAGTGTGGTGCTGTGTGGTGCAGTGTGGAACTGCGTGGTGTAAACCTTCAAGGATTACATCAGGTGTTGGATAAACCCTCGAGGATAACCTTCGGCGTTTGGATAAACCTTCAGGTGTTGGATAATCTCTCGAGGATAACCTCAGGTATCAGATCCCTCAAGGAATATTACATTGCCAGATAAATTAAAACTTCTAAAAGTCACAACATTCTTCAACACCCAAAGTTTTGCAAGAATTCCCATTCATCAGCACGAATTGTAATTCACGAGAAAATTGGGCTGCCATCATTACCATAATAACAACTCATTTGGGAAGACGCGTCAACCACCTTGAGTCTTCCCCAGTTAACCCCCGAGAAGGCTAGTAATAATTTGATAGATTTCCCCAAATTCCACAAAATTCCTTGTGGAATTTGTGGACATCTATTCAAACACAAAGCGACGTTAGAAAAGGTCCAGAGGTATCCCACCAGGCTAGTCCCCGAGCTGAGAGAAATGAGCTATGAGGAAAGATTACTGGAACTGAACCTCATGATACTGGAAGACACAAGAATTAGGGGAGACATGATCACTACCTACAAAATTCTCAGAGGAACTGATAAGGTAGATAAAGATAAACTGTTTAACACAGGTGGTACGCGAAAAGGGGACACAGGTGGAGACTGAGTACCCAAATGGGCCACAGGGACGTTTTTTTTAGTGTCAGAGTACTTGACAGAGGGAATTCAATTAGGCAGTGGTGTATGGAGGCTGACTCCATACACAGTTTCAAATGTAGATATGTTAGAGGCCAGTAGGCTCAGGAATCCGTACACCAGTTGATTGACGGTTGAGAGGCGGGACCGAAGAGCCGAAGCTCAACCCCCACAAGCACAACTAGACGAGTATACACACACACACACTGGAGGAGGAGGAGGCAATCAGTCTTACACAGTATGGCAGCTCCCGACACACGCCTCACGCCACTATTTCCTGAAGCAGACAAACATATGGCGTCTCAGGTTAATACCTCCCCTAAGGGCGCCCACACCTCCCCTGAGGGTGCCCTCACCTCCCCTAAGGGTGCCCTCACCTCCCTTTCCGAGGACAGGGTGGCCCCCAGGGGTAGCATTGTCTTCCCTCAACAGCTGAATACATTTCCTAGCCGAGATCCGGTCATGATTGCCGCTCGGGTTATATATTCCCTCAAACTCAACACTGAAGACGGGGCGGAATAAGACCCTAAAGATGCCCTAGCGAGCTCTTGGCAACTGTGGTGTAATGGAGAGAGCTCTTCATTATCTGCTAACTTCAGGAATTTCACATATGCAACAAGCATGGTAAAGTGGGGGGGGGGCAGTGGGAAGAGAGAGGGGTTAGAGGGAGGTGGATGTGGGGGGAAGAGGGAGGTGGATGTGGGAAGAGAAGGACAAGAGGTGGAGAAGGGAGAACAAGAAAGAAAGGGAGAGGAAGGGAGGTCCTTGTTTTGCGTCATGGAATTCCAGTAGGACCAAAAGTGGACTTTTTGTGGAGTACAAGAGTACATAAGTTGTACATTCCGTCTACAGCTGCTACAGGTACTATCATGGCAGGCGTACGGGCGCCCATGTTAACCTTTTGTGTTTATTATGTGGTAGAATCATCTGAAATATCTTCATGTTTATTATTATATTGTTTAACTCATTTCCCGAAGCTTTTACAACATTACAGGAGTATACTGGGGTGTGTTAGTTACTAGTTAGTGAGTTAGTTACTGAGTGCGTATAGTATGTACACTAAAGACCAGGACAACAACCTGTCATGCCACCAAAGGAATGGAATAAAAAAATTTAACCACATTACACTGTCATTCTTGATTACAAATTACACTCACGACAGGAGTCTCCCTCTCCCACTTTCCCTTAACACGCTCCTTCTGGCTTCCCACTCTTCCTGTCACCTCTCAGTTACAGGGATGAATATAAAATAAGGTGAGAGTTCCTGCTTGACATCTCAGGAGAGGCAACATCGCATGTCTCAGTTACTACTTGCTCCCGGTAGAGAACCTTGAGGCTGAAAAGGCCGAGAGGTCAAAGACAGTAGGCTCCTCCAGCACCAGACGACACAGCTCCTGGCCGATGGTTGGGGCGATCTTGAAGCCCGAGCCTGGGGTGAAGGAGGAGAGTGACTGACTGATTGATGAAGATTAAGCCACCCAAGATTGCTGTTTTAGATTCAGCTATTCGGAACAAAACGTTAAATATAAATATAAATAAATATAAAAATAAATATAAATATAAATATAAATATAAATATGTTTATTCAGGTAAGGTACATACATACAAGGGATGTTACATTAATGGATCGATTTATAGATAGAGCTAGTACATACAATGCCTAAAGCCACTATTACGCAATGCGTTTCGGGCAGTACGTTGGGCTACGTTCCAAGTAGCACGAGCTATGGTGAGCCCGAAGTGGACTTACGGGTTCGATACTCTGTGCATCGAACCCCAGTTCTGTCCTGGCAAGTACCGAGCGGACTGGAGTCGTGCTGCTCACGCTATATTAATTTACATAAACTAGTGAATGCCACCATTCTGAAGAAGAGTTGGAAGAAGTTGAAAAGAAAGCAGGTATTGGAGCACAAGTAAAGGAGAGAGGAGGTCTTGGAATACAAAGAGAGAGGGGGGGGGGGGGGAAAGAGGTCCTGGAGTACTGGGAGAGGAATAATGAGGTCCTAGAGTACAAGAAGGTGAGTCAACAAGTCCTGGAGTACCAAGATATAAGGAAGTAGAGTCTGAAGTACAAGAGCACGAAAGAGTAAATCTTAGAGTACCCGTAGAGGAGAATCAGAAGGAAGCGAAATAAAGAGTACAAACGGACGCCTGAAGTTCCTTCATCAATGTCTCTAGGGAGACTGAGTTAACCAAGAGTGCAAGATCACCTTTATAGTAAACACGGATCATGGTATGAGTTCGGGGGATGTGAGAGGGAGACACACCTGGGGAGGTGAGAGAGGGAGACACACCTGGGGAGGTGAGAGAGGGAGACACACCTGGGAGGGGGGGAGACACACCTGGGGAGGGGGGGAGAGAGAGAGAGACACCTGGGGAGGTGAGAGAGGGAGACACACCTGGGGAGGTGAGAGAGAGGGAGACATAGCAGGAGAGTTACCGTAAATGGATTTCCCGGAGGAGGCTGAGATGGTTGGGGGTGGGGGTGGGTGGGAGAATGGGGGGGGGGGGGCGTGGGGGTGGGCGGCCAGCTTGATAGAGTGAGGTATTGCGTGCTGGGGGGGGGTGACTGGCAGGCATGGCGGGGGAAGCCAGCCAAAAATAGCGAAAGAGGGAGGAAGGGAGAGAAAGAGAGAGAATGAGAAGGAAGGAGGGAGGGAGGATGGGGAAGAAAAAGGAAGATGGAATGCATGCTACACTTTTCTGCTGCAGAAGTTTTTCTCAAATCTCTAGAAAGGTTTGGGGCCATATCTGGTATATATGGTGAGACAGGTGAAGGCTCTCTCCTCAGTCTCTACCTCCTCTGCACACACACACTACCTGTATACCAGTTGATTGACAGTTGAGGTGCGGGACCAAAGAGCCAGAGCTCAACCCCCGCAAGCACAACTAGGTGAGTACTACCAACCGGAATAAACATTAATGAATAAACATTATATAGTATTAACTAGCGTGAATATAAATCTCAAAGTAGAGTATAAATAATGAACCCTCACACTGTGAACTACCACAGCTGCTGCTACCACTAGTGCCAAACATCACTAGTAAGTAGTTAATTCCTTACACTAGTACTGCTACTAATACTACAATTACTACAACTAACGCTATGACTGTCATCACTAGTTACTAGTTAGATTCTCACACTAATACTGCTGCTATTACTACTAACATCACCCCTACCATTATGACTGTCATTACTAGTAACTGGTAGTACATATATATATATATATATATATATATATATATATATATATATATATATATAGCTATATATATATATATATATATATATAGCTCTGACCCGTGATCCTTACCGTGGTATAAATTTCTTCCAAATAATGCTGTGAAAACTCAGTAACGTGCAAGTGTGTCAGAGACTACCTTGGTGCTTGTCTCATAGTCTGCTTCAGCTGGACGTCTCCCTCACAAGATAAGTCTGATAGTCGTAATATTTTCTTAAAAGGATATTATGTATCAAGCACCGAGAATGTTAACTCAAAAGAAAATCTAGTTTTCTGTAGAGGAAATCAACGAATCTATATGCTGCCGATCATGAGGGGTTAGGTAATGATATACAAGGAAATACTTTGTGAACAACACAGGCGAGAAAGTTACTTTAGGGGTTAGAAAGTGTAAGGAGGAACTGGAACCACTCAATGTGTAAGTATTCAGAGAAAAAGAAACAATCAAACAAGTACGTAGGGAAATGAAGGCTAGAAATTGACAGTCAGGTATAAACATTGAATAAGAAAGCAGAAAAAACTGACATCGAACAGCAAATTAGTACATCACAAAATGGATATAATTTAATCCTAATACTCTGTCAGCGTAAGAAAACAAAAGAAAGAGATAACTTCTCGGGAAGATTGAGCCACAGAGGAAGCAGAGACCACAGATGACGGTGTTGTGTCAGCAGCCCACACTAGACAGTGTCAGGTTAGGAGGCTGCCACTTCCCGAAGACAGAGACAGAGAAGCATGTGGGATTGGGAGTATAAACACCAAACCAGCTGCCCGAAGAACGCAATAATCAAACATTGCATGTAACGGACGCCAAATATCTAACACCACGAAAACTTTAGGAACCCTAGATAAATAAGCTTTCAGAACTATACACAAACTGTGGTAAGACCAATCCTTGAGCACGAGTCCAGACCTTAACATTCTAAAATAAAATTAGAAAAGGTAGAGACAAGCAACAAGACTTGTCTCAGAACTGCCGTGTATGACCTTGAGTGAAANATTAAATTCTTACTGAAACAAATGAGGCAAATTGCGCAGATGCAGACGTGTTGAACTCCTTTCCACGAACCAATATCAGTGCGACTAAATTATAGTAGTATAAAAGCCATTAGCATAATTCTCAAAATTTCTGAATTAACTTTTATTCAAGGAAATGACTCCTTCAGACTCGGTGACGGGAAATGATTCGTTTAAAACATTTGGTACTCGACTGGATTTGAATTAATGTGTTGCTCTGGATTTTAATAATTTCTAAAAGGTTATTGATATCAGCGAAAGCACACGCCGAGATGGAGTGTGTAATTAGGGGGGATGGGGTGGGGATTTGGGGGTGGGGGGGGGGTGGGGAATGAACACACACTCAGCATGCATTAGTCTCCCCTCCCGCCGGTTCCTGTTGAAGAAAACGGGACTTTGAAATGGCGAGTCTGGTGTACTGTGTACTGCACAGTGGCAGTGTGGTGTACTGTGTACTGTACAGTGGCAGTGTGGTGTACTGTGTACTGTACAGTGGCAGTGTGGTGTACTGTGTACTGTACAGTGGCAGTGTGGTGTACTGTGTACTGTACAGTGGCAGTGTGGTGTACTGTGTACTGTACAGTGGCAGTGTGGTGTACTGTGTACTGTACAGTGGCAGTGTGGTGTACTGTGTACTGTACAGTGGCAGTGTGGTGTACTGTGTACTGTACAGTGGCAGTGTGGTGTACTGTGTACTGTACAGTGGCAGTGTGGTGTACTGTGTACTGTACAGTGGCAGTGTGGTGTACTGTGTACTGTACAGTGGCAGTGTGGTGTACTGTGTACTGTACAGTGGCAGTGTGGTGTACTGTGTACTGTACAGTGGCAGTGTGGTGTACTGTGTACTGTACAGTGGCAGTGTGGTGTACTGTGTACTGTACAGTGGCAGTGTGGTGTACTGTGTGCTGCACAGTGGCAGTGTGGTGTACTGTGTACTGTACAGTGGCAGTGTGGTGTACTGTGTACTGTACAGTGGCAGTGTGGTGTACTGTGTACTGTACAGTGGCAGTGTGGTGTACTGTGTACTGTACAGTGGCAGTGTGGTGTACTGTGTACTGTACAGTGGCAGTGTGGTGTACTGTGTACTGTACAGTGGCAGTGTGGTGTACTGTGTACTGTACAGTGGCAGTGTGGTGTACTGTGTGCTGCACAGTGGCAGTGTGGTGTACTGTGTACTGTACAGTGGCAGTGTGGTGTACTGTGTACTGCACAGTGACAGTGTGGTGTACTGCCACATGAATACATTCTGGCTTCCTGTCCCCGACACAATGAATTATTATTATTATATACGATTTCGATCTTAAATAACGAAATGAGCAACAATATTATTGAAATATCTAGATGGTAAAACAGCTTAAGAAGTCCTAGATATTCGGAGTACAAATGACTAAATACGGTTCAGTTCGGATAATTGTTGGGCTCTGAGTCTTGGAACAGAAAACTTGTATAAGACTTCAGCTGAACAGAAAGCTTGATCCTTATGTTATTTATTTATTTATTTATATATATATACAAGAAGTTACATTGAGTTTATGAGAGCACATTAGCATGATGTGTTTACATTCTTGTAAAACCACTAGTACGCACAGCGTTTCGGGCAGGTGTAGAAGTGTAGAAGTAGTAGTAGAGTAGTAGTAGAGTAGTAGTAGAAATGTGTAGATCTTCTCATCAAGCTCAGTAGAGACCACAACACAAGGAAACAATGCATATATGTAGACAATGAGGCCAGTATGAGGCGTGACTACGAGTTACATCTACAACTGTTAGTTATAACAACTCTTGGCTTGATGATTGATAAAGAAAGGTACCCAAGAGGTAGCATGGGCATAAATAACCCGTAATCCACTCTAAGCTTACAATTCAACAATATCATGCTCTTATGGCATACTTGGATTGTGACGCTCAATGTTGATCATCGTATTATCGGATGAGGGTAAACTACCTCGTTAATAAAACGCCATTGTTGAGAGAGGTAACTAACGCGCCAGGTATAATTAACGATGCCCCAGGCGGGGCACCAGGAGTTAGACCTCACTGCCCCATAGCCACCATAGTCACTGACAGGTAAATACACGCTTACCGAGTCCTCCTCCTCCTCTCCCTCCCTTACCTACCTCCTCACACCATTCCTATCCAGTCTCATCTTGCTCCTCCCTTCGCATCCCTCTCCCTCTCACCGTCTCTACCTTCCATCGCCTCTCCCTCTCACCATCCCTCCTTTCTACTTCCATTCCATCGCCTGTGCCTCTCACTGTCCCTCCTACCCCAGTCAGTCAGCCACTCGCCGGGGGGCAGCACCTGGCGACGGGCGGGAACCAGCCAATATTGCAGCCCACCGGACATTTATCACCAGATTGTACACACCCAGCCACAACTTTGTTACTTTTTTATGTCACCGTTAAAGGGGAACTGTTCAGCCGATGGTATGCATAAAAAGACCGCGAGTGACGGTGTTGGTGTGGACGGGTGTGAGCTCGTCCACACCAACACTGTCCATCAGGCCGTCTCCGTCCACCAGCTGGTCACCTCGAGACGCGTTCATAAATCTTAACGTACTGTGTATTTACATTTTGAATTTTTCTCAAATATAAATTAATATTAACATGCATTACAATTTGGTGTATAGTTAGACGTAGGTTAGGTGTTTAGGTTCTGTTGACAAGGATGAAACTACACAAGAAATACAAGTTCATGAAAGGGAAGTCTCTGACAGCAAACTGAACAGTGTAGCAAGCAGCCCGAGCGGGACAGACATTAATATAGGGAGACGGACAAGAAAGAAGACATATGCAAACGGCATTTCCAGACAAATATTCTGGAAAGAGAACGGGGTTAGAATGCTCTTGCTCTCATCCACCAAAATGCCATAATATACTTAAGAAAATTGTCGCTCAACCAGCAGATAACACAGCCAACTACGGCTGAAAATATTCTAGATCTGATCTTCACATTCACTGAAGAAATAATCAGGGACATTAGAAACACAGATACCACATACTCATATCACAAGCTCATTGAAGTGCAAACTAACATCAATACCCATAATTGATCTTAAAAATTATCAAACGAGAGGTGTTTGATTTATTTTTATTTATTTATATATACAAGAGTTCTTACATTCTTGTACAGCCACTAGTACGCGTAGCGTTTCGGGCAAGTCCTTAATCCTATGGTCCCTGGAATACGACCCCGCGAAAAATCGTTTAAAACCAAGTACCCATTTTACTGTTGAGTTAAACAGAGGCTACAGTTAAGGATTTGCGCCCAGTAAATCCTCCCTGGCCAGGATACGAACCCATGACAAAGACCTCGCGAAACGCTAGGCGAGAGTCTTAACCACTACACCACGGAGACTGGTTTTTCATTAAGTTAAATTTTAATAATAAAAGGATGGACTGGGAACAAATTAACATAGAACTTATAAATATTCAATAGGGAGGTGTTCTAAATAATAAAAATCCCACGCAAGAAATAGAACCCCTGACTGCCGAAGCCTATAAAGGCTGTCTGAAACATGGTCCTTTGCAGAAAGACAGAAAGAGAACGCAGACGGCACTACAGAAGAAACAAAATAACGGAAATGCTTACGCAGACACCACTATCTGTACAATGAAAAATAATTTAAACAGGTAGGTTGAAAAAATAGAACAGACTGAAGCAATCATATCAGACTGAAGAAATGGAATTAGAACAGAAACCATAAAATAGATAAAGAAAATCCCAAAATATTTCTTGACATGCGAAATCAAAAAAGAAAAACCTCGAAAAAAACAATAAAAAGAGGACACAAGTGGAAACTGGAAACGCAAATTAGTCGAAGAAATGTGAGGGAATACTCGGACCCTGTATAGATGGTCAACAAACTGAATACGCTGATTGATTGATTGATGAAGATTAAGACACCCAAGAGGTAACACGGACATGAATTACCCGTAAGTGGAAGATTTTTTTGGAGTGAATGTGATCTATGGTCGTGAAAGGATATACTGTGTGCTGTGCTCGCATTTAAATTGTCAATCTATGTGGCTGATATCGAGGGAGAGGACACTGCTTGACAGTATTTATGAGGGTGTCCAGCTATTGGACAGTATTTATGAGGGTGTCCAGCTACTGGACAGTATTTATGAGGGTGTCCAGCACTGGACAGTATTTATGAGGGTGTCCAGCTACTGGACAGTATTTATGAGGGTGTCCAGCTACTGGACAGTATTTATGAGGGTGTCCAGCTACTGGACAGTATTTATGAGGGTGTCCAGCTACTGGACAGTATTTATGAGGGTCTCCAGCTACTGGACACCTTTCATTACCAGAAGAAAGTGGCAGTGTTGATGGTTTCAGGGTAATTACTGTAAGATTCAGAGACTCTTAAAGCTCTTCTAAGGTCCGTTACAGCTGTCTGGTCTTTGGGCCAATAGGCTGAGAGGTCCAGGCAGCTATATACCTCCATCTAGAACTTGAGACGGGGCATTGAGAGCTACACCTCATTTCCACGTAGCACTGATAAGTAAGTTCCGAGAGGTAAGTACCTCCATCAACGACCACCTCAAGTAAAGAGCGCCTCCATCAACGCCCACCTCCAGCAAAGAGCGCCTCCATCAACGACCACTTCCGCCAACGAGCACTTACATCAAAGCACCACCACGACTACAAAAACTATTCTGACAGTTTTGCGTGGCGCGACCCTCCATTCTGACGGTAACTGTCAATTAACGAACACTGCCTCTTTTACGGCGCATCTCATGCATAACAGATAAAATTATTCCTTTAGCGACGGGTGCTGGCGGAGTCAGGTATTGTGAGGCTGGCTTCCCTGCCTTAATTGTTTCACTGCCTCAACTGGCTTCCCTGCTTCACCTGGCTCCCTATGGTTCCTATAGCATATTTGATTTGTTTGGCTCTTATCGTTTCTCTGGTTTCTTTAGGTCCTCCGGGTCTTGTGATCTCCCTAGCTCTCTGATTCCCCTTTGGTCCTCAGGTCTCCTGGTTAATGTATCCTGTTCATATATCTTAACTAGATGGGGTACTCGGCGGTGCCCGGGTCTATCCAGTGTCTAAGTCTCTACCACATATCCTTCCCATCTTCCCCACACCACACACCCACACTGTCTTTACACACAAGCCCTGTCCGTCTCCTCCCAGCACACACAAGTACTGCTCGTCTCCTCCCAGCACACATAAGCCCTGCCCGTCTCCTCCCAACACACACACACACCCTGTCCGTGGACAGCCCCTTGGTGGTAGTGGTGGAGGCTGACTGTGACAGTATGGACGGCCGACACGTACGGAGGTAAGTGCGAGGTGCCATCACACTGAGTAATGGAATTACACTTCGTTACACTTAATGCAGTTAAAAGCCAGAACTTTCGCCTTGACACAGTGTGACGCCAGAAAATTTTCGGTAGTCGGTGTTGCAACAATTGTTAGAGAGGTCGTTTAATATCATGGTAAAACTCCTTTGTCCTTGCCTTTCTGATGTTATCTGATGGTATTCTTGAGAATAGCAAAAATATTTACGAGTTAACACCTCTCGCCAGGAGGACCAAGACCTGAAATAAGTCGTCTTTAAATTTGGTGGAGAAAATAACTACAGTTCTCAAAGGAGAATAAATTTAAATTGCACTTAACTGGACGCTACTTCTTCCAGGTCTAAGTTATTTGCAAGGTCAAACCGCTTCTACACACTTGCCATCACGGGCGATCCACGCTCTTACCTATTACGTCATATTTTGAACGGAATCGACCAATCTGTTAAAATGCTTAATTTACATTCTCTAGAAAGGCGAGGAGTTAGGGTGACATGACTGAAGTAAACAAGTGGATGAGGGCGGGTGAGTTCTCATAAGACTCGTCATAACAGAGGATGAGTTATGAGGGCGGGTGTGTTCTCACAAGCCTAGTCGTAACAGAGGATGAGTTATGAGGGCGGGTGTGTTCTCACAAGCCTAGTCATAACAGAGGATGAGTTATGAAGGCGGGTGTGTTCTCACAAGCCTAGTCATAACAGAGGATGAGTTATGAAGGCGGGTGTGTTCTCACAAGCCTAGTCATAACAGGGGATGAGTTATGAGAGTTGGTGTGTTCTCATTTGGTTCCATAAAAAATGACGTATAACTACGTGAAAAAATTTAATTTTTGCGTTATCTTACAGTTTATGTAAAGTGTCCCTTTAAAACTTTCTTCAATGTTATGCAATTATATATTTCAACGGAGAAAAATGTTTTAGTATGGATTTTCGCGATAAAACTAGATATTTTATTGCAGTACACCTACGATGGGGGAATATTAATGGAGCATTAATCTGAATAATAAATGCAGTTAGTTTGGCTTTTAAACCTAGGCTTTAAATCCTTCGGCAGGCTGGGGGATTTATATGACCAAACTCTTTACTTGGCAGCCTCACTCCCAGAGGACGGTCGGCATAATGCCATCCAGACACACACACACACACACACAGCGTTATATGACAAAGAGTGCAGGGAAGACGGGACACCACGAGCGTAGCTCTCATCCTGTAACTACACTTAGGTAATTACACACACACATACACGTACGGTTGAGAGGCGGGACCAAAGAGCCAGAGCTCAACCCCCGCAAGCACAACTAGGTGAGTACAACTAGGTGAGTACATAAGCACACATACACACATAAGCGCACACGCACACAGGCACGCGCGCGAGACTCTCATGCAAACAGGAAAAACAGGCTGGTGTATTGCAAAAAAAGTACTAAAATGGATGAAGTTTATTCTCACTGGAATAACCTTTCAGGAAGAAGGCAAATAGTTATAATAAGAGGAGAGCTATCAAAATGTAAAAAAGAAATGATTGGAGTGCCTCGAAGGTCGATACTGGGGCTCATCCTGTTCCCAATATATGTAAACTATCTAAATGAGAAAGTAAGCTCATTCTTATCCATGTTTGCTAACGATGTTGAACTAATGTGGCAAATCAGAACTGAGGAAGACTGAAATACATTACAAAATGAACTAGACAATATCCAAAGATGACACATGCAATTTTATGAGGATAAGAGTCGGGGCGAGAAGACCTCATATACAGTACAGGATGAAGGGAAGGCAACTTCAATTTCTGAAAAAAGAATGACTCA
>WNGS01165751.1:14689286-14718899 GCA_020271785.1 Procambarus virginalis
CAACATCTCTTTCCAGGCATTTAACGATGCATAAGCAACAGGGCTCCATTAACGAACATATATTCTTCCCACAACCAAACCATCACCAGAGAAATCTTAACAAACAACACAGAAATCATTGATAGATACAGCGACAGCAGGCGGC
Organism: Procambarus virginalis; assembly: GCA_020271785.1. NCBI lineage: Eukaryota > Metazoa > Arthropoda > Malacostraca > Decapoda > Cambaridae > Procambarus > Procambarus virginalis. The sequence continues at coordinate 14,689,432 of WNGS01165751.1, forward strand.
TTGACATCTGCGAGGCACTACACATCAAGAAGTCAACACCAGCAATCAACAGCCAATTAACGCACATCTATATTCTACCCACTTCAAGACTCCGCTCCAATATAGAAACATCAAGAAATATGGGCCAATAGGCCTTCTGCAGTTCTATTTGTACCAAACTTCTATACCCCGTTCTGTGTTTTGTTGAAAGTTTGTTTTTCACCCCACTATTGTATTACATCACCTCACCCAAATGCAGGTATAAGAGCCAATGTTATTTCAGGCATAAGTTGTGTGTTGATAAACTAAAGTCTTTGAAAATGTAATAAGTTTTACGAAACGCGCTCAAGTGTCGCGTCAGACTAGAAATAAAAATGAATTTTGGAGAATTGATTTTTCATTTACCGTCACCAGTAAAAAGAAACATAAGGAAAATCGAGAAAATTCGTGTTAGAATTATTAATCTTACTTTTTGGTCATATTTATATATATATATATATATATATATATATATATATATATATATATATATATATATATATATATATATATATATATATATATGCATATGCATGCGGACAAGCCTGAATGGTCCCCAGGACTATATGCAACTGAAAACTCACACCCCAGAAGTGACTCGAACCCATATTGCCAGGAGCACTCTGCTGGCGTACAGGATCCCTTAACCGCTCGACCAACATGACCGGACAAAAGAGGATGATAGCCGAGGCTATTTCCATCCCCTGGAGCGGTTAATTTCTTATGCAAACAGAGTGGTAGACGGTTGGAACAAGCTAAGTGAGGTGGTGGAGGCCAAAACCCGTCAGTTGTTTTAAAGCATTATACGACTGAGAGCACTAGGAAGACATGACACCACTAGCATAGCTCTCATCCTGTAACTATACTCAGGCAATTACACACACACACAGGCTTTTTGTCCAAACAAAACGACTATAATATCACCAATAACAGTAGTACTACTTACTGTGATAGTATTAATAGTAGTAGTGCAGCAGACCACTGTCGACCCTAGGTCTGTGTGTCGACCCTAGTCGGAGAGATGACATGCTTACTGTTTAGTCAACAAATACTGGTTTCACACCTGCTGGGGACTGTGTCGTGTCACACCTGCGACACGGAACTACCTTCCACGGACACGGCGGAAGCGGAAGGTTCCGCTTCCACCTCTAGTATGACTGGGAATCTCGTTGCCATCTACAGTAAAACAAGATTCAAATCTCTACTAGAATAGGTTCTTAAACTTGTATTATCATTGATTACTGGACAAAATGTTTAAATGTATCTTCCACAATTAGCTTTAATTAGATAAGGCAGATATCTACCATACAACCTATACGTTTGTACCGTAATTGTAGCTGTACTAGTTTACCGACTACCAACCATTGTTGTAGGTGTGCAGAGCTGGTGCTGATAAGGGAGGTAAAATGCTAGTTGTTGATAGAACAATTCTGGTAACATCTCATCCCATTTCAGGCTGGCCCATATCTCAAATTATGAAATACCGTAACTTAATTTTTATGTAATACAAAATGAAGTCTAAACAAAGCATGTTCTTGCAGACTGTCTCAGGTACCCCCTATATCAACATCGAAGTCTCAACTCCTTCCCACTTTTCCTCGCTCATCCTCCCTGCTCTCCCAGCTTTTGTTCAGCTTTCGCTCAGCTTTTGTTCAGCTTTCATTTAGCTTTCTCCCAGCTTTCTACAATTACTGTGTCCGGCAAGATTAAACATATTTTACCTTCCTTTTCCATTCGTGTACATAAACCAGAATAGCGTCGTGTTGTAAATGCGAGCAAGAGTAAGCAAACTCCCTTTTGTGTAACTTAAACAGTGACTCATTGGCTCTTTAGTATTGAGTCCGGGAGCCCCCAATTCAGTTACGAAATGAAACCAAAAATAAAATTTTCCCCCTGTGGATAAATTAGCAGCGTGGACGGCGGAGCATGTGGCGGCTGATAGTCAACTCACAAAAGCAAACCCAAACAAAACGAATATTGTTCTTCATCTGAATGATTCTCGTGAATAAAGAACTCTTTTGAGTCTTTCTTTACCAAAAGGCCCACAAAACACCGCTCGGGCAGGCCTTCCAGGACAATTGCTCACCCAGCCATGCCTGGCTCCGCCTTACCTCAATTCGAAGCGACAACAGCCGTCCTGTTTTTTTTCATATCTATATATTTTTTCCCAACCGTAATGTAAACTTTCCATGTATCAAAGGATTACCAGGCAAAGAATGTTTCTTGTGGTTCACTGGCTCACCTGCTACGCCAACAGAGCAGACAACGATGCGACTAGACAATAGACTGCAGGGAATAACAGAGACGTCTTAGAAAGACAGTACCCAACCATATTGTTCCAAGAACCGAGCTTATCTCATAGCAAGCACGACCACCCACATTTACTTGTGTGCATAATAAATGTATTCTTTTTGTTCGTGTGTGTGTTAAGAATAAGAATAATTTGTGTTGAAATAATGTCCCAATGGGTGAAACAACTCATAAAATAGATTTCCACATTTCATTATTCGCATGGTTTTGCGTTTTATTCTCGGCCAGGAAGTAAATAGGGATTTTTAAGTCTGCTGAAACTTTTATCACCATATTTCAACATGTTCTCGTGTCCGTCTATGCTTTGTCTCTCTCTCTTTAGATTAAATTAAAGAAAATTTCAGCAAGAATCTGAAGAAATCTTTCATCGTAAAGAAATCTTTCCAGCATTCGAGTCAGGCGCTGGGTCGCAGCGTTAATTTTATTACTTATATTTACATGGTAAATGAAGAGTATTTGTATCTTACAAGAAAGTATTAGATGTTTCGAGGAAACAAATTTTAGTGTTTTAAAATAAAGCTATTACTAGGAATAAATGTACTGTTTTTAATAAAAAATCAAGTTTCAAAAATAGTGAAGAGGGTTTTTGTATTTGTCTGTGAATGTGTTGGTTAATTTATCATACACAAATACACAAACATGAGCACACACATACAAACTCAAATCATACATACATTCAAACTCAAATCATACATACATACAAACTCAAATCATACATACATATTAACATATACACACACATGCATATATAAAATGCATAAGGATCCTGTAGCACAATAGCCTGCGTCCTCGGCTCACAACTCTAGGGTCCCTGGTTCATTCCTCAAGCAGGACAGAAACGGGTGGGCACTTTTTCTTGCACCTAATGCTCAATCTTCAACAGTTTTATGCTGTAAGTGCCTTTCTCAAGGAAATCACTCCATCAGCGATCATTCATTCCGAGGCTGACGCGCATCTGAAACTTGTTAGCTCAACAGGTTGATAAACGGGAGATGAGGTCACCTGATCACATGAAGGCTCTGGCACACAGTTGGCTACAGGCTCATTCTGTTCCTTATATGATTATTACTTAATGAATAAAGTTTATTCATAACGATGCATATAATAGGGTGATGAAATAAAAGGATCTCTAGGAGTAGGTTTAAAACTGAGCTGAGGTAGGATAACAGTTCTTGCAGTTTCACTAGATAAGTCATTTGACACCTTAATTAACCCTAGTCTTAGTTACAAACAGAGAGAGAGAGAGAGGGAGAGAGAGAGAGAGAGAGAGAGAGAGAGAGAGAGAGAGAGAGAGAGAGGAGATGAGAGAGAGCAGAGAGAGAGAGAGAGCAGAGAGAGAGAGAGAGGAGGGAGAGAGAGAGAGGAGAGAGAGGGAGAGAGAGAGGGATGAGAGAGAGAGAGGAGAGACGGAGAGGAGAGAGAGAGAGAGAGAGACAGAGAGTGAGAGAGACAGAGAGAGAGAGAGAGGGAAAGAAGAACAAATTAATTTTAGACTTAGTAATATAAGCCTAAATATTTAGGCTTATATTACTATATAAACAGTATATATGCATCGAATCCAACAGTATATATGCATAGAATCCAACAGTGTATATGCATAATCCACAGTATATATGCATCGCATATATACTGTTGGATTTCTAGATATTTCTCTATCTAGAAATCCAACATTCTGCTTGTAACTCATTTTGAATGTATGTACTTTTACCTGAATAAAAATTATTATTATTATTATTATTATTATTATTATTATTATTATTATTATTATTATTATTATAACAAAGGGATAAGTGGTTGGTGTGAGGATGGAGTTCGGGAGCTGTAAAGGTGTAGTGTGTGTTGGTGTACATCTGGCTTTAATTAGGGACGAGCAGGGGGGGGACATGTCTGATACCTGGCTAAGGGCGAGCAAGGGAAACAACAATGGGTGGTGCCTGGCTAAGGGGCGACCAAAGAAACAACAATGGGGGGTGTTAACTAAGGGGCGACCAAGGAAAACACAATGGACGGTGGGTGACTAAGGGACGAGCAAGGGGAAGATGGAATGCGTGGCTCAGGGTAAAATAACGGGATGGGTCGGGCAGGCTAATGATCGCTCACTGTCTTCCGGGTATGAAGGCCCGGGCACCCCACTATGCCAGTGTAATAATAAAGTGCCCCAAGAATGCCCTTCAACAGTAGAGTTTCCCCCATAGCTCCCTCTGAAGACTAACTCCCTCAAGAATAACGAAGACTAGGAGCTGCTGCAGCCTCCTGGAGGTAGCTGTATGGCCCAAGAGCTGTCCTGGCTATGGTAACGAGGACGCTGGTGAAAGTACGGAGGAGATTGGCGATAAAAGGTCCCCACTGAAGCCACTCCGGGTCAGTGCAGCTCACTCGGGACAAGAGGTCACAAGGTCACTCCACAGGTATGGACACTAAGGTGTTATTGGGGCTGGGAAGGTTATTTTGTATTGGTTTTGTAAATAGCTGAATTTTAAGTTTTTAATACCTACATTTAAGAATATTCCTATATGAGTTATTGTAGCCTGTAAACGTTATATAGATTTTGTTCAGTGGCTGGGTGAACACATATCATTGTTTGTTCACAGCGTCAAGGTGAACACTGAGCAGGAATGGTTTGTTCATATTGCCCAAGTGAACAATGTTCGACCAGGTAGACCTACTCGTCATAGCGTCAGGAGAATAAACAATAAACAGTGGCGCTTTTTGTCAGTTGTCAGGATCAAGACTTTTGTTTGTGCTTTTATCTATCATACGTCATTCAGATGTAAGGCTCAACATTCTAAGTTCTTGTCTCCTTATTCTATGTTGTGGTTGTAATCTTGTAACATTCTTTGTTGTTGTGTTCTTATCACCTCATTATATGTTGGGGTTGTGTTATTATAACCTCACTATATATCGGGGTTGTGCTCTTGTCACCTCATTATATGTTGGGGTTGTGTTCTTGTCACCTCAGTATGTGGTGGGGTTGTGTTCTTTTCTCCCCATTATATGTTGGGGTTGTGTTCTTGTCATCTTGTATGTTGGAGTATGTGTTGTACATTTCTGTATTGAGTAAGTTTATGTGGCCAAGGTTTAAGGTAAACAATTTTGTATATGGGTTTTGTTCTTGTAAATTACTACTGTGTTTATGAGAGACACTAAGAGCATACCCCAGGAAACACCCCAGGAATTCACTCCTTAATGAACTAACAAATGTTCCAACTTACGCCTTATTCAAAAATAAAACCAAAAAGTACTTAATTTCAGTCTCATAGTTTCCTACCTTGTGCTTCAAACTTGCGCTGTATCTTGTGCTACCCACTTCCCCAATATTAGTACTTAATAATACACCTTCAGAAGTATTATTAAATACGAAAGTACTTAAGGAAATTCCTGTCTTAGTGTTAGACCACGAAGGAATGATTTTTCTATATGCGAACAAGCTTGAATGGTCCCCAAGCGTATATGCAACTGAAAACTCTACACCCCAGACGGATTCGAACCCAGACAGCCAGGAACACTATGCACATGGCGTACCTGGTTCTTAACCACTCGACCACCGTGACTGTTCAAAAGACATTGGTAGCCGAGGCTATTTTCCCAACAACCCGACAGCACTTGGTAGTAAACTTGGGCACAGATATTTCATCGAATCACCTCACTTTGTGGACCCTACAAAGGTTCAAATCCTTCTGGGGTATGGAGTTTTCAGTTATATAATTCTATATATATATTAATAGATGTTTATGTTTGTTCAGGATGTGTTCAAGCATAGTGTTAGTGGTGGCGGCGTGTATGGGTGTGACGGCTGGGCATCATGTGAGTCCCGGCACGGTGTCAGGCGCCGAGGGAGGCAGAGGACAGCTGGGAGCCTCGTGTCCCCTCAGCACAAGATATGTGACCCTCACCTCCACCAGGACCTTCCCCTCCACCTTCTACACCACCTCCATCCTCCACCTGCCTACTACCGTCTACCAGGTACCTCATCCCCCACACCTTTCTGACCGTGTGCACACTTACATAGGAAAGTTAGGTGTGTAATTAGAATTAGGTATGTAAACACACACACCAACATGGCAGGGAAAACATGCCTAACAAACCTTCTGGAATTCTATAATAACAAGAATAAGGCAGGACAGGGAAGGATAGGCATATTGAATATTTCTGGACTGCTAAAATGCCTTTGATAAAGTGCCGCACAGGAGATTACCATACAAACTTGAGAGGCGGGCAAGAGTAACCGGAACAATCCTAACATTTGTAAGGAATTATCTAACAGGCAGGAGCCAGAGAGTGATAGTAAGTGGCGAGAAGCCGGAATGACAAACAGCAACGAGTGAAGTACCTCAGGAATCAGTGCTGGAACCAATTCTATTTATAATATACGTAAATGACATGTCTACAGGAGTTGAGTCTTATATGTCGATGTTCGCTGATGATGCATAATCAATTGACGAGTTTTGACAGGTTATATAGGATTTTCCAAGAGGAGTTGAACAAGTCGCAGAGATGGTCAATGAAATGGCTACTGGAGTTCAACACTAGCAAGTGTAAAGTGATGGAAATAGGAATAGCGGACAGGAGACCAAGGGGGGCAGTTCACAATGAAGGGAAAGTACTACCTTCATGTGGCGCCTCGATAAAGAGACCTGGCAGTGGACGTAACACCAAATCTAACTCCTGAGGAAATTTTCATAACCTACTGATGTAGATCTGACCAAATGTAAACTGTGTTAACTAAATTATTCGCAAGCCCTTATTCGTTAGGCCCCGAAAAGATACGCGAATTCAGAGACAATTCTATAAGAAATGTTCAAGAGATGTGCAAATATTTAATTAAAAATTATCTGCTACCAGAAATATTAACCAAACGTCTTCAGTTTGCCAACTGTAGGTAGTAACTGAGTGATTGTAACCTATCCACCGCTGTCCACTGGATGGGGGGGGGGGGGCCGGTGTGCAGGACAAACATCAATTGTGACACTAGCTCTCCACATTTGTCAGTTGCTTAATTTAGAGACTACTTGTGGTCGGTCTCGAGCCCATTGTAATGTGACGATGTGCATTGAATTTTGTAACTAGCTCATTAAGTTTGTAACTTGCTTCGCTAAATGAATTGTGGGGTTCAGTCCCTGAGCCCATTATGTGCCTCTGTAACCCTTCCATTTCTGTCCACAGGGTGGGTATGGGGTGCATAATAAATGAACTAAACTGTGTAAGGCCCTCAAAAAGGTCACGGTGGTTTTAGTTTGATAGACTGTGAAGGTACTGTAGATTAACTTACATTAAGAATGATGTAACCAGCTCATTATACTGTTGTAACTAGGTTTAGATAAACGATTTTTGAGACAATGGGATCAGTTCCTGAACCCCATTGCCCCAGTAACCATTGCCCCATTGCCTCAGTAACCATTGCTCCAGTAACCTGTGCCCCATTGCCTCGGTAACCTTTGCCCCATTGTTTGGTTTTACAGGAGGTGACGGAGTGGCGGCTGAAGCAGGAGACTGTGACACAACTCAGACCCTCACGTCCTATCCTCCGGCGCGCCTCCTAGCCACCACACAGGTCCTATCCTCGCTCTTATATCATATTATATATTTCAAGGATAGTATCTAAAGATACATTAGTAATAGTCCTACCCCATAGATATATATAATCAATAATAATCATATATAATTCCCACTGAGAAATGTGACTGGTCCTGCCCTTCTCAGGTGCTGACAGGAACCAGGTACGTGTCCCAGGTACGGCTCCTGACGGAGACCAAGTATGTGACCGTCACGGAGTCCCTGACGGTGACAGACAGGGAGGTGCCTACCGTCTATGTCACCAGGACGAGGCAGGTCACTGCCTTAGATACCGTGACCACCACCGTCACCTCCACCCGCCTGCAGCGACGCACACAACTCCTCACCACCACCCAGTACCAGTGAGTAGTCCCCACCACCACCCAGTACCAGTGAGTAGTCCCCACCACCACCACCCAGTACCAGTGAGTAGTCCCCACCACCACCACCCAGTACCAGTGATAGTCCCCACACCACCACCCGTACCAGTGAGTAGTCCCCACCACCACCACCCAGTACCAGTGAGTAGTCCCNTTTTTCTTTGTGTTCCCTTTCGGGCGTTACGTTTTTGTTTTCGTGCTGTTCACGTCCTGGTTAGTTCTCCTCATATCTCCTTCGGCATGTGTGCTTCGTTCTGCCCTGCTGGGGCTGCGTTTACCGTCCTGTGGGATGCGGTGTCCCTGTTTTTCACTTTGCATTTTGACTCGCGGTGCTCGCCTTCTTGTTGGTCTCGGCTTGGGCCCTGGTTTTTCGTTTTTTGTCGCGTTTGTCCTTGCTGTTTGTGGCATCGGCGTTTTTTGCTGGTGGCTTCTGGTTGTAATCCGTGTTGGAGTTGGTGGTCCTTCTGGGGTCCCGGGGGGTTCCTCGCAGACAGGGCATGTCTGCTCGCCCGGGTTGGTTCTTTCCCAGCTTACCGGGTTTGGTTTCCTGGTTTTTCCTGGCTTACCCTGTCAGTTGGTGCATTCCTGATCTCGCGGTTGTCACTTCTCACGAGTCTCGCGTTGAAAACCTCAGTGTCTCTGATCACCTGACGAGCTCGCTAGCATTGGGAAGTTTTCTGTACGGCAGACGTTCCATCTAATTCCTTGCCGGCTTGGATTTCCGGCTCTGCTTGCTCGATGGTCGCACCCGAGGTTTTCCCGCGGCTCCGCCTCTTTCCGTGCTCGGTCTGTCCATGACGGGACCGACCGTTTGGTTCTGCCTTGAGTCTCTCACCATCAGTTTTTGTTCAGGTGGCTTCGTTGATGGTGTCCCACTTGCATGCTTCATCTCGGCGACGGTGTAGAGTTTTTTGGCAGTCTTTCCTTATTCTTTTTGTCCCTTTGTAGGTTTGCTGCATTTTGTTGGTGTGGTCTTGTCCTTCTCTTGTGGGGGTTCCGGACCGTCATCTTGCCACATACTGTCACCTTGTCTCATGTGGCGCATGTAGGAGCCGCTCCGGGTTGCTTTGGTTTGGTGTTCTCTCTGCACCAATTCGCGAGCTGTCTCCGGCATGGTTCACCTCCGGCCTGCTCTTGCACTGCTTGAGCTGTCCAGGTTCTTGAATTTGGTGCTCTCTTCTCTTCTCTTCTCGGTTTGTTGTGGCCCCTTCGGTTCTGGATTGTCTTCCTGGGCTCTTTTCTTGTTGGAGTTGGCCTCTGGGGGTCGGGTCGGGGTGCTTCATGCTCTCCTCCGGCACCAGGGTTCTACTCTTTTGGTCCTCGTGATAGATTTGTTCGCTTGCAGCCATCTCTCTTTCTGGCACAGACTGACACAGCTGCTTTCTGGAGGGGTCCTTGGGTTGTTGATGCTTGGTTGGTCAGGCCGGGGGTGCATCTTGTGTTGTGTTTGGTTGCGGTGTTTTGCCGTTCTTTGTGTGCCACGGCTGCCGTGACCGAGGTCACGCTTTGGGTTGCTTCGCTTCCTCCTCTTCTTCCTTGTTCCAGGGTGCGGTACTCTCGGGTCATCCGCAAGGTGGTTTGGTCCAGCCAGCCTGCAGTCTTTCCCTGTGCCCACGACGTTCGTAGGTTGACTACGCGTTCCTTCGTTGATGTTCCTGGGCTGGTTTGGCTTAGGGTTGGCAGTGGCAGTCTTTTGTCTCTGCTTTGCGTTGGGGGAATGAGCAACGACCGCCTCCGGGTTAGGTCCCTCTTGTTTTCGTCTTTTGGTAGGTAGCTCCGGGGAGCCGACGGGGCTTTCCCCAGAAAACCAGCGTTGAATGTAATGAAATGCCATTTTCTGGGCAAGACCCAGAGGCTCCCCGACAACCCTCGCTTCCTCCTGTCGGTGGTTTTTCGAGTGTTTTGATATCCAGCCTCAGAACTGGGGTCTTGGGTAGCCGGCGCAAGGGGTCTGGGGCTTCCGCTTCCCCCTCCTGGGGAGGGGGGAGTTACGCAGACAGCGGCACGGCGACGTGGTGACATCATGCTCGTTAGCTTGTTTTTAATTTGGGAGTTCTGTCCACTAATTCGGCTCTCAGTAGCAATTTCTTCACCAGAATTGGGGTTTGTTTTGGGATGCTTACCTTTCAGGGTGCCTTACCTGGTCGATGGCAGACATAGAATGCTTCCAACCACATGGGGGTTTCTATAGGCCATTGCCCCTCGTGCCTCTCTGAGGGGGGGCCAGATTCTGGCTCGTGGTCCCTGGTAGGTCTAAAGAACTCCATACTGATGCCAAAGTCTGACATTAGCAATATCAGCCTGGATAGTTCTGTGGTGCCTCTGGGTCTCACCCAGAAAATGGCGTTTCATTGCATTCAACGCTGGCTTTTTTAGTTAATGGTAATTGACAACAAAATTAACTGAATAGTGAAAGATTGTGAACTTATTTAGGTATTTACTTTGCATATTTTGAGATTTAGAAAAATGGTTAATTATGTATTATTTATTTGAATACAATATTACAATATTAGTTTCTCTCTTGGACAGGTGGTGGTGCACCCTTTGTACAATATAGGTGTTGAGTCGGCTGTATCAGCCACACAGCATTTTAATAACTTGCCAGTGCTTAAGATCACTGAATCAAACTCCAATACCACAAATCAAGAATCACAAGTTCAGACGTAAGGGTGAGTCTTCGTGTAGAGGTGTATTACTTAATATATTTTTAACCTTTCTTAGGATACATCTGAATGAAGAAGCCAGAAAAAGTGTAAATATTGTGTAAAAAGAAATACGGTTTGTCTAAGATCTTCTGAAATCAAGCAGTGATATTATTATGAAATTTAACTTGACAAATAAGATATCAGCTTAAATATACATGGAATGAGCAACATTTCTTGTAACAGTTTTATCACCAACATATTGCACTGGAGCTTTGTTTAAGAAAAGGTTAGCAGTTTGACACATCAAATTTTAATGTTTCTGTTGGATTTCGACAGAGTAATGTCAGTTTAATGCAATCCTTAATGGTATTTGGATTTTGTATCTTTTATATATACAGGCACACCTCCAAAGTGTGGAGTATGTAATTACAAACCAGATCCATAGTTGCATGAAATTTGGATTTCTGGAAAATTAGCCTCTTTGGGCTGTTTGTCACCAAATTTTCCAGATGTTTCTTATAAGAAGTGATACAATAAATCTTTGTGCATATTTAAACATGAAACGATTATTTATATATTGTGCCTATAAATAATAATCTTGCAAACAAATCCAACAGGCTTGTGGTCACTTAACAGTTAATAGCACAGTCTGGTCTTGATAAGAGGCAGAAAAATGCATTTATAGCACTGTCAAGATGACTGTTAAACTAGTGCAGTTGCCCTGAACTGGCCTTGAAGCTCTAGATGCCCCTGGTTAATACCAGTCTCACAGCTTAAGACTAGCTGTTCACCCCAGACTACAGTGCTTCATAAATCTTTAGTAAACCACATCATCTAAATCCTCATGGTTAAAAGGTTTCAATGTTTCTGGAGTGGCCAAATAGTAGCTCCCTGTAGCTAGCTGCACAAGAGGTACAGTAGTTCCACATCAGCCCTTAATAATCTACCAGAGAACAGTGGGTGCCAGGTTTGGGGAGCCAAAACCTAGCCCCCCACTCACATAGGCACAGGGAGTAGAGGATTCATAATCAACCTCACTGAAGAAACAAACTCCCTCAGAAGGAAAGGAAGCAAAGCAAAGTAGACAACTGCCAGGTTCGCAAAACATAAAGAGACAATGCAGCAAACAACTCTTCAAACAATCCACCAAGCAGTTAAGTCATACACCCACAGCAACAGCTGACCATCACCATGGGAGCTCTCTCACCTGATATTTGATCTTGTATGATCATTTCACTAGTCAGCTCTTTGGGTCCCAGATTTTCTAGATAAGTGTTAGCAATCCTTTGGAGTCTGTCCTGTGGGGAACCTATTGGCTTGTATATTGTTTCATTCTTTAGTATTTGCTTCCCATGCTTGTGTTTACAAGACTCAGTTGTTGTGTGAACTTTGGAAATTGTTTGCTTCTAGCAGCATGTGCCTAGGGCAGGTCTTTCCTAGGTACTTGCTGGTGTTGCCCCTGCCCTAATAAGATGCTTTCCTGGTGAGTTCCATTGTTCATTCCTTAGAGGCTGGCCTTCTGTGGAGGGTGCCTCACCCTGAGCAGTACAAGGGTCTTTGTCTCCTCTGCAAGGCTCTGAGGTCAGGGAAGTTCAGTTGTTGTTTAAGGAGTGCACCAGCATTCACATGCTTGTACATACAGCACACTGCTGACATTCTTCATAACCAAGTTTTTCTTAAGGACTGCATTCAGTGAATTTTCTTTTGGCGAGTGTCTCTTGTGCCTACATGTCCTGCTTGGTCTTTACTTTCATGCTATAGGAAGCCCCATGGGTATTTGGTGTAGATCATAATCATTGATCAACCCATGAAGCCTGCACTTGCTTCTTATGAGTTTGAGAGATGTGAATCAATCATTTGTATTGTCTCTGCTATGTCATCTGTTAAGTGGGTATTATCTTCTGTTTCGAGGCCTGTGAAGTTTAGGTTCACTGGGTCGTTATTTTACCTAGAGCCTCCAGCTATTAATTTTGTTTATTTTAATTTTTGCAGTGATGAGGCATAACAAGCAGCAGCAGCTTTGGAACCATTTCCCTGTTTTTGTAGTTTGTGGTTTGGTGATGCCCTGTAGTTTGCCATTTTTGTTTTTTAAGGTTTTGGAGTCTGAGCAGCTGGAGAATTCTACTGGTTCTATGCTCATCCCTTATCTTTTTTCCACTGTCCATTTGGCATGGTTTAACAGTTTTATTGTATCTTCTCCCTCCTTGCTGAAGGCTCCAGGATGTCTGAGGGTTTCAGAGTCTGGGCTGCAGTTAGTAGTGGATATAGCTTGGCCTTCTCCAGGGATCTTCCCCTTTCACAACATTTTTGGTTTTCAGTTCTGTGGTGCCTTCTACCCCTTTTATATAGATGCCTTGGCTCTGGGTGACTTTATGACCATTTGTCATCAGATTTCACATGATGTGCTCCTTTCGGCACACAGTATGGTTTGCGAGTTTGTGGCAACATGGCAGGCTCTGTTGTGGGGTTCATCTGCCTCTGGCCTTTATGGCTCCATTCCAACTGCTCCTTGGTGGTTCATTGTCTGAATCATGGTCACTTTGTCCCTTTCCTCGTTGGTGCTGGACTCTGTGACAAGCTCATCTTTTGGATTCTTGGGGTTTGGTTCTCCACATGGTTCTCATTAGAAGGGTGTCTTAACATTCTTGTAGACGGTCTCCCATTTTCGGCCTACTTCTGTTGACTGAACTATTGAAAATGTTTTCTTCTCTTGGCTCTGCCAGGCATTTGGGGGTTCCTGAGATGGACCTCTTTATGTCAGCATGGAACCAGTAGGCTTCTGTCCTGTGTGTCTCAATTTCCTGTTCACAATGCTCTCATGGTTGATGCCTTGCAGCTGGTCTGTTTTGAGGTTAGAGGAAGGGTTCCTTCTCTCTTCCTTTCAGTTCAACTGTTGCTCTGGGGTTTATCCAGACTGGAGATATTCAATGGCCGGGTGATTCTTCTGGCTCCTTAGTGGCTTTCTCAGCTTTAGTTTCCAGCCCTTCTGGCTCGGAGTCTGAATCTGGGCATCTTTCACAGCTTTGCCTCTTTTAACAGATTAATCTGGAGACCTTCTCCTGACTGGTTTGAGGTTCTTTTCTGCTCTTTGAGTGGAGTTTCTGCCTCTGGTCTTTCATTATCTGTGTGGTGCGCAGATCACTGTGCTTTTCCTCTCTCTCACCTGCACAATATATCACAGTGGCAGTATGAGGTTTCATTGCACTTTTTTAGTCTCTCTCTATCATTTGTCTTCTGTTTTAGTTTTGTTATTCCTATGCTTTTTTGTCTTGGTTGTGTGTTGATTTTCATACTGTTGCCTCTTATCTTTTGGCATTGGCTGAGCCATTTTTGTTGGCTTTTGGTGACAATACTGCCACTGTGGTGTTTAGTCAGTTGTCTCATGTGTTTTTCACATTTTTCACCTTTCACCTTTTTTCTTCTCCTGGGTCATTTTGGTCTTTGGATCGAGTGTTGGTTTTTCTTGTCTCTTTGGTTCTCGGTCACCCCTTCAATCTGTGACTCCTTTTTAGGATCATTATTTGTGTTGTTCCTTGCTTCTGGTTGTGGGTTGGGGAGCTTCTTGCTCTTCTCCAGAAGTGTGGGTTTTGTTCTTTTGGCCTTGTTGTGCAGTTTCTTCATTTGCTGTTGTCTTCTTTTTTGGTTCTAAGACAGTTGGCTTCTGGAGGGTTCTTTGGGTTGTTCACCCGAGGTGCATTGTTTATTGTGTCCAGTTGCAGCAGTTTGTAGTGTTGTACCTTCTAGTCAGTTCTGTCCTCAGATCCATATTGTTCAGTGATTTGCAGCTTTGACTGCTGTATTTTATGATTTGCCTTGAGTCAATATCCAAGCTCGGGTGTTTTGAAAGTCAACTGGGGTCCTGGCGGCTCATTATCTAGCCAGTGTGCCTGGTCCCCTTTGAGACCAAAATCTTGGGTAGAGTTTTTTCCTGGGTAGAGTTTCCCTCCCCTTCAGGGGTTTGACCTTTGCTTTCCTCCATCCTTGGTGAGTTCAATTCTCTCTCTCTTCTGTGGAACCACTATTTGGCCCCTTCAGAAAACAATCAATGAATGTAATGAAATGTCTTTTTCTAGGGGGGGGGGGTGTCTCAGAGGCTCCCTGGACCCCATCCTCCCACCAAATGCATTGGTTGGTTTCCTGTAGGAACCAAACTGAGGCATTGTTGACATGGGGAGTTGGAAAGTTCTGTGGTGCTGCCACTTGGAGGTGGTCAGCTACTAGAGGGAGTATGATCTAACTACCGGGTGGATTGTTTGCTGCCATATTTGTGTACCATCTATGACACCCTTGCAGTTGTGTGTTTTACTTCACGTAATTTCTGAGTGTTTGTTTCTTCAGTGAGGGCGATCACGAGTTCTCTGTTCCCCTGTGCAGGGTGCCAGGTTTAGGCCTCTGGTCTGATGTAGGCTTTTAAAGACTCACAAGGGCTGATGTGACTTACAGGTTTTGACCTATCCGAATGTGGCTAGCTACTGGGAGCCACCAGAGACCCCACCTTTGCCCTTCAGAAAAATACCATTTTTTTTTATCTCCAATGCTGGTTTTGTTGCCAGCTTTTTGTACATCACTGCTCGTTTATGCAAAGTATATGATCTGCTTCCTTAGTCTTTAATGTTAAAATCAGCACTAGTACCAATCTTCAATCAACTTTTCTATAAATGCATTACTGTATTTTGACTAATTTTTACAAATGCAAAAGCAAGACAAGTAAAAATTAAAAAAAATATATAATTTGTAAATTACTTTTGTGATGATCCAGATTTCATTGCATCCTCACCTGAATCTGGATTTTTTAAGAAATCCAAATTTTGGGGGAAATCTGGTGGGTAGATTTTCTGTTGTTTAGAGAGATCTGCTATAGTGAGGTTCGGAGTTTGGCGGGTGCACTGTAATATTAATTTATTTATGTTTATTGAAATTAAATTAAAATAATTTTTACCGAGAATAATAAACCAAATTTAGAAAAATCTATAGGCTTCAAGTAGTGTCTGTGATTTCATTGTGATACTTTTGTCAATATTTTGTAACTGTATTGGTTATCAACACACTGATAGAATCATGTAGTAATGCTCTTCCACTATATTATATCTATCTATATCATAATGCCTTATCATGTGTTCAAATAGTGTGGCACTTAGAAAAACTTTGTCAAGAATTGTAGCTACTGGCCAGCTTTGCACCTCCAAATGTTGAAACTTCAACAGCATATTATGAAGAATTTTACACATTGCTTTGTTAAATATATTTGGAGCAGGTTATCATTTGCTTTTAATAATAAGGTTAATTATTGTGCAATGGTTAAAATTGATTTAAAACTGTATCAGTATTTAATTTATATTTTGTATAACGATACAGTATACCTAAACTTTAACGCCATATTTCACCCTTTTTAAGCTGCCATCATACTGACAAATATTATAAGCTAAAAAGTAAATCAATGTATGGGAGTGGGAGTGGGAAGGAAGGAAGGAAGGAAGGAAGGAAGGAAGGAAGGAAGGAAGCAAGGAAGGAAGAAAGGCAAGAAATGTAATTACTTTTATATAGATGGAAGTAAGCTTTGTATTGGATAGATAGAGAAGAATTCTTGTGAATTCCCATGTTGAATTTATAAATAAGAATTGTGCATCATAATTATGTTGTATATTGTGTAAGTTAAATATTATATTTCCATTAATAGCTTTCAACCTATGGCATAATAATTTATATAAGCATAAAATATTTTCAATTAATTAATTTAACAATTTGGAATTTAATTAGTAACATGTCAGCTAAATTGAGTATTTTACAGTATACTGGTGTGTGTGTGTGTTATACTGTATATATATATATATATATATGTATGTATGTATGTATGTATGTATGTATGTATGTATGTATGTATGTATGTATGTATGTATATGTTGTACCGAGTAGCCAGAACGCACTTCTCGGCCTACTATGCATGGCCTAATTTGCCTAATAGGCCAAGTGATTTTTTTTTTTTACTCAACAAATTGTTCACAATTGATTTATTTTAAATACATTTATAATATTATATTAAGAACATAAATTATTGACTTAGTTATGTTAGTTTAGGTTAGGTTAAGATAAGTTAGGTAGGGTTGGTTAGGTTCGAACATATATCTACATTAGTTTTAACTCAAATTAAAAAAAAATAAACTCATACATAATGAAATGAATAGCTTTTACTATTTCATAAGAAAAAAAATAGAAAAATAAATTCATGAAAACTTGGCTTGTTAGGCAAATTGGGCCTTGCATAGTAGGCCGAGATATATTATATTTATTTATATATAATATATATGTCGTACCAAGTAGCCAGAACGTACTTCTCGGCCTACTATGCAAGGCCCGATTTGCCTAATAAGTTAAGTTTTCCTGAATTTATATAATTTACCTAATTTTTTTCTTATGAAATGGTGAATCTGTCCATTTCATTATGTATAAGTTTATTTGTTTAAATTTGAGTTAAAACTAACGTAGATATATGACCAAACCTAACCAACCCTACCTAACCTAACCTAACCTATCTTAACCCAACCTAAACTATCACAACTTAGTCAATAAATTATGGTCCTAATATAATATAATAATAATAATTCAAATAAACTAAATGGAAACAATTTATTGAAAATAAAGAAAATCACTCAGCCTATTAGGCAAATCGGGCCTTGCATAGTAGGCCGAGAAGTACATTCTGGCTACAGTACTAGGTACGACATATATATATATATATATATATATATATATATATATATATATATATATATATATATATATATATATATATATATATATATATATATATATATATATATATATATATATATATATAGGGTGGTAGGAGAAGAAAATATCAAAGTGTTCAGTGAGGATCCACAAGGTCTTCTCTGAGTACTCTTTATTTTCTTCTCCGGGGCTATGGGTCCCTACACTTGCACCAGAGGTGGTACCCTTCTAGATTTATATATACATATATATATATATATATATATTAGTATCCGGTGCCCCTAGGAATCACATGAGACAAGCCCATGACATCACCCTAACAAGAGAAATGTTGAACAAGAATACATGCATAATAGACAGAATCCAAGATGCAAGAAGATTACAAATTCTTGAAGCAATTCACATAAGAACAGAACAACCTACCATGAACACCCAAATCACGGAACTATTTACTCTTCCCACAATGAGAGTAAGGACAAGACCAGAACATAACGATGCCAACACAGAAGACAATGTCCAATATATATATATATATATATATATATATATATATATATATATATATATATATATATATATATATATATATATATATATATATTATGTATATATTTATATGTATGTGCGCCTTGATCACAGTGGTCTGCAGATCCTTAAATGCATCTTAATTGTTCACTCAAAAAACTAAGGTTGCAATGCTAGAAGATAATAATCAGTATCGTGTCAAGTTATGAACCAGTACTCTAGTTCACTCCTGCCTGGACATAGGCTGTTTCTTTATAGGTGGAAAACTGGCTTTGTATCGCGAGGGTATCATAAAAATACCTGTACAGGTATTTAATTTTCAGCAACTGCTAAGTAATTGAAGATGAGTATATATAGGATAAAAAACCCCACTTGTGTATTTGTGAAATTTATGTAAGGTTTTTACACCAAGTCTTTTGCACTCTCTTGAGTGCTTTATCAAGTTCTGAGTGTGTGATTAGGATGAGACTTACATCTCGACGTTTACTCTGACGATGATTAGACGTTGAGATGTAAGCCTCGTCCTAATCACACACTCAGACCTTGATAAAGCACTCAGGAGAGTGCAAAAGCCTTGGTGTAAATTCTTTACATAAATTTCACAAATACACAAGTATGGGTTTTTATCCTATGTTATTATGTCTGTGAGAAGACATTACCATTACTAATGAGTATTTATCATGTGACTTCAAATTTTTATTTTAACTTGTTTTTATTGGATACAAACAAACTCCATTATTTGCATTAGATAACCATTATATTACAGTACCAGTGAGCACATACTGTTGTGATCTTGTACACAAGTATATTATCAGATAGTGCTATACAACTTTTATTTGCATTAAAAAATATTAACTCTGATGTGGACAATAACTAGCTCAGGTTTGTTTGTACAGTGACTTTGTCATTCAAATATTATAATAAGTTTAGGGCTAAGGCCTGGTACTGGAGATAGTAAAGCATGCATTGATACCTATTGCAAATTTTTCAATGAATCTTACTTGGGTGGGTATTTTAACATTTCATAATTTTATGAATTTAAATGTTATTTGTTATGTACAAGATTTTATGTAAATTTATATCTGTGTGATGTTAACTTATATTATGATTCTAATTGTTTAAATTTTCAAGAGGATAATTTTTCATATTTAAATATAGGCTGATCACATTCTGAAGGAAAATGTGAGCTTTCATTAGGATCCACCATTAATTTTTCCACTTGAGGTCTGTTTTGAAATCCATTATTGTTTACTAATTACTATTAATTTAGTTTGTGCAGAATTGTAGCTAATAAAATTTGCCAACCCAGTTTGCATTGCTGTAAATTAGAAATAAGTGAATGACTGCTTCATGATCTTTATAATGTAAATCAGTGAATTTTCAGAGTGCAAGATCTAGCATGTGGTGGTGGTTTAGTCTTGATTTCATTACTGCTAGGTAAGACCAGCTGTTGAATTGTTGTATAACTTGTGCCAGCTGGTTGGTGTCTTGCACAACAAATGTTAGCTATTCTTATTCATGCACTAGAGGGGTTAACACTGTAAACATTTGTATAAATACTGTGCTGTAATTGTTTAAGCTTTTAAAAATCTTGACTAACCAGGCATTAATGTAAATAGTTCATTGCTTTAATACAGTTCTTTGGTAGAATTGTAAGAAAGAGTTTTGATGAATCAAATCTTTGTAAGAAATATTTCAAGTTTTTTTTTTTTCATGTAGCTTATTTTATAATTATTTAATATCTAAATATTAAATGCCTTGGATGTTTTAGGAACATTTGCTGTAAGTAACATTGCGAGGTCAAAGTTAATAAGATTGAATTGTTGGAAAGGATGACTTGTTAAACTGCGTATGGTGTACTAAACAGTGCTCCTTGTAATGTAAATGATGTATATCGATTTGTATAAAGTAATTGTATACTCAACCTGTACTGGCTTATAGTATGCTTACAAAATATTTTTTTCCCATTTCCATTATCCTTTGTATATACTGTAGCTTCTTGGCAGCACAGTAGTATGACCAGTTCATCTAAATATTTAAAGTTTATTACAAGCAAATAATTAAAACTCCATTTTGAGAGCTGTTATGTGTGAATACTTTGTTTCTTGACTTTGGTCTGAAGATTGTTTGATCTCCATTCAGGCAGCCTTGGTTCTGTTCAGTATTGGTGAATATTGAAACAGGGTTACGAGAATAAGCACTTGTATCAAGTTTTAAAACATACAATTGAATTTTAACAGTACAGTATGAGCTTGTTAATTCAGACCTCATTAATTCAGATCTTTGGGTCATTCAGGAAAAATCAAGCCAGACTTCATGATCAATTAAATTAATTCAGACAAATTTGAATTACTGGGTTTTGCTGTTATGTTATTGAATGACATGTGGCAGCCTTTGTTCATATGCCCCGAGCAGGCCCAGCCTGACCTTGTCATTTTGCTCACCCCATGTGTTCTCATATGATTCTACGCAGTCTCACTATTACTGAAAAAATATTTTTCAGTAATAATAAAGAAATTTTTTTTTTCTTTAGCCTCAGTTGGACTGACATGTGTTTCATTGCAGTCTGTAAGGATATCTAGCTGCTTTGTCCTGCATTGATGAGACCAGTACAGGTCGCCAAAAATGTCCGATTAAATGCCAGCCTCGGCACTGTCATTCTCCTATCATATTGTGACTGGGGGACACAGAACTTGAAGACTGCTGTAAGATACTCGCCTACTGGGGATGGAACTAATACAAGTGACCTCAGTCAGAAAGGACTGCACTGACAACAAATAGGTGCTGTAATGACAGCTTATTACTTCTAGACTGTAGTAGGTGGCATAGAGCCACCACCAGAGTCCAAATCCTTGGCGCACTATTATCCACTGGGTCGTGGAGCTGTTTTAACTGCTGAGAGCAGTTGTCAGAGTAGCTCTATGGTGTCTCACACCAAAGTATTTATAGTGGTGTGTGTGGCTATGAAACTGGCTCGAGTCCAAGTATCCAGAGCAACATATGTGGTCCACTTCAAAACATAAGGCAGAGTTAATCAATGAGGACAAGGGTCTTAGGTGTGAAAGGAAAGGCACTTGTAGTTCAACCAATAACATTTATTCATAAAACTTAATAATAATAATACAAGGCAACAGTAGCTTAACGTTACTTTAAAGTCCGTACTGGCACTCTGTCAACATTATACAATCTGGAATAATTGGACTTCTGGTTTAGACTGCTCGTGGCTCCAACATTAATTAAACTGAAACAGTGAGCGACCACTCAGACACAAGTAGCAGTTCGTAATGACTGCGGCAAAACAATATAATAACAGCAACAATTAAAACACAACAGACAGACCTGTCAGAGGCAGTCCTCCGTGCAACACTTGGTTAATTACGTTAAAGCTCATCTTTCAGGACGGCAGTCAAAGCAATCAATTACGTTACAACACTATGACAAACACAAGACAATTGATTTAAGCAATTTCAATCAAAACAAGTCTCAACACATTTATGTTAATTAGCAACACCAATTACGTTAGTCACTGTCTACTGGACAGTCAAACCAAAGCAAGGTAATTTACATTAATTACACTCTGTCAACACAGTCAAGCAACCAAACAAGGCATAACGAAGTCAAATAAACAAACACCTGGTAGTTAGCAATCAGTGAGTAACTGCACTAGTTTGTCAAACTGACAGTCACTTAACTCACAAAGAATTACGTTAACACTTAGCTGATCACCGAGATCGCTTGACGAACACTGATTAGTCAACACGTTGCTAATTACCTCACACTACTAATGACGGTGATTAATTACACTAGTTACAATGTCGCCGACTTCATTTTATAAACACAAATCACACAACAACCTAGTTACGTAGACCAACACAGTACAGTAGCAAATACAGTGCTTAAACACAGCACTCTCACTAATAAAATGACAAATAATAACACACAGAAATAACTGGGTAAAACACACCCTTTTACTTTTTATAACAGCTTGTCTTCTGGAACGAAAGAAAAGAATGACATACACGGAAATGGTTAATAACAGTGACGGTATATATTAAACCACACCAAACAATACACACAAATAATATAAAGACAAAAATACTAAATGTGTAACAAAGTGTAAGATTATAAACACACTGGTCAGTATTACAGTTATCACACAGAATGGCTGTAACTGCCTTTGCCTATCGTGCTTTCCCCGGTTGTGGATCTTCTTCCCGTTGCGGGATTATGAAGAAACAACAGACCATCAGGCTGACTTAAACTCAGCACAAAGGAATAATGCACTTCAGATGTAGAGATACAGAAATTTAATTAATTGAGTACTCACTTTGAAAAGACCGGTATCCATTCAACACCCTTTTATGGTGAACTTGCTATGATTCCGCTGTTGACTGAAGATCGAACACCACACAGGCAGCCTGTGGTAGATCCTTGTGCACATGGACTACGGTGGAGGTTAGGTGAGGGGGGGGGTGGCTAGCTTCCCAGCGTGACTTGTAGGCTGGCGGGAGTGGGAAGCTACCGGGCCACAATGGCGAGAATCATTTGCCTCACAGATGGTGGGTGGAGGCAGGAGTGCATTTTTCTGCACACAACAAGGTAAGATTAGAGCAGTGTGCTCTGCTAGTGGAACACTGGTGTAACGATATGGGCAACACGTGTTAAGCACACGGGTTGGACAGCACAGTGGACGAAACAAAACAGTGTCTACAGCAGTCCACAATTTTATGTTAATTCACTCAGAACTTTTAACTCAAACAATAGGAATCATTTTCCTAGATTCCTTACACACGGTTTACTTAGTGATATGGTGACGGATCGCTCTTAAGATCGCAGATGAATATGGATCAAATACTACAGTCCTGATGCACCTGTAGGCAAACACGTGTGGAGTGGAGTTACTCTTCTTTGTATCTTCGTTAATATAACTATTCGCGCCGAGCGGGTACAGGATTCTGTGACAATATTGCGTAGATGGGAATAGATATACCTGAGCTTGCTGAACTTTGCGTTTAGATGGAAAATTACCCCTGACTTTGGCCGAAATAAGGACAATACGTCTTCCGAGCACAGGATCGCTCATCAGAATGCTCCAGTTTGGCATGAGGGCCCGCAGGATGGCATCCCCTTGTCTTTCAAGACAGCCAATCAGGTGTTAGCCAATCTTGGAGGACCATGAGTGCCTCGACCAATAAGAATCGCCTGACATTGATGTCACCACCTGCCAGTTATGTTTCACACCAAGGCCGGAAAACCGTTAGGGATACCAGTCTACTGCCACCCAGCTCTTCGCTGTCTCTGAGCAGCCAGATGCTTAAAATCATGTTAATGCTGTAACTATTTTCTCAGTAATGCTACGGCGGCCATTAAATTTTCTGGACAGCTGAGGGTGTCTACATTTCAAAGACACTCAATTTTGACCTTGTAGCTCCTATATTAAAGAAGTTAGTAATTTGTGCACACCTGTGCACACTCTGAAAATATCTGAAAGCAGAATGGTGATCTGCTTCTTCTATCAATCATGTGTAAGCTAGCCAGAGGTAGAACCTCTGACAGCTGCCATGAGTATATTTAATAGCCCATTCTCATGTATAGATAGTAAAGTACTTATAGTAATGATGTGGACCATCATGCATATTTTGATGTAATGGACAATTAGAAAGTAGAATTTGATTCTACAGTATTGAATTTGGACATACCAGAAAAGGATTTGCATTTATCTTACTAATAAAACTAAAATAACAGTCCTTGTGGTGCAGTGGTAACACTCGTCCTGCACTTTGCAAGCAATTTGGCCTGATTTGTTTCCTGGCTGGGGAGGATTGACTAGGTACCAGTTCTTAACTGTATGCCTCAGTTCACCCAGCAGTGAATGAGTACCTGGTGGTTAAACAATTTGGTGGGTCGTATTCCAGGGAAAAATTAAGATTAAGGACCTGCCCAAAATGCTATGCGTGCTAGTGGCTTTAAAAGAATGTAAGAACTATTGTACAGTATAACTATTGTATGGCATTTCATTACTTTCAATGCTGGTTTCTTTCCAAACTCATTGAATCAACTGTAACGAGGCCCACCCTGCCTTTTCCTGCACATGCATACACTATAAATCTGAACAAGCCATCCTCAATTTAAAATGTTGCGATTATATGGCATAACAGGGCGGATCTCACTGAAACTTAAAATACAGTACTGAACAAGTTGAAGGGGGTTTATAACCCGTCTTCACCCACAGGGTTATAAACTCGTGGAACTGCCTACCCGCCAAAGCCATAAATGCCAAAAAACTGTTAAATTTTAAAATTCAGCTGGAAATGATCAGGACAAATGGAGGGGGGGGGGATTCTTTGACAAGCCACTGGCTTCCTGTCCTCATTGAGGCCACTAGTGTGGCCTCATTGAGGCCCATTGAGGCCCACTCATTGAGGCCCCTCAGATAAATTCAGGTAAATATACCAGGTATATATTTTTTGCTAGGCAAGGTGCCAGTCCACCATCTTGATTTTTTTTTCTGATATGACTTGTGCTCGTGTGTTGCATCACACTATTCTTCCCCACCCTTCTAACTTTCCTCATTTCTAAAATCATATCCAAGCCTTAAGTTCAAACACCACCAGCTCCCTTTCTTCTGGCAACATTTCCACCCTCTCTTCCCAGTCATTTTCTTTCCTACTATATCTGCATCACTTTTCCATATCCTCCCTTTTCTATATCCACTGAGATCACCTTCAATTTTTGGCTCTATCTTCCATCCATCCGATCCTCCTCTTAGTCTTCTCCGCTCCTGTTCTCCCTCCCCTCCCGAGACTGGAGTCTGTTGCACAGTATGTATATTGCTACTAGCATGCCCGTGTTTCGCAGTAGGAAAGTAAACCTGGTTCATCTCCCTCTTCCTCCTCAGTGGGTAAGAAGGCCTTAGTCCTCCCCCTTAACTCCTTCCTCCATCTTATTTCTGCATCACCTCCCATCTCTGTAGTGGTGTCAACTGACCTCCCTGTGGAACTTTCCATCACTGTTGTTTCTGCCTCCGGTGCTGGCCCTATTCCAGTGCACACCACTGTTTTTTTTTTTTTGTCAGTTTGCTTATGCTCTTTACCACCACCCTCTCAGTATAACCATCATTGATGGATTTACTTACTTTCCCACCTCACTTTCCAACCCTGATTTCACTAAACCTAGTCTTGATCTCCACTAGTATCTTGTTTCATTTCTCTCTGCCATGGATCTTTTCTTTCATTTTGCTGTTATTTCTGTTCTTTACCTATATTCGATTCTTCAATGGAATATACATGATTTTTAATGAACTCGTTTCTGTAGTTTTCACTTCTTTGCCCGTTTCCAGTAACCAATGGTTATTGCTCATCCTGGTCACTTCTTTGGTTATTCTTTTATCTTCTTCCCCTCAGCTTTTGTTGGTACCTCTAACTCTACTGTTTTTTGATTTTGAACGATGATCCATTTGACTACCTTCCCTTTCAGTTGAATTTTCCTTCCATCGAGACTGGTATCCTTATACAGTACATAAATGGTATACACTCTGGTCCATTTATATCTCCCCACATATTCCACTTTCTCTTCTCAATCTTGAGCACCTCTCAGTCTCATTACTGGAGCCTATACTCCTTTTGAGTGATGTAATTGTAGTTATGGCTTCTGGGGCGATGGTCTGACATATACCAGAGGCTGTTTTTTTTAGAACCTTTCATCCTCTCTTTTCTGTTGTTTCTCCAGAATTCAGAAAGCCACCTCAGGACTCACTCCGCACACTCACTCTTTCCTATATTGTATTGTTTTTTCTCTCTGTTCCTCTTCCATTTATACAGACCTGGCTTGGAGAGTTATGTCTGTATGCATCCATTTGTTAACTACTCTGACATTGAAAAAGTTCCTTCTAATAACTCTATGGCTCATTTGAGACTTGGTTTCCACCTGTGTCCCCTTGTGCATGTACCACCTATGTTGCATAAACTTTTTTATCGCCTTATCAATTCCTCTGAGACCTTGTATCATGGTTTTCCTAACGATCTTTCTTGCAGCGACATGAGTTACATTTCCCTTAGAAACTCCTCGTTGCTCATACCCTCAACTCAGGTACAAATCTGGCAGCAACCTTGAACTTTCTCCAATTTAGTCTCGTGCTTGACAATATACGGACTCCACACTGGAGCTGCATACTCCAGGATTGGTTTGACATGTGGTATATAAGGTCCTAAATAATTTCTTACACAAATTTGTAAAGACGGTTCTTATGCTAACCAATCTAGCATATGCTGCTGATGATAGTCCCTTGATGTGGACTTCAGCGGACAGATCTGGTGTGACTTCAACTCTCAGGTCTCTCCCAGATTCTTGAAGGATTTCATCTCCCAAATTGTACTTGTATATCCAGTCTCCTGCTCCCTACCCTTATCTTAATATTTACATTTCCTCCAGTTAAACTCTAACAGCCATTTGTCTGACCATTCCTTCAAGTTTGTCCAGGTCAACCTATAGCCTCATGTTGTCTTCCTCTGTCTTATTTCTTCTCATAATTTTAGCATCATCAGCAAACATCGACAGGAATGAGTCTTCCCTCTGAAAGATCATTTATGCATATCAAAAACAGGATAGATTCGAGTGCAGAACCCTGTGGGACTGTGCTAGGTGGAGTTCCTGCGGATTCTCATGTTGGAATCTGTGGAAACGAACGAGCAGATGTGCTGGCTGCTGAAGGAGACCTTATTAAATACTTCGCCCCTAATTATCCCTTACAAATTAGGAGCATGATTAAGCATCACTATTATGACAACATAGGCAAGGATAGAAGAGCAAGTCGGTGAATTTGTACGCTGATTCAATGCAGTCATAGTTGACAACCTCAATCATTCTGGATGAAAAGGAGTGAATGTGTAATTGCAAGATTGATTAAGATTAAGCCACTCACTGGCATGGGCATGAATAACCAGTACTCGAGCTGCATGTACCTAGGATTCCCTTCCCTAGGTGCCCTGTAAGTACTGCTCTTGGAGCTTGGGGTTATCTTCCACATGTTTCTTAGGTTCTGCCTCTGCTGGGCCATTTTACTGCTCGTTTTTTTGGCCGCCCTTTGGGTCCTTGGGTGTTTTGTCTCCCTTTGTTGCCTTAGGGTAGGAGGCAGTTTGCACTGGTACGGGGCGCAGGGTGCTGCGTAACTTGTTTCACCGATATAGTGGGCGGCTCTGTTCCTCTAGGGTACGCTGTCCTCTTGCGGGGTTTTCTTTTTGTTTTTGCCTTGTGGGGATATCTGCCCGCTTGTGCTTGACCTATTACCGTTCTTTTCTGGTGGTGCCCCTGCTAGGTTCCCGTGAGTGTACACGTCCCTGGGGTTCAGCTTTAGTGTGCTTGGTAGTTATGGGTGCCACTTAGCAGTACCCTGCCTGGGGTTACTTGGGTGTGAGTCTCGTTAAGCGCTCAGAGCCCTGGCAAACCCCTAGGGGGCGCGTGGGTCCGGTGGATGTGACCCTAGGGTCCCCAATCCCTTCATGCGAGTTTGAGGGTTGTTCGGTCCCCTTGTCTCAAGAGGACCCTCGCTGTCTTTGTCTCCGTCATGCTGCCTATTGGGTCGGTGACACTTTCAATCCTGAGTCCTGCGAATTCTGCTGCTTGCTTGTGACTCAATTTACCCAGTTTGGTGATGATCTTATGCAGGGTACAGACAGTGCAGGTGTTGCATGTGCATTTTAGGTTGTTGCAATGCGCTCGGTTTGGTTGCTCACCCAGATGCCAAGAGGCTGCCCTGTTTGCTTATAGGGACCTGGACTTGGGGTTGGGGGTCACTTCGATCTTGGTTTAGTCTGCCCCCCCCTTGTCCTTCCCCTCCTGTGGTTCGTTCTGGTCCCCCCCCTTGCTTCCGGCCCCGAAGCATCCGAGGGTTTCGGAGCCGGGGCAGGGTTTAGATGGTCTTGAGGCTTGTTCAGTCTTGGGGACTGCCCCTTCCTGTGTGGCGACGGAGTCATTCGAGTCTAGTACCCCTGCCGAAGCCACCGGGTCTGACCAGTGGGCCCCTTCCGCGCCAGCCTTATCTTTTGAGGCCGTGCTTTGGGAGATGACTCAGCCCTGAGTCCTGCGGAGGATCCCAGGGCGGGGGAGGGGCTGACTTGGGGGCCTGGGCCCCGCTGGACCCCGCCTGGGTTTTTCTACCCTCTGAGCGGGCGTGTTGTTACAAGGAGTGTGGTTCTCTTTTTCCCCTAATGCGTACGAGTTGGATTTGGTGTCTGCCCCTCCCCGGGTTCGGTTCCGTATCCCACCCGGGTGTGTCAGTTTCGTCCTTCTGGAGGTTTTTGGCTTCTCGCATCCAATCTTCTGTGGTGCGGGCAACCTTGCAGCTTACCTCCTGCGTGACCCGGATTATGCCTCGGTGATGGATTCATCTTCGTTCAGATTTGGAACTTCGTTCCCGTTTGGGGTCCGGTACGAGGTTCCGGAGTCGTCCTGGCTGGTGGACTGTCCTGTCTTTGCTTTCGAGGCTTGGCATTCTTTCTGCTGTACTTGCACGCTTGAGTGGCATGAGGCTGCGACGGTGGTTCAGGTTTTCCTGGGGGGCAACCTGGAGCACCTCAATGAGTGCTTGTTTGCCCCTGCCCTTCCCCGGGATGTGGGCATGGTGCAGCTCCATGTGCAGATTCCCTCCCGGGTTTGGACTTTGCTGGGTCTTGTGTGGGCCTCTCGGACCGCTTCCTTGTCTCTCCCTTCAGAGTCTCTCTTGCAGCTGCAGTCCTGCTTGCGTCTGTTTCTGGGAGGCTTCTGGGCCTCCCGGCAGTTGCTCGAGGATCTGTGTGGGGGGCTGAACTTCGCGATGATGGTCTACCCGCCGGTTCGGGTTTGGCTTCGTCGGCTGAGAAATACTGCCGGAACAACCGTGGACATCTTCAAGAGGAAACTAGATTGTTTCCTCCAAGGAGTGACGGACCAACCGTGCTGTGGTAGATATGTGGGCTTGTGGGCTGCTCCAAACAATAGCCTGGTGGACCAAACTCTCACAAGTCAAGCCTAGCCTTGGGCCAGGCTTGGAGAGTAGAAGAACTCCCAGAACCCCATTAAGCAGATATCAAGCAGGCTGTTTTTGGTTCCTTTGGGGACGTCTCTTCTGCCTCTCTCACGATCGCTGAGTTCAGACCCGGGGGGCCCCAGGGGCCCAGGGGCTGGTACTGGGAAATTAATCTGTCACAGTTAGCTATACCTAACCTAACATTGTCAACAGCTAACAAAGGCGGGTGAAGGCCCATAGCTAACAAAAACTTGGGAAAACAAATACGTATAGTCAAAACAACTCTGCTAAGATATGACATTGGGA
>WNGS01165751.1:14718924-14738782 GCA_020271785.1 Procambarus virginalis
GCCGTAAAATTGCACGAATTCGTCTTAGATATAAGTACCCACTGAGATTCGGGATGGAAATAATATTGGGGAATGTTGAACACGCTATTACAGCAGTATGTTACTCCGCAAGATGAGTGACGCTGCCCAATGAACTAGCCCTCGGGGGGGGGGGGGGGGGGAATTAAGCCACCTGCATACTCATGGGCAGTGTGTAAGGAACTCTCTACATCAAGGAAACCGCCCTCTCTCACTGAACACTAATATCTTCTTTTCCTACCACCCCCATTCTTTTGTATATGCACATATATGTTTGTTTTATTTAAACTTTGTTGCAAAAAAGGAGTTACATATGGGGTACAAAGATGATTATCATAAGTTGTCGAGTTCCTCCAGCTCCTCCGAGGCGGGCAGGAACCCTGAATGCAGTATGCATTTCCCCTCTGTATCGCCACACTGAGGTGTTGGAAAAGGAAGCTGATAGCTCTAGGGTCTCTTGTTGTTTCAATTAGCCTAAAATCCAGTTCCTCCATATATATATATATATATATTATATATATATATATATATATTATATATATATATATATATATAATATATTATATATATATATATATATATATATTGAAGACATAAGAAGGAAAGTGAAACGCCATGCAACCTCTCGAAGAGACAACAAATACAACACCTATACCCCCTATTGACTATTTTACAGGAACTTCTTCTCCACAGCTCATAAAATGGAGGAAAGGGTCCTGAAAGATATTGTTAATAGAATGTTATCCCTACAGACAAAATCAGAAGATACAACTAACGATTTACTATAAAACCAAAAAAACGGCCAACCTACTCATGAGAAACTCTCTCCAGACACGGAGCAGAACGCTCTAAAAGAGACAAACGTCGTCTATGCCTTTAAATGCCCTCTTGGGGACTGTAAGCCTCAAAAACTCAGTATATAGGCAGACAACAACATCTCTTTCCAGGCTTTAACGATGCATAAGCAACAGGGCTCCATTAACGACATATATTATTCTTCCCACAACCAAACCATCACCAGAGAAATCTTAACAAACAACACAGAAATCATTGATAGATACAGCGACAGCAGGCGGCCTTGACATCTGCGAGGCACTACACATCAAGAAGTCAACACCAGCAATCAACAGCCAATAACGCACACTATATTCTACCCACTTCAAGACTCCGCTCCAATATAGAACATCAAGAAATATGGGCCAATAGGCCTTCTGCAGTTCTATTTGTACCAAACTTCTATACCCCGTTCTTGTGTTTTGTTGAAAGTTTGTTTTTCACCCCACTATTGTATTACATCACCTCACCCAAATGCAGGTATAAGAGCCAATTTGTTTAGTGCATAAGTTGTGTGTTGATAAACTAAAGTCTTTGAAAATGTAATAAGTTTACGAAACGCGTCAAGTGTCGCGTCAGACTAGAAATAAAAATGAATTTGGAGAATTGATTTTTCATTTACCGTCACCAGTAAAAGAGGGGGGGGGTCACTATATGGCCAAATCAATGGGAAGATAAATACACAGGGAGCCACTTGCTCGTATCTTAAGGCAACACACACTGATGCCAAGGAGGGACTGTAAATACTTTAAGTTTGTTTGATTGATTTCTGCCTTCTAAAGGTCACTCAAACTGAAGTGTTTTCTGTGTTAATCCTTAGTACCATTATAACTGTGGGGATCACTTTAAAAGTTCATTCACTGTGCTCATGCCAGAATGTTGCCCTGCCTGACTATTACAGGCTCTACTAAGATGGTGGAAACTTGCCTTATGGATAAACTGGGTGATACTGCTTAGAAAGTGGACTTTTGAAAGTGGACTCTAGAATGTAACCTGGCAATTTTTTCCAGTCATAACCTATAGTAGTTAAGTATGCATCGTACTAGCATGAATTGTAGTAACAATATTGATTATTATTGATGTTTTTTATATCATGGCTACTATTTTTTTTTAAGAGGTGGGCAGTAAACCGTCAAATGCGCTTTGAGGGAGGTTTTCAAGGTCGCACCAATAAACTGGTGGATGGTTGCTACTCTTTTTGGCAAGGAGGATTATTCCCAATTCTGCATACACTTCTTACTCAGGAAGGTAAGACAGTATCTGTTTCATTTAATATTCATGTCATATTCAGTACATCCAAATTACAATGTTCCATACACATGTGGAGTTACTGTATCATATATATCGGCAGGGAGGGCTTCCCCTTAGAAATTCCCTAAAGTTACAACCTGGAAGTAAACAAGCCTTAGGGTTTTGTGACCTCTGAGCACCATTAGCAACTCGTGACTCCAGCCAGCTACTTGGCTCAGTCATGCATCTGGTGTGGTGGTGTCCACAGCTTCTAGTGCCCTGTCCTCTTTTCCTTGGTATGATTTAGCCAAGTTGGTTGGCTACTATTTATAAAAAAAGGTTAAGGAGAACAGTTTAGATTAATTAGAAATAAAACTCCTGTATAGTAGCAATGTACATATCATGTGATCTGTATGAAAGTATTTTTTCTGTGAGGATCCCCTTCAGCTCCTTGGAGTTATCGGGCTAATATGTGATATATTAGACTAGGGCAATAGTCAGTGGAGTTCAGCCTACCGGGGACCACGAGCCAGAACCTGACACCCCTCAGAGAGGCACAGGGAGCAGTGGCACCTGGAAAGTCCCCCCTGTGGCTGGGGCTTTCCTAATCTGCTATTGACCAGGGTTAGGCACCCAGAAAGGTAGGCATAACGAAACAGACCCCTACATGTAAGAAAATTACATTAAAAAACCAAACAGAGAGGCAGAACTCCAATTCCCAATGAAACAAGCAAATGTCACACACCGCCGCTCGTCTACTCAATCTTCCGGGACCTTCCGTGCCGGTTACCAAGTAAGTAACCCCAGTAAGTTGGCTATTGCTATCTAGGGTGGTCGTCAACTCTGGACGCAAATTCCAAGCAGTGTTTTATCTTCATGGTGTTAGTGGGGTTCTCTGCATTGTTGAGGCGTGGTGACCAGGTGTAACCAAATGTACTGGGGCTGCATGTGCTTAGGGTGACCTTCGCCAGTTGCCCTGCAAGTACTACCCCCTGCGTGCTAGGGTTATCTTCCCTGGTGTGTTTTGGTCCCCCTTTCCCGTAGGGATTTTTGCTGCTCGGCATTTATCTCGCCCTGGGAGCCAGCTGGGGTTTCATGGCCCTTGTTTGGTCTTGGGTAGGGAGTGGTATTGTTGCTGGTTGGGGCATCAAGGTGTTGCACAGCCAGCTTACCTACACAGCAGCCGGTTCCTGTTTCCTCTAGGAACATTGTACTTTTTCGGGGTTTTTCTTTTCTTTTTGTTATTTGCCTGGTGGGGATCTGTCTTGTGTGGCTATAGGTCCAATTCTATTGTGTTGGTGGACCTCTGCTAGGCCCCCTGATTGTACACGTCGCAGGGTGTTTCAGTGTTTTGATCTTCCTCTTGTTAGCTTTGGGTCTCAACCGGTTAGCAACACCTTGTCTGGGCTTCCTGTAGCAGTCAGCTCATGGTCTCTGGAAAACCCTTTCGGGGGCTTGGTGGACCAAGCCCCCGAAAGGGTTTTCGGGGGCTTGGTCCATCAAGCGCACCGCAGACTTTGACGTCATGGGGCTAATGGTGCGGGCGAGCGTGCAGTGACGCCTAAATGTGTATACTCGTTTCAGTTTTCTCACCTTAATTCTTGTGCTATGTCGATCGTTTTGGTATCATTGTGTTCGCAATTAAATTCCCTTCAGATGTATATGCATATAATGTCCAAAAGCCTGGCGATACTCCACGCAGCAAAGCCTAAAGTTACCTGTGAACGAGCACCAATTTGCACCACAACATAATGTGTATACTCGTTCAGTTTAATAACATCAATTTTCATGTTACATCGCTCGTTTTGGTATCAAATTGTTCGCAGTATAAAGGTGCACATTTCAAAACTAGTCTCATAATAATAGAGCAATAACTGGAATTTTAACAAATACTTTAATTTTGGATGCTCATCATCAAAATTATTATATCTTTCCAGTGTTCTGACATCAATTTTCATGTTACATCGCTCGTTTTGGTATCAAATTGTTTACAATATAAAGGCACGCATTTTAAAACTAGTCCCATAATAATTGCACAATAAATAGAATTTTAACAAATATTTTAAAATTTAAAATTTAGACCCAAAAACGTATTTATAATCTTTTAAGTGTTCTGACATCAAGTTTCATGTTACATCTTTCATTTTGGTATCAAATAGTGTGCATTTTAAAGGCGCTTATTTTGAAACTATCCTGAGGTCAATCTGGCAAAAAATGAATTTTATACAAATATTTTTGTCCTGGATGCGAGCCCTGTCCACGGCTAGGACTCAAAGAGAAAAAAAATGGACGTGATCGGTGTCCAAAGCGAGCGATAGTGTTAATGTTTGCTTGTTCGCCCCTGTGCTTCCTCGGACAGCCTTGTGCAGCTGTACGTGCAGGTTCCTATCTTTTCGGCATCTTTGGTTGCATAGGATTTGCAAGCACGTGGGCATTTGGCTTCGGTCTTGCACTTCTTTTTCCTTCTCGAGCTGTCCTCGGCCTGGCTTGAGGAGGATGTGGAGGTGTTGAGGGCCGGGCCTTCATCTGGTGCAATGGCTTCTACATCTAGGGTATTGGCCGAGCTGTTGAAGCTGTTTGTGCCAATTCTCAAGGAGGCGGTGTTTGTTCTTTGCTTCTCGTGTCGCGAGCCGACAGGCTATACTCGCTCTTTGGAATCCGCCTGGGGCCTGGCTCTTAGGTTTTCTTCACCATTTTGTCCGTTGTTGTTTGCGAAGACTGCTGTCACACAGTTTCTGCAGGCAGCTTCATCCAGTTGTCGTCCTATGTCGGACCTGTTGCTTCTTCAGGGTGGCCGTTCTCGGCCTTCTGGGAAGAGTCATGCCAGGGTTTTGGGTACCTCCGGTTGGGATGGGCCATTGGTGCCAGTTTCTGAGCTGGCGCTTCCTTCAGAGCCGGCGTCGTCTGGTCATCGCAATGATCGCTCTGCTCTTCAGCCCCCTTCTCGTAAGGGGCGTCGGCCCTTTCGCGGGTTGAAAAGGGTTCCAGGGGTTCGACATTCTGGACTTGTCCTGTCTGAACCCCTAGATTCCTTGCCCCTTCTTTCGGATGACCACTCTGTCTCTGGTCCAACTTCCTTTGGAGCTGGGTGCCTGAATGGTGTCCCTGGACCTCTCGGACGCGTATTGGCACATTCCCATTCATCCGGGGTTCTGGGACTTGTAAGTTTCGTGGTGGGGCATCAGGCTTACCACTTTTGTTGCCTTTCTTTTGGCTTGAATCTGGCACCTCACGTATTCATGTGTCTTACCAGAGTCGTGGTGACCTGTTTGCGTCTGCTAGGGGGTTTGGGTTCTGGCCTACCTCGACGCCTGGCTGGTGTGGGCTCCCAGTGGGTTTACTTGTCTGCTCTCCAGGGATGTGGTACTTTCCCAGCTCACCAAATTCAGGTTCCTGGTGAACTGCAAAAAGATGTCCCATCTGGTTCCATTCCAGGTTCTAACCTGGCAGGGTCTTGTGTTGGAATCTCGGACAGCTTCCATGTCTCTCCCTCCGGAGGCGTTACTGCGGCTGCAGTCCAACATTCAGCTGTTTCTGGGGGGGGGGTGGGGTCCTGGGTCACTCGGTGGTTGCTTGAGCAGTTGTGCGGGAGTCTGAACTCCACCATGCTGGTTTACCCACTGGGTCGGGTTTGGCTTCGGTGTCTGTTCTGGTTCCTTTGGGAACGCCCCATCTGCCTCTCTCGCTATCGCTGGGTTCAGCCTCTGTGGGTCTTGAGTCATTTGCTGCATTGCCGGCTTCCTTTTTGGGTTTTTCGGGGATCAGTGCCTTGGATCCCTGCAGCTATCGGGCATATTAGCCCGATAGCTGCAGGGAGCCTCTGGGACTCACCCAGAGAATGGCGTTTCATTACATTGAATGCTATTTTTTATAATTTCTGAATTATGAACATAGTAGTTATATTATTAGTTTATTTCCCCAATGTTTTATGTACAGTACTCTTCTCAATGGAATATACTACATATTTACGTTCCAGATGCAGTAAATATCAGTGCAGAGCACTGGATGTTCCAGCAGGAGGCACTTCAAGAATATTTATTACTTTGCTGCCAGCATCAACGAGGAGGACTGATTGACAAGCCTGGAAAGTATGAATGAATTGTTTATCTCTAACATATATGAAGTGTGATTAATGTGTTCTTAGACTAGATTGGGTTTTCAAAAACCAAGCCCTTCAAAGTGCACCGTATTATCTCATTCCATTACTGCATAGTAAATGAAAAAGTGTAGTTGTTGTTGTACAGTACAAAGCACATTCCAAGGTGAAGAAATCCTAGTATACATGAATTTGTTTAACAAGGTCAGCAAATCAAAGCTTTTTAAAAATGCTTCTCTCAAGATGTCTTCCACCAGGGCATCATTATAAAATGTGCTGTGCCTCATTTTTTTAACTAGCCTTCTTTCCATCATGCATCACTGATGGATGATGAATCAAGAAATGCCAAGCATGCATTCAGGTTCTCCATTTTACTTTAACAGCCCTTTCTGTTCAAAATTTTCTGTCTAAGAACATCTTTGAACGCACGCTATACTTTTCTTGTATTCATATTGCATTTTTGAGCACTCTGCATCTTCACCTGTGCATGTCTCTAATAGGTCAGCTATAGAGAGCACACTTACAATGATGTCACAAACACCAAGATGAGAATAATGTTTGTTTGATGATGATGTTTCTTCAATAAAATTTCATAAAACCATTACAGACAAAATGTTATCTACAAATAAAATCTACTGTACAGTACTTTCATCTCATTGTTTCTTTACAGTTGTCAAAAACAAAATCTCCAGGCATATTTATTGATGTATTAACAATTTAACCACTGAACTGCGCAGCGCACCTGCAGGCGCTCGACAGGGGGTGTGCAACGCGCCTCCGGGATCTTATATTTTTAATGTATGATTCAAAACTCCCGCGGCTACATGGGGTTCACATCAGTTTCCTCAGGGCTCTTGTAAGCAGACGCCATTTAAAAAAAAAATCGTGGACAACATTCCTGGGTGTGAGAGCCTCAGTACTGAGTGAGCAACCAAGGCTGGCGCATGCAGCATAAGCTCACAGCACTGCTGTTCAGCTTGTGACCACAGCATTGCCTAATAATGTTAAAATATATGTATAACTGGTATTATTTAGCCATGATAGTATTACAGAAGAGCCTGAGTGTGATAATGACTGGTTACAATATTCAAATATCAGTGAATTGATGCTGTTCACAATGTTCACAGCGCTAGCCACAGCACCACAACATTATTTCATCCATCTAGGCATCTTCAGATGCCTAGATGGATGAAGACTTTCACTACTTCATATGTTACTTTAAAAAATAAACTTGTGGTCAATTATTCATTTACAGGATTTAGTGACCAGGATTGTGATAATAGCAGGATTGTGGTGATAATTAGCACTGTGCATAGTATTGTGGGAGGAGGAAGTTTGGTGAGGGAGGGAGGGAATCCAGATAGTGTCATTGTGTGTGGCAGCCACTCTTGTTTTGCTCACCATACTAGCTTAGTGGTTTGCTATGGTGAACAAATATGTACATGGGTATATACAATGTGTGTGTATATAGTGTAATAACAGCAACAGGAGTATGTTGGGAGGAGCCATTTTGGTGAGGGAGGTGGCATCATACTCGTAGCGTCATCTGCTGGCTGCTGTGTGATTTCTCATGTAGTGTATGGTGGCCACTATGCTGTTTGGACACAATACCGGTTTACTTGCATAGTTATGGTGAATAAAACATGTAGATACGTATACATAACGTGTGTAAATAGTGTAATAAAAATAATAACAGTATGGTGGGAGGAGCAATGTTAGTGAGTAAGGTGTAAGGAATAAGCTAAGTGTTGGAGGAGTGAGGGAGGGCTGACTGGGTGTGGCAGCTCACACTCGTTCTGAGTGTGTTTTATGATGAATGTATATAGTGTGTGATAGTGTATAGTATGTAAATATGTTGTAAATATACATAAATGAACATGAAACATTGGATATATGAGCAATATATGTGGACACATTTGAGACACATATAACACATTGTCTTGGGACAGTACGGATGTTCTACTGCTATTATATTATGTACGTGTTCATTATACATAGGAATGGTAAGGAAAACAAAACAAATGTATTTGGAAATGTACGCAAAAAATTAACAAAAAAATATTTGTGGCAACTTGCGCATGTTGGAGCTGGCGGGCGACTGGCTTCAGGAGTTTACGTCACGGGCGACCACCAAATCGTGACGTCACATGGCATTTTCCTGACCCCATTGTGGCCAAAGTAATTACAATTTTGATTTTTTTTTACATATCTGTGATCAGGGAAGGGTAGTTAACACTTTCGCTCGGGCATGATGCAGCATTGCGTCATCCGTTTACTGGCGGTGCTGCCGAGCATGACGCAGCATTGCGTCATCCACTTTAAATAATCGCCAAAAATCAGTTTTTTATCCGATTTTTTTGGGACTGGTTTTAAAATGCGCGCCTATGTCTTCCCTACACGCCTATGTCATGTTCAACACACAATAGTACTAAACATTTGTGGGCAGGAATTGGGAGTTTAGCTGGAAGGCGTCTGGGCGCTCACTCGCGGCTAACGTGGCCCGTCTTCAACTCGTTGGCTGTTGGAGCGTGACCAGGTTTTTTATTTTATATGCTAATGCTCCTATAGAGAATTCTATTGCGAACCCATTGATATCAAAATGAAGACCTAGGACGAAAATTGAGGTGACCAGAGTGAAAATAGTGAACACATTTTATCGTTTTTGCGCGCTCCTGGGTAACTCGTTCGCACTTTCTCTGTTTTCTGCGGGTGATTAGCCGGGCTTTTGGAGTTTATATGCATTTAGTGCTCTAGAGAATTCTATTGCGAACACAATGATACCAAATTTAATCTTGTAGGACGAGAATTAAGGTGACAAAGTTGAAGAGAGTATACACTTTTCAGAATTAATGTGCGCTCCCGTGAAACCCTGGGACCCAAATCGCACAGTTGAAGGGTGGCACGGGGGGCACGCCAAAGTGTTAACATTTTCAAAAACAAAAAGAATTTTTTCCTGAGAATTTATTTCCTGTGCACAGGGGGGGGGGGGTGTCGTATTTGGAAGGCGAGCACCACAGTGGTTAATGTTTCAACCTCTTAATGCCTGCCCAACGGTAAACAATCTGGCATTTCAGAAGTCGTTTTCAAGGACACCTAAAAAGTTCATACTCTTTTATTATGTTTTACATTATTGTTTAGGGTTATAACTATAAATTTGGTGTCAAAATTTTTGTAAATGGATTTGCCAGAGAATAACTTATGCATAATGATTCTGGATATCCAAATATTTATGAACATTTTCTCAACATTCCTCATATATTTTTCATTATCAATTAAAAAAAAAATATGGAAATGTGTGCACATGATCGGTCTATATTGCTATAGAAAGAAAAAACATAACTCATACTTTTCCAGCAGGTAATTTGCAAATCATGTGGAAATACTCACAAGTCGAGCAGTTATTAAAAAAAAAAGTTATAAAAAAACACACACCACCCTAGAGTGAAATTCAAAGGAAGACACACCTCACAAATATGCAAGAGAAACATGTGAAATGGATCTCCCAAATACGTGAAAATATAATCCCAACACCAAGGCTTTAAAATCAGATTATAAAATCCATGTGTACAAAATGTTAAAAATTAAAATTACATCAGACTCAAACAAGGTCAAAACTCCCATTTTCCACACCAAGGTAGCCTTTGCTTCTACAGTATTTTGAAAAGTCCAACTATTTTGATAATTCTTTCACTCCTGGTATTGTACCTATTTTTTTCTCTTGGATTCATATGAATATTTATACAAAGCTAGTGTACATTTTTCATTATACAGAATATATTTTTTTCAGATTTAGAATTTTGGAAATATATAAATTCATAATAAAGTAGAAATCCAACATTTGCTTTTCTTCATCTTTAGTCAAGTTTGACTGGGTTTTCAGCTTTATTAGTGTCATCTTCAATGATTTCTTGTTCACTGCTGCTGAAGAAACCATTGATCATGCCTGTCCCATCTTCTAAAAATGATTTCTTTAATATGATTTTTACCCTGTCATTTATAATGTAATTTGCATTTATTGGAAGGATAGTGTGCTATATATTCTTTTGTGTTTGGCATTTTCATTTGATAATTACTTTCTGGTGTACATTTAAATTTTATTTAATTACAGGGATCAGAATTCTATTCATGTTATACATTTCAGGGGACCCGATTTCTATCACACATGTTATACGTTAAGTGGCATGTCTGTAGCGCAACATTTCTCCACTGCTGCAATACATAAAAAGTGTGTTGTGGGTCACCCCTCCAATGAATTGGTAAGTTGTGTGTTAATTTATTATTATTATTATTTATTATTATTTATTATTATTTCCTCTCTGGGAGTGCTCCTCTTAAAGGTTCCCTGAGCTACCTAGCCTGGTACCCCCACCAGGTCCTTGTGAGTCACGAGCGCCTACCGGAGACCAGGAACAAAATCTGGTCCACTTGATAAAGGCAAGAGAGTCTGCGAATATGAGATCATACCAGATCGAGAGGAAAAAACATCAGAAAGATAGTGTTTTTCCTCTTGGCTTGGGTTGATCTTTTATCCCCAGACTTCTTTGTCTCTATTGAGTGGCCCAAATTTTACTTCTGGTCAGGGTATAACAGTGTATCACTTTAAAAATATATCAGTGTGCCATTGTTTAACCCTTAAACTGTGCAAAACATACATATACGATTTGACATAACTCAAGTTTTTAAAACTTGCACAAACACTTTCTAATTTTTTGTACATAATCAACTAGGCAAATGCTCCAATTTTATCTAAATGATCACAACGTAACTTGAAAAACAAGAGAATCAAAAATAATTTTAAAAGTTAATATTGAAAACTTCAGATTTTAAAATCAGGATAAAAAATATAAACTATATCCAATTGTTCACTAGATGTTATTATCTCTTAAAATAGCATATGATCTTCATTTTCATCAAATTTGAATAAAGGTTTTCAGTATAGTTTACTGTAAAAAAATCATCTTCATGGCATTTGAAATATGCAGCAAATGTAAACCAAAAAAAATTATAACTCCAAACGTATAGGGTGTATGAAAAATCCATTCTGAAGGGATTGTAGAACAGCCAGCCGAGCACACAATATGTCAAAATGATGAGAATTGGTCAAAAACTGGAATTTTAGAAGCCACTCAAAGTTGAAACTCTAGTTTCAGAGATAATTGAAGTTGAAGTTATCGACAATGAATGAAGGTAGTTATAATTCGTTAATTTAATTGTATGTTTTAATAAAAATTGTTTGGTATTTGTATCTTGAATATGTGAAAGTTGTAGGTCAATATGTGTTGAAATGAATTCAAGAAAAAATAACCCCCCAAAAAACAAAATTAGGGATAATTATAATAATTACTGTATAATGATTTAGGAGATATATTTATGGTATACTTTATATAAGTGAAAAATCCCTAATCTGGTCCCTAATCATCATCAAAACAACCTAAAGAGACAAAGAAAATAGAGTTTGAAATCTGAGAAAAAATCAGCCAAAAAAAATTCAAAGTCCCAAGTTCTGCGAGTTGTGACTGATTTATTTGTTGACCAATTTCATTTTATCTTCACATAGTTAGGGAAGGGTATGCACTCTTCAGGATGTAAAAGTTATAACAAAATCAGATAATAAACAAAGGGAGAAAAAACAAATCTTAAAAAATAAAATCTCCTAAAAAAATATTTTTGGAACATTGATGAAAGTAACATATACTAACATTGGACAATGTATTTATATGATATATAACCAAATAGACCATAATAACATAGTTACTCATTATTATTTGTTATTATGTATTACTCAGCAATGCTATAAAGGCACCAGCTACATATCCACTTTGTGGACACTTCTTACTACTGTTCTCCTTCTTTGAGCATCAGACAGGTGCTTACATCTCTTTATTACTGCAGTATTCCTCAGTTCCAGTTAATAGAAGCTGTTCTCCTTATCAACAAAATGTTCTTATTTAAAAAAAAAATCGTCTAAAATCAATTTCTGAAAATATTTTGATGAAAGTTTCACGACGCTGAAGTCAGTAAGTTGGAGATTTGTTTGACATTTCTGAGGGGAGCCCCGTCGGCTCCCTGAAGCTATCCAGGCTGATATTGCTAATGTCAGACTTTGGCATCAGTCATGTGTATGGAGTTCTTTAGGCCTACCGGGAACCACGGGCCAGCACCTGGCGCCCTCAGAGAGGTACGAGGAGCAATGGCCTATAGAAACCTCAGTGTGGTTGGAAGCATTCTATGTCTGCCATCAACTGGGTCAGGCACCCAGAAAGGTAAGCATCCCAAAACAAACCCCTATTCTGGTGAAGAAATTGCTACTGAAAGCCGAATTAGTAGACAGAACTCCCAAAATAAAAACTAGCTAACATGCATAACGTCACCACGTCGCCGCACCGCTGTCTGCGCAGCTCCCACTCTTCCCGGGAGGGAGAAAGAGGAGCCCCACACCCCTTGCACTGGCTACCCAAGACCTCAATTTTGAGGCTGACGTGCT
Source organism: Procambarus virginalis (assembly GCA_020271785.1). NCBI lineage: Eukaryota > Metazoa > Arthropoda > Malacostraca > Decapoda > Cambaridae > Procambarus > Procambarus virginalis. Next base: position 14,731,587 of record WNGS01165751.1, read on the forward strand.
AGGCAGAGGTCGTGTGCTCTGGCTCCAGACTTGGTTTCAGCTCTATGCCTTGTAGCATGGTGACTATCTTATAGGATGTGTGTGAGCCAGGAGTAATTCTTCAGTACTCGGGCTGCATGCGCCCAGGGTTCCCTTCCCTAGGTGCCCGATAAGTACTGACCTTGGGGCTTAGTGCCATCTTCCACAAGTTCCTTGGATTCTGCCTCTGCTTGGCTGTTTACTGCTCCATTTTCGGCCATCCTTTGTGTGCTAGGGTGTTCTGACCTCCTTGTTCGCCTTAGGGTAGGAGGCAGTTTGCACTGGTAAGGGGCACAGGGTACTGCACAGCCTGTTTTCACCAATCATAGCGGCTGGCTCTGTTCTGCCTGGGTACACTGTCCTCTTGCGGGGTTTTCTTTTTTCTTTTTGTTGCCTGCCTGGTGCGGGGCTGGGTCTGCCTTGGTTGTTGCTCCCCTGTGTACTGAATACTCTTCTCTATTTCGGTAGTACCCCCGACTTGGTCCCCGTGAGTGTACACGTCCCGGGGAGTTCAGTTCTTAGAAAGTTGTTTGGTAGATTTGGGTACCGGTTAGCAGTACCCTGCCTGGGTTTCCCTGAGTGTGAGTTCCGTCTCAGGACCCTGAGAATCCCCACGGGGCACGAGGGTCCAATGGATGTGACCCCTGAGTCTCCACCCTCTTGCTTTGTGCGGGTTCGAGGATTGCTCTGTCCCCTTGTCTCAGGGTGACTCTCACTGTTTTTGCCTCCGTCTGCTGCCTGTTGTGTCTGTGGCACCTTCTACCCAGAGTCCTCCGAGTTTTGTTGCTTGTTTGTGACTGAGCTATCCAGTCCTATGCTGATTATATGGGTGAAGGCAGCACAAGTGTTGCATGTTGGGTTCAGGTGGTTGCAGTGCGCTAGTTTGTTTGCTCCCTGGAAGCCCCGAGGCTGCCCCGTTTTGGTTGTTGTGACCAGGGCTTGGGGTGTGTTGGTCGCTTCGGTTTTGTTTCTATCCATGCCCCCTTGTTTTTCCCCTGTTGTGGTTTAGTCTGGTTCCCCTCCTTCCTCCCTGCATCCGGATCTGCACCATCTGTGGGTTCGGACGGGGTCTCAATGGGTCTGTTACGTCCAGTCCTTTCTTGGACTCGTTGGTCCTCTTCTGTGCTGCTTCTTGGTTTTCGGTATTATCTCATTCTTTTGTACAGTACTGTACTTATATTTTCTCTCTGTGCTCTGTCTTGGCATTGATAATATTCCTTAAATACTCCTAGTTGGCACCCTCCCCTCTGGGCGGGTTGTGCGGTTCGGACCTTATGCGTCTTGCGCATGCACCGTAGGAGTTTTTGTTTATGGATGGTGTACACAAGTGTTGGTGTTCCGCGTCCTTTTTCTCTCGGGTGATTCGCCACTCTCGCTCCTCTGATCTCTCCAGTCCAAGCCCCATAGATTCTGGCGGTGTTCTGAATTACAAATATGTGGAGGACGCCTAGTTCTTTTCTCTGCATATGGGTGTGTGGTGTCGCATCCTCCTCTACCCAACTCTTATTTCCCTAGCGATACTCCCGGAATATTCTCGGCTACGATGTGTCGTGACATAATAGTGCCTACGCTCTGCAGGCGAGCTTATGTGGTCTGGCATCTCTTCGGCCAGGTGCTGGTTCATGGTTTTTGGATGGGTGTTGCGGATTGGTTGTGGCACCTTGTTTGGCCATTTATGTGCTTCTTTCCATGACCTTCCTTGGCCGTCTGTGTTATTCATTACACGGTGGGGCACGGTCCCGTCTTTCGAGATCTTTCTTTCGTTTTCAGTGCCTGGGTCTTTTCTTGCCTTATGACACTCATTCTTTGACCGTCGTGCAGCGCCTGGCTGAGCCCTTCCATATAGATTGGATTCTCTGTGTGTAGTTGGATTTGTCTATTTCGTTCCCGATTGCTGCCTGTCTTCTTCGTTCCTCATATTGCTTCTATATTCTTGTCCCTAGCTGCTGGTGCTTGGACTGTCTTTCTGATCTTTTTCTTGCGTTTTTCGTTTTTCCAATTTCTCTACTACACATTGCTGTGTGTTTTTGTATGTGCTTTTTGGCTCTACTAATGTTAGTGCTAGGGTTGGACTTTGTCCAAGTTCAGTTCCCTGCTTTTGCACCGCCCCTGTGTTTGGTTATGGTCCTGCGTTTTCATCTTCTCCTTGTTTGATACTTCCAGCTTCTGGAAGGTGGATGCTGGTGGATGTGGCTTCCGTTCCTCCTCTTCTGCCCCTGCAGTTTCTTTTCGTTAGGCCGGGAGGTGCCTGGTTTCATGCCCTGGTTCCGGCCTTTTTCTTTGTGTTCCTTTCGGGCGTTACGTTTTTGTTTTCGTGCTGTTCACGTCCTGGTTAGTTCTCCTCATATCTCCTTCGGCATCGTGTGCTTCGTTCTGCCCTGCTGGGGCTGCGTTTACCGCTCCTGTGGGATGCGGTGTCCCTGTTTTTCACTTTGCATTTTGACTCGCGGTGCTCGCTTCCTTGTTGGTCTCGGCTTGGGCCCTGGTTTTTTCGTTTTTTGTGTCGCGATTTTGTCCTTGCTGTTTGTGGCATCGGCGTTTTTCTGCTGGTGGCTTCTGGTTGTAATCCGTTGTTGGAGTTGGTGGTCCTTCTGGGGTCCCGGGGGGTTCCTCGCAGACAGGGCATGTCTGCTCGCCCGGGTTGGTTCTTTCCCAGCTTACCGGGTTTGGTTTCCTGTTTCCTGGCTTTACCTGTACCCTTTCAGTTGGTGCATTCCTGATCTCGCGGTGTCACTTCTCACGAGTCTCTCGCGTTGAAACCTCAGGTTCCTCTGATCACCTGACGAGCTCGCTAGCATTGGGAAGTTTTTCTGTTACGGCAAGACGTTCCATCTAATTCCTTGCCGGCTTGGATTTCCGGCTCTGCTTGCTCGCTGGTCGCACACCGAGGTTTTTCCCGCGGCTCCGCCTCTTTCCGTGCTCGGTCTGTCCATGACGGGACCACCGACCGTTTGGTTCTTCGCTTGAGTCTCTCACCATCAGTTTTTGTTCAGGTGGCTTTGTTGATGGTGTCCCACCTGCATGCTTCATCTCGGCGACGGTGTAGAGTTTTTTNATCTTAAAATTTACAGAACCTATACACAGAGAAATCACATTAACATGATATATCACTGAGAAAGTATGCCAGTGGAAGGCCTTTAAGTTGTAAGTCATGTTGGTCATGCCATTCACCTTGTGCATGATGTGCAGGTGAATGGTAAAGGTTCACATAAATTTTTTCTGGGAGGAGCCCCTTCGGCTCCCTGGAGCTTACTAGACTGATATGCTAATGTCAGACTTTGGCATCAGTCATGTGTATGGAGTTCTGTGAACCTACCGGGGACCACGAGTCAGAACCTGGCCCCCTCAGAGAGGCATGGGGATCAATGGCCTATAGAAACCCCTGTGTGGTTGGAAGCATTCTATGTCTGCCATTGACCGGGTCAGGCACCCAGAAAGGTAAGCATCCCAAAACAAACCCCTATTCTGGTGAAAATATTGCTACCAAAAGCCGAACAAGTGGATAGAACGCCCCTAAAAGAAACGAGCAAATGAGCATGATGTCACACGTCATTGCGCCGCTGTCTGCGCAGCTCCCCCCTCCCCGGGAGGAGGAAGGGGGAGTCCCAGACCACTCGCGCCGGCTACCCACCCGTCGGTTCTAAGGCTGATGCTAGAGGCTACGGTCCTGTGCTCTGGCTCCAGTGATATTTTCAGCACTGTGCTTTGTGTGTGGTGGCTGTCTTCCAGGGGTGCAAGAGCCAAGAGTTATTCTCCAGTACTCGAGCTGCATGTACCTAGGATTCCCTTCCCTAGGTGCCCTGTAAGTACTGCTCTTGGAGCTTGGGGTTATCTTCCACATGTTTCTTAGGTTCTGCCTCTGCTGGGCCATTTTACTGCTCGTTTTTTTGGCCGCCCTTTGGGTCCTTGGGTGTTTTGTCTCCCTTTGTTTGCCTTAGGGTAGGAGGCAGTTTGCACTGGTACGGGGCGCAGGGTGCTGCGTAACTTGTTTTCACCGATATAGTGGGCGGCTCTGTTCCTCTAGGGTACGCTGTCCTCTTGCGGGGTTTTCTTTTTGTTTTTGCCTTGTGGGGATATCTGCCCGCTTGTGCTTGACCTATTACCGTTCTTTTCTGGTGGTGCCCCCTGCTAGGTTCCCGTGAGTGTACACGTCCTGGGGTTCAGCTTTAGTGTGCTTGGTAGTTATGGGTGCCACTTAGCAGTACCCTGCCTGGGGTTACTTGGGTGTGAGTCTCGTTAAGCGCTCAGAGCCCTGGCAAACCCCTAGGGGGCGCGTGGGTCCGGTGGATGTGACCCTAGGGTCCCCAATCCTTCATGCGAGTTTGAGGGTTGTTCGGTCCCCTTGTCTCAAGAGGACCCTCGCTGTCTTTGTCTCCGTCATGCTGCCTATTGGGTCGGTGACACTTTCAATCCTGAGTCCTGCGAATTCTGCTGCTTGCTTGTGACTCAATTTACCCAGTTTGGTGATGATCTTATGCAGGGTACAGACAGTGCAGGTGTTGCATGTGCATTTTAGGTTGTTGCAATGCGCTCGGTTGGTTGCTCACCCAGATGCCAAGAGGCTGCCCTGTTTTGCTTATAGGGACCTGGACTTGGGGTTGGGGTCACTTCGATCTTGGTTTAGTCTGCCCCCCCTTGTCCTTCCCCTCCTGTGGTTCGTTTTGGTCCCCCCCCTTGCTTCCGGCCCCGAAGCATCCGAGGGTTTCGGAGCCGGGGCAGGGTTTAGATGGTCTTGAGGCTTGTTCAGTCTTGGGGAATGCCCCTTCCTGTGTGGCGACGGAGTCATTCGAGTCTAGTACCCCTGCCGAAGCCACCGGGTCTGACCAGTGGGCCCCTTCCGCGCCAGCCTTATCTTTTGAGGCCAGTGCTTTGGGAGATGACTCAGCCCTGAGTCCTGCGGAGGATCCCAGGGCGGGGGAGGGGCTGACTTGGGGGCCTTGGGCCCCGCTGGACCCCGCCTGGGTTTTTCTACCCTCTGAGCGGGGCTTGTTGTTACAAGGAGTGTGGTTCTCTTTTTCCCCTAATGCGTACGAGTTGGATTTGGTGTCTGCCCCTCCCCGGGTTCGGTTCCGTATCCCACCCGGGTGTGTCAGTTTCGTCCTTCTGGAGGTTTTTGGCTTCTCGCATCCAATCTTCTGTGGTGCGGGCAACCTTGCAGCTTACCTCCTGCGTGACCCGGATTATGCCTCGGTGATGGATTCATCTTCGTTCAGATTTGGAACTTCGTTCCCGTTTGGGGTCCGGTACGAGGTTCCGGAGTCGTCCTGGCTGGTGGACTGTCCTGTCTTTGCTTTGGAGGCTTGGCATTCTTTCTGCTGTACTTGCACGCTTGAGTGGCATGAGGCTGCGACGGTGGTTCAGGTTTTCCTGGGGGGCAACCTGGAGCACCTCAATGAGTGCTTGTTTGCCCCTGCCCTTCCCCGGGATGTGGGCATGGTGCAGCTCCATGTGCAGGTTCCCTCCCAGAAGGAGCTGAAGGGGATCCTCACAGAAAAAATACTTTCATACAGATCACATGATATGTACATTGCTACTATACAGGAGTTTTATTTCTAATTAATCTAAACTGTTCTCTTATAACCTTTTTTTTATAAATAGTAGCCAACCAACTTGGCTAAATCATACCAAGGAAAAGAGGACAGGGCACAGACAGCTGGACACCACCACACCAGATGCATGACTGAGCCAAGTAGCTGGCTGGAGTCACGAGTTGCTAATGGTGCTCAGAGGTCACAAAACCTATAAGGCTTGTTTACTTCCAGGTTGTAACTTTAGGGAATTTCTAAGGGGGATAGCCCTCCCTGCCGATATATATGATACAGTAACTCCACATGTGTATGGAACATTGTAATTTGGATGTACTGAATATGACATGAATATTAAATGAAACAGATACTGTCTTACCTTCCTGGTAAGAAGTGTATGCAGAATTGGGAATAATCCTCCTTGCCAAAAAGAGTAGCAACCATCCACCAGTTTATTGGTGCGACCTTGAAAACCTCCCTCAAAGCGCATTTGACGGTTTACTGCCCACCCTCTTAAAAAAAAATATGTAGCCATGATATAAAAAACATCAATAATAATCAATATTGTTACTACAATTCATGCTAGTACGATGCATACTTAACTACTATAGGTTATGACTGGAAAAAATTGCCAGGTTACATTCTAGAGTCCACTTTCAAAAGTCCACTTTCTAAGCAGTATCACCCAGTTTATCCATAAGGCAAGTTTCCACCATCTTAGTAGAGCCTGTAATAGTCAGGCAGGGCAACATTCTGGCATGAGCACAGTGAATGAACTTTTAAAGTGATCCCACAGTTATAATGGTACTAAGGATTAACACAGAAAACACTTCAGTTGAGTGACCTTTAGAAGGCAGAAATCAATCAAACAAACTTAAAGTATTTACAGTCCCTCCTTGGCATCAGTGTGTGTTGCCTTAAGATACGAGCAAGTGGCTCCCTGTGTATTTATCTTCCCATTGATTTGGCCATATAGTGACCCCCCCCCCTCCCAATGTCATATCTTAGCAGAGTTGTTTTGACTATACGTATTTGTTTTCCCAAGTTTTTGTTAGCTATGGGCTTCACCCGCCTTTGTTAGCTGTTGACAATGTTAGGTTAGGTATAGCTAACTGTGACAGATTAATTTCCCAGTACAAGCCCCTGGGGCCCCTGGGGCCCCCGGGGTCTGAACTCAGCGATCGTGAGAGAGGCAGAAGAGACGTCCCCAAAGGAACCAAAACAGCCTGCTTGATATCTGCTTTATGGGGTTCTGGGAGTTCTTCTACTCTCCAAGCCTGGCCCAAGGCTAGGCTTGACTTGTGAGAGTTTGGTCCACCAGGCTATTGTTTGGAGCAGCCCACAGCCCACATATCTACCACAGCCCGGTGGTCGGGCACTCCTTGGAGGAAACAATCTAGTTTCCTTTGAAGATGTCCACGGTTGTTCCGGCAGTATTTCTCAGCCGACGAAGCCAAACCCGACCCGGCGGGTAGACCATCATCGCCGAAGTTCAGCCTCCCACACAGATCCTCGAGCAACTGCCGGGAGGCCCAGAAGCCTCCCAGAAACAGACGCAAGCAGGACTGCAGCTGCAAGAGAGACTCTGAGGGAGAGACAAGGAAGCGGTCCGAGAGGCCCACACAAGACCCAGCCATGTCCAAACCTGGGAGT
>WNGS01165751.1:14738807-14754607 GCA_020271785.1 Procambarus virginalis
GTACACAGATTCAAATACCTTGGCCTTGAGGTGCCATTGTATGGTCCTGTTGTATTCAGACTCTGTCGTCAGAATAAAGAGAGGCTCCGAGCTCTCAAGGCTATTGTAGGTTATCACTCAGGCTATGGTGCCAATGTCATAATTGTCAAAATGATGTACCTTGCATACATCAGATCTTTAGTGGATTATGCTGCACCTCTGCTTGTTTTGATGCCTGAAGAAAGCTTGAGGGCTCGAAAAATTGCAGAACGAAGCCCCTGAGGATAATCCTTGGGTGCCCTCGTACAACAAAGATACTTAAAATGAGAAAGAAACTTAATATTCCGAGCATTGTTGATCGTGTTACTGAAATTAACTGTCAAATTGGTATAAAAATGCTTAGGCTAACTCATCCTAACCCTTGCACAGAAGCCCTCCAGAATTTCTTTATTGAAGATCAGCATTGTTCTAAAATCTAAATGGATAACTAAAACTGAAACTCAACTCAGAATGTATCAGATTCATGATTTGTACCAAGAGAAACAACAACGGCACTTTCCTGCACCGTGGGAGGTTACACCCTTTCCAGTTTTAATCCCTCCCTTTCCACCCAAGAAGCAAATTAGAGATCAGCCCAAGCTATCGTCTTGAGGGAATAGCTCAACGCCTTAAGCCATATTGATGCTCTGTCCACAGAGCATTCTCTCTCTCAAATCATATACATGATGGTTTCCTACACCGCACCACGGGTGCAGCTGGAAGTCAGTTGTCCTGACAATGGGCGATGGCTTATACTTTGAGTGGGGAATCCGTATAAACAACTGGGCCTCTACCCCTTCAGACCGAACTATTTGCCTTGCTCCTTGCACTGAAATGTGTACAAGTCTCCAAACTTGATACATTAATTAATTGTAAGTGACTCCTTATCATCCTTAATTACTCTCAACTCTTTAAGACATAACTGTAACATGCTCCTGTCCGAAGCTAGACACAAATACAACAAAATTATTAAGGATGGCAACAGAGTCCATTTCATGTATAGTCAAGCTGGGAGCCATCGGACAGTTGAATCTTGCGAACAGCTACTCCCTGCCTGGGTCGGCGCCGATTTAGTATCTTTGTTTTCTCTGCTGAGATAACTAAACCTAGGCCCTGACATGAGTCTAATACAGCGTTAAGAGTGTTCTGCGTGTTAGCATATCCAGTGGTGTGTATCATTATATCATCAGCATAGCTAATGATGTGGACGTTGGGATTACTCGGTACAGAGTTTAACAGCGTGTTTATTAAGATATTAAATAAGGTAGGACTGAGGACACCACCCTGCGGGGTACCTAGTTGAAAGTCTCTTGTTACACTCCTATGCCCCTGGAAAAATACAGATGACTTCCTGTTGGATAAGTAACCCCTGACCCAACAAAGAAGCCGACCACTAATATTCATTCTGGCAAGCTCACTCAAGATAACAAGTCTATTTGCAATATCAAAGGCAGACTTGAGATCTAGGAAGGTGGTATATGACTTTTCAGTGTGCAGGGTAAGAAAGGTGGTGATGTAATGATGCACACTCCCACGGTGCATGAAGCTCCTTCCACACACTCCTTCCATGCATGAAGCCATTTATCTGGGGGGATAGCATGGTTCTAATTCTACGGAGGAAACGGTTTAGGACCATTCTCTCGAATGTTTTGCAAATGCAGCTAGTAAGGGAAATTGGGCGGAAAGCATTCTCTTGATTTGGCTTGGGAATTGGAATGATTATACTATTGATCCAAGAGATAGGAAGTTCCCCGGTAACATAGCTAATTCAGCTAAGGCAAAATTCCTTTTCGTAGTTATTTACATCACACATAGTTAAGGTTTAGGAAAAATAGCCTCAGTTTTCAATAAGGAAGGAGTGAAACTGTTTTCAACTAGAAATTCTGTTTATTCTCATCATTACTTACGATCTCGGTCTGTGTTGGCTCTCTTTGCTTGCGCCTTTGTGGATTTCTGTATTTTGGTCAGCGATACCAAATAAAGATCTTTCGTCAACTTAAACCTAACATATTGAGTTACGAATTACTTACAAATTCGTTTTGCATCTTTTCCAGTCCTCAGAGCATTCTTTCATGTACACGAGCAAGCAGGGGAGCTGTATAATCCAATAAAGATCATGAAGGTTTCATAATTTTTACAATTCTGACATTTGCTGGGAGGTTCTGACAATAATTCTGTCAAAAATGGGAGGTATGGATGCATCATATTTGGTCTCTGATTTCTTATTACTTTTTATTTATTTATTTATTCATATACAAGAAGGTACATTGGGAATGTGAGAATATATAATATGGTAATTACAATCTTGTAAAGCCACTAGTACGCGCAGCGTTTCGGGCAGAGTACGCGCAGCGTTTCGGGCAGTGAAACTGTTTTCTTATTATTTATTAGCCGCCATTTGTACTACCGTATCTATGCATGGAGACTCATCTTCAGGATATATCTGTTTTGGAGAAAGTACAACACAGCTATAAAATCATCCCAGAACTAAGTCGACTCTCATGACTAACAACACCGCAAACCAGACATAACAGGGCTGATCTCACAGAAACTTTTTACAATTTTAATTCTGAACACGTTAGAGGATATTAATCAAGAACACTTCTTTACAAAGTCAAATGTAACACATACAAGGTGCAACAGCTTCAAGGTAAATAACCCACAAAGTAGAAAAAGAAAACAATAGATGCTTTTTCACTCATAGGGTTATATACCCATAAACGCCTATCCGCTGAAGCTGTAATTAAATGCCAAAAGCCATTTAATTAAATGCTGCAGTCCAAAATCCGGTTACAAAAAGTTCTCATGAAAACTGGAAGGAATTTTTACAAGCTACCGGCTTCCTATCCCTATCAATAATTTACCTAAATTTGGATAAATTTAGGAAATTCAGGAACCAATAAAATGAACCATAACAAACTTCAAAATTATTTTTACATTATACCATGCATTATTAAAACATTATTTTGTACGATCTTTTTTAAAGCCAAAGTTTGTATCTCTATAACAGAAAATATTTTTTTATAGTGTGATTGTGGAATGTAAACATTTGCATACATAATCCCTACGCTATCTGAGCTTTACTATGATTGGTAGAAGAATACAATTCTTGCCTGTGATTGGTGAACGAGTAATGATCTTGGCTGTGATTGGTGGACCGCGTCTCAACCGGGGGGAACGCCTTTGCACCAGTAATTTTGACCACGATATTTACAAGTGCTAGGAATCACTATGGCTGAGACCAAGATGTGGTGCATGCATTCAAAAGCTGACAAGGAGAAATACAACGAGGAAGGCGTCTCAACAGTTACCTCTGATGAACAGGTACGATGTTCTGCCTGTACGAAGGGCTGCTGGCAGCCCCTCAAAGGTTATGATGAAGGCTGAGAAACATAGGCTACCTCTCAAGCTCTATTATGTATAATGTCATTATTATATATATAATAATTAAATATATATGTATATATACATACAATCATTAAATATGGCCGCATATTCTGTATTTAATATCTTCTGATTTAGGGCTTCTATCCCTCTTAACTATTTTCCTAGCATCAGGGCTTAGCTGAAAGAGGAGTTCTCCAAAACTCATTTTCGTATTTCCAGGTGAAGAAAAAAAGTGAATTACTATAGCGCCCTAAATCAGAAGATAGTAAATACAGAATATGCGGTCATATTTAATGAGACATGTTTAAAAGAAAACCTGCTGCCAGTATACACCAACATACATATTTATGTATGTAGGCCATTCCAGACCGACAACTAGAGCGCAACTCTGTAGTTTCCTGAGACTGGTAGATGCCCACTATATATAATATATATAATAGTGTATGAATACACTCTGGCTTCCTGTCCCCCAACAGTGAATTATTATTCACACACCTGTTAGGCTTATATCGACATCCCCCCCCCCCAATAATAATTTACAAATATTTTAATGCTCGATAGTATTTTGGTGATGAATTTAGAATATCATGGAACACTTTTGATGGTTTATGGAAAATGCATTGTCTTTCCTCTACCTAACTAGGCTTAAGCATTTGAGGAATGAGTTGCCATACTTCAACTTGCTCCTAACTTTACTTTAACTTATCCAAATCTAACATTTAGAAAAGGCCTTTATGTATGAAGCAAATTGGGATAAGGTCTATTGTTCCATTCATTGGTGAATGGAACTTGACCAATGCCAGAAAATGCACAACACTAATACTGTACTGTAATTCTTAAAATGTTCCCAGTTTTTAATGTGACGAGTCAAGTCGGTCCATTGATGCTGCAGTCACTGTAACAGTAACTTTATCTTGAGATATCAAAATTCTATGAATAAATTGGAAATTGGCCAAAAGGACATTGTTTAAATACAGAAACCCTTGAATTTACTTAGGGGCCACCAGTCCAGTCCACTCTGTATTTTCCATCTACACAATCATTCAGCATTCTCTGTGTCTAACCTGGCAGGTGTATTTTGTTTTGTAAGGTCAAACAACTCAGTAAGTCTTGCAAAATTTCATCTTTCAAAACATATTTTGCATGAACCAACAGTGTTGCTCAATTAAAAATTAGTGCTTTCATAAAGCTGTATTACAAATTCTCCAGCAGACTGTTGATGTACAAGTAATATGGTATGAAGCCTACAATTGTAAATAGTCTATAATGTAAATTTACAGTCTCCGTGGTGTAGTGGTAAGACACTTGCCTGGCGTTCCGTGAGCGCTATGTCATGGGTTCGTATCCTGGCCTGGGAGGATTTACTGGGTGCAATTCCTTAACTGTAGCCTCTGTTTAACGCAACAGTAAAATGTGTACTTGGATGAAAAAACGATTCTTCGCGGCAGGGGATCGTATTCCAGGGACCTGCCCGAAACGCTACGCGTACTAGTGGCTGTACAAAAATGTAACAACTCTTGTATATATCTCAAAAAAAAATAAATAAAAAAAATAATAATATTGTTAAAAATATGGCAGTAAAGTAGCTAATAAGTAGTAACTAACTGAACTATTGACAAAAATCTTGAATTCCTGGTGTACTTTCCAAATGTATGTATGTAATGTTATGCAGTGTTTGTATGTAATACATGTAATTTTTGTTTACCTTGTAACCCAGTGAAAAGTATCTTACGGCCCAGAACGTTTACTGGATTGTGACTCGCACTTTGAAGTCACACTGGTCACTCAATCACACTGCTTTTGGTAATTGAGTAAAGGCACTGGTCTCCAGACATTTGAGAAAATGGACTTAAAAATAGTTTAATAAGGTTTATTTCAAACTTATGGTATGAAATAGACACTGTTCTATAAGAATATTGGAATGGATGCTCTACATGTTATTTCCTCATTTTGATGTTTAAATTTTATCTTTGCAATTTTATGGTAATGATTGATAATTTGTGCATGGAAAACAGTATTTAAATATCTTAGTCATTGAAAACTTAGTAAATCATTATTGTATTACCAATGCAAGTTTTCTTGGGGGAAGCCCCTTGTGGCTCCCTGAAGTTATGTCACTAAGATGGCTCCCAACTAGTAGGTTACATCAGCCATGGAGTTCTGTTTGGCTTCCCAGAGCTAGAATCTGGCTCCCTCCTCACAGAGGCACAGACTGAATGACACTCTGCCACCTCACCGGAAAAGCATGCAGAAAGTTGGCAAACCAATACAGACCACTGCTAGGGGTCAATGAGACCGGAGCTTCAAAACTGCCAAATGAACTCCCCAAACAATGTAAATAAATTAAAAATTTTTCAAAACTCGCACACACTCTCAAGCGCGTTAGCACTAAGCCCCCCCTGCCAGTGGGGAAGGGGTGGTAGAGTTACAGGTCTTCCCCAGCATTCCAAGCCCGTTCTGCCGATGATGTAGACACCATCAGTTGTTCACTGTAGGGTTCTCAGGTCGCTAACCCGCCATATCGGTCCTGCTGTTTTTCAGTTAAGTGCCAGCCATCCTTGGACTTTGTCCTATAGAGGACATTAGCTTGGTATTGTTCTATATTTTAGTTAGATTCACAAGTGTATTTTCTGTCTGGTTTGTGTTGTGTGGTCTTGGCTTGCGGGGTACTTTGAGCTGCATCTACTCCAGACTATCTTTTGTGTGTGCTCCCTAGCACTGTGAGCCAGCCAGAGGCCCTAGGGCCCACACAGACCAAAGAGCCAGAGCTCAACCCCCACAAGCACAATTAGGTAAGGACAGAAGTAGCCCTGCAAAAAAAAAAAATTATATATACTGTATAATATATATTTTTTTTGTAAAAACAAGACCGGAACATAACGATGCCAACACACAAGACACTCCTCAACAAAACAGCGCCCACTACGCTTGATTAAATCTTTGTAATGTACCTATTTAACCCTCTGATCCTTAGCTTCTTTTCTCCTTCATGTCTACCCAATGTACACCCATTGTTTACACCTGACCCCATTGTTCGATCCATTTGTATTCACCTGACCCGCTATTAGTATAAAATGTAATGTTCTGGACTGTAACATCACTTGAGAATGAACCATATAGGTTCGAAACATCATGCGAATTTATAATAAGTGTAATATATTCTTCAGTTTTTCAGTTCTTTTCTTCACCTTGAAAACAACATGACTTTTGGTGAACTCCTTTTCCAGTTGAACCCTGATGCAAGAGTAATAGTAAGAGGGATAGAAGCCCTAAATCAGCAAGTAGTAAATATGTAACATGCTGTCATAGTCAATGAGACATGCATATATACGTATATATATATACAGTATACAGTATATATAAAATATAAATGCACTGCAGTGACAGAGTTCTCTTCTCTGGTGTGTTTGGTAGTTCACTCTCTAGAGGCCAGACCACGAAGGTGGAGGCCTTACCTTGGGTGTGTCAGGGGGTTTTTGGTCACACTGTTTAGACCTTTGGTATGAGGTGTGAATTCTTTGACTGATTGGGGGTGCACTGTGGGCTTGCATGCTTGTTTTACATGACACACCATGGTCACCCTTCACAGCCACATCAGTCTACAGTACATATATAATTCTTGGCGAGTGTCCCCACTGCCCTGGTTTCCTACTTGATCAGTCCTTCAGACCTTGGTATTTCCCTATGTGTTTTGGTGTAACCTGTAGATATCCCCTCCAAACCCTCTCTCACCTTGTGCAAGGTTAAGGGCTGTTCATTGTCTAGCTTCTACAGGGTAACGATCACTCTTTCTGCCGCTGCCATGCTGCCTGTTAGGTCGGTGACACCTATAAACCTGAATCTTGTGGTGTTTACTTAGTATGTGGCTCTTCTCTCAGATCGTCCAAGCAAAGTACAAGCCTATCTGGCTGCTGCTGCATTGCTGGTTTGGTTTGTTTGCCTTAACATTCACAGCTTTGTGTCCAGATGGATATCCCATTTATATCCCATCTTGTTTTTAGGGATCCAGAATTGGACATGTTGGTGAATTTCACCTTGGTTCCATCCACACCTCTTCATTTCCCTTTAGGTGTGATATGCACAGCTTCTGTTCCTCCCTGCCATCTCCTCTTGATTCTAGCTCCTAAACATCCAAGGGTTTTGAGGTTGAGGGCAGGGTTTAGCTTGGGGTGTGACTTGGCCTTCTTCAGGGGGTGACTTGGCCTTCTTCTTCTTCCGCTTTGGGTGTGGATGCAGTTGATCCACCCAGTCCAGCCTAATTCCAATTTGGTGTCAGGAGATGCTTTTTCTCCTGTTGAAAAAGATAGTTGACTAGACTGGGGGCTAATCTCGCCAAGGTATCAGGGTTTTCTTACTTCCAGCCGGCCCCTTCTTCCGAAACCTCTCCTTTGGACTCCACTTTTCTGTTCCAGGCAGTGGGCATGAATTCTGGCTCAGCCCTGTGCCTTCATTTTTGGCTTCTTGGGCTTGGGAAGTCTGATAAGGGTCTTTGAGTTGCTTAGACCCTAATTTACTTTTTCATCCCTTCCGTTGACGGGCTTTTGCTTCAGAGGGATGGGGTTTTCTTACCACCACCTTGCATAATTTTGATATTTCTCCGGCCACCTAGGATTTGTTTCTACATACCATATACTGTAGTCCATTAGATATGTCCTTTAGATACTGAGCAAGGATTTCCTTCCTGTTGGGGGAAACCCCCTTTAGTGGGTTGGACCGATCTTTTTAAAACTTCCGGTGTGACCCAGATTCTGCCCCTATCGAATTTGGGCTCCTGGTAAACCAAACAGAACTCCGCAGCTAATGTATCTTAGAAGTTTGAGAGCCATCTCGGCAAGATAGCTTCAGGAAGCCACCAGGGCATGTCTAGAAAGACAATTCATTACATTCAATGCTGGTTTTTCAGATGAGGGTGGAACGAAGTGTAGCTGCTATATTTAACTACTATTTAAACACTGAAAATGATGCAAAGGAACCTGTATTGCATCGTGAAAAACATATTATGTATTTAAAGAAAGGACTTAAAAATCTTCCTGAAGGATTTGTGGTGAGTTATGTCTTCAAATCCTAATTATTTTTGTGTACTTTAACTAGATTGTATTACTGTATAATCAAATTTTGTATACTGTCACCATTTACAGCTGGTGACATTTTTGCTGCAAAAACTACTCAGTAAATTTGTTGCAGTATTTTATGTTGGTAAGAGCAGTCAGTTAACAGAGAGCAAAGATAATAGTTCACAAAGATATGTTTGAAAAACAATAATGATATACCACATACTGCACTTTCCTTACAGACGTTGGATGCAAGTCGTCCGTGGTTAGTGTATTGGGCTGTACATGCTTTAGAACTTCTAGATGTGAGTCTGACAGATGATGAAGCTACTGGCATTATAGACTTCTTGAAGCATTGCCAGAACCCAACAGGTGGCTTTGGAGGTGGCCCAGGCCAGTATTCTCACTTAGCACCAACATATGCTGCTGTTAATGCTCTTGTCATTATTGGCACACAGGAAGCTTATGATGCAATTAATAGGTAACATTCTAACTTATTTGCTACTAAAAGAAAATTCCACATAAAATTAGAAGTTATGAGATAATTTAGATCTGAAAAAAAAATGAGAGAACTCTCTGTTGATGTGAATTAAATGCTTTATGGTTTGTTAGTTGTGTGTGTTTAATTTTTTTGCTTAGACTTCATAGTATATAGCTAAAACGGAAAGTGAGGTAAGAAGTTGTGTGTCCGGCTTAGTACATTTCATGATAACCTTCCATTTCCTCTTCCCCCCCCCCTCCTTGAGGAAGGAATGAAAGTGGGAGTTAGACTTCTGCAGTGTCTTCCTTCTAATTATAACCTGACAGGAGGCATTTAGAAAAGATCATTACTGCATTAGAGATAAAAAGATCAATCTGACAATGACTGCAGTAGCACTGTGTGTGGTGGAATGATATGTTATCTATAGGTGCAAGAGAGTGACCAGTTTAGAAAGTGGTATTTCATCTACAGAAAGTTTTGTCAAATAGTCAACTAATTTATTCCTCTCAAAATGATTAAATATTTACCATTCATCCTTTCTTATTCATTTAAATTTACAGAGAAAAGCTTCAAGAATTTTTATGGAAAATGCATACTGATGAAGGAGCATTTCGTATGCATGAAGGTGGAGAAGTGGACATTCGTGGAGCTTACTGTGCTGTGTCCGTTGCTCGACTTACTAATATATATACAGACCAACTTTTTTCTGAGACTGCTCACTGGATAATGCGGTAAGAACTTTTCAAGTGTAGATTTTACATCTCACTTTGATGCTAGTCATTTAAGACATACATACATATGCAGTATTTTCACAAACCCATTTTTCATTTTCATGGGGTGGAGATGCCATTTAAAAATTACATTCACATATATGACTTCCAGTTTGTGCATGTTTCAATTTCCTCCTTACTGGATGTTTGTAGTATGTGTATCCTCATCACTTTAATGTTCTGTAACTTAGTTTTATAGATTTTATTAGTCATATTTTTCATTACCATCTTTAGATGTTGAAATTTTTAAAGAAGTATTTATCTGTGCCATATCATTTTTTTTCTTATTGAATAAACCTTCCTATCTACTATTATGCACACAGAAAAATTGCAGATGGCAAATCTAATGAAAATGCTGATAACCAAAGGGAATGTTGAAGCTCATTTGTAATTGATTACCATGTTCTGGAGAAGGTTTTAATGGCTATTGATTTTTCTGGGGCCATTTAAAGACTATTAATACAGTAGAAATATTCTCAATGGTGAACAGCAATAAATATGTTTTCATTCATAAATAGGCATCAGTTTAATAAATCACCATTTAAAAAAATAACAACATGAGCATCATATTCCAGTGATGCTCATGTGTTTGGGATGCACATGAGTGCAAAACACTTGATATTGTAGCCAGAATTATGACTTAGAGTTTTGATTTATGAGTTTTAAATATTGTACCATAGGTCTCAGGCTGTAAGCCATGCTGGTACAGAGTTAGTGTGCACCTAATCAAGTTTTCACAATAGGAAGATATTGTGATGCTTAACAAAGACACCTACCCTCACAGTTGATATTATCACCAGCAGCTGTTATTTAATGACCTTATTGTCACAAACATTTTGTATTGTATTTAACATATTGACAACATTTATAGCCAAGTTTAAAGTCCCTGAAATACATTGTTCCACTTGGAGTGGTCAGTAGAGTTTTAACAAGTGTGGGATTTGAGCTCTATATTGTTTTCTATAATGATAACCATTGCATTATTCTTCTCTAAATATTAAATTACTAAAAATTCAAAATTAATCATCGTTGATCTGTGTTCTCTTCTACTTTAAATGGCATGAGTCTACAGATGTAATAACTGAATAATCACTTTGAAGAGGGAACACTGGGGTAAATTATAAGTTGAGGGTATAAGGGATTATTGAAGATAACTGGGATTGTTTAGATAATTACTGGTGAAACAGCAGAGAATACTGAGGGAACAGTATACTTGGACAATTGGGAATAACTGGGATAAACTACTGTAAACAAGGGTTCTTCTGAATTTATTTACTTAAAACTCTTCCCAAATACAATTAGGAAATTGTTCTTAAAAAGCCATTATGAACACATTATCAGCCAGCTTTGACCAGTTCTGATCACACTGCTTAACCCGCCTTTGTTAGCTGTTGACAATGTTAGGTTAGGTATAGCTAACTGTGACAGATTAATTTCCCAGTACAAGCCCCTGGGGGCCCCTGGGCCCTCCCCGGGGTCTGAACTCCGGAGCGATCGTGAAAGAGGCGGAAGGGACGTCTCCAAAGGAACCAAAACAGCCTGCTTGATATCTGCTTAATGGGGTTCTGGGTAGTTCTTCTACTCTCCAAGGCCTGGCCCAAGGCTAGGCTTGACTTGTGAGAGTTTGGTCCACCAGGCTATTGTTTGGAGCAGCCACAGCCCATCATATCTACCACAGCCCGGTGTGTCGGGCACTCCTGGAGGAAACAATCCTAGTTTGCCTTGGAGTGGCCACGGTTGTTCCGGCAGTATTTCTCAGCCGACGAAGCCACCACCCGTACCGGCGTGTAGAACCATCACATCGCGAAGTTCAGCCTACCACACAGATCCTCGATGCAACTGCCACTGCCGGGAGGCCCAGAAGCCTCCCAGAAACAGACGCAAGCAGGAATGGGGCAGCTGCAAGAGAGACTCTGAAGGGAGAGACAGGAGGAAGCGGTCCGAGAGGGCCCACACAAGAACCCAGCACAGCCAACTGGGAGGGAACCTGCACATGGATCTGCATCCCATGCCCACATCCCGGGGAAGGGCAGGGGCAAACAACAAGCACTCATTGAGGTGCTCCAGGTTGCCCCCCAGGAAAACCTGAACCCACCGTCGCAGCCTCATGCCACTCAAGCGTGCAAAGTAACAGCAGAGAAGGGATGCCAAGCCTCCAAAGCAAAGACAGGAACGTC
Source organism: Procambarus virginalis (assembly GCA_020271785.1). NCBI lineage: Eukaryota > Metazoa > Arthropoda > Malacostraca > Decapoda > Cambaridae > Procambarus > Procambarus virginalis. The sequence continues at coordinate 14,750,692 of WNGS01165751.1, forward strand.
CACCAGCCAGGACGACTCCGGAAACTCGTACGGACCCCAAACGGGAGCCGAAGTTCCAATCTGAACGAAGATGAATCCATCACCGAGGCATAATCCGGGTCACGTCAGGAGGTAAGTGCAAGGTTGCCCGCACCACGAGAAGATTTGGATGCGAGAAAGCCAAAAACCTCCAGAAGGACGAACTGACCACACCGGGTGGGATACGGAACCGAACCCGGGGCAGGGGCAGACACCAAATCCAACTCGTAGCTCATTAGGGGAAAAAGAGAACCACACTCCTTGTAACAACAAGCCCCGCTCAGATGGTAGAAAACCCCAGGCGGGGTTCAAGCGGGGCCAAGGCCCCCCAAGTCCGCCCCGTCCCCCCGCCCTGGGATCCTCCGCAGGACTCAGGGGCTGAGTCATCTCCCAAAGCACTGGCCTCAAAAGATAAGTGCTGGCCGGAAGGGGTGCCCACTGGTCAGACACGGTGGCTTCGGCAGGGGTACTAGACTCGAATGACTCCGTCGCCACACCGGAAGGGGCATTCCCCCAAGACTGACCAAGCCTCAAGACCATCTAACCCTGCCCCCGCCTCCGAAGCCCTGCGGATGCTTCGGGTCCGGAAGCAAGGGGGGGGGACCAGGAACGACCACAAGGCGGGGAAGGACTAGGAGGGGGCAGACTGAACCAGAGCCGAAGCGACCCCCAACCCAAAGTCCAGGTCCCTATAAGCAAAAAGGGCAGCCTCTTGGCATCTGGTGAGCAACCAACCGAGCGCATTGCAACAACCTAAAATGCACATGCAACACCTGCACTGTCTGTACCCTGCATAAGATCATCACCAAACTGGGGTAAAATTGAGTCACAAGCAAGCAGCAGAATTCGCAGGACTCAGATATGAAAGTGTCAGGGACCCAAAAGGCAGCATGACGGAGACAAAGACAGCGAGGGTCCTCTTGAGACAAGGGGACCGAACAACCCTCAAACTCGCATGAAGCGATTGGGGACCCTAGGGTCACATCCACCGGACCCACGCGCCCCCTAGGGTTTTGCCAGGGTCCTGAGCGCTTAACGAGACTCACACCCAAGTAACCCCAGGCAGGGTACTGCTAAGTGGCACCCATAACTACCAAGCACACTAAAGCTGAACCCCAGGGACGTGTACACTCACGGGAACCTAGCAGGGGGCACCACCAAAAAGAACGGTAATAGGTCAAGCACAAGCGGGCAGATATCCCCACAAGGCAAAAACAAAAAGAAAACCCCGCAAGAGGACAGCGTACCCTAGAGGAACAGAGCCGCCCACTATATCGGTGATAAACAAGTTACGCAGCACCCTGCGCCCCGTACCAGTGCAAACTGCCTCCTACCCTAAGGCAAACAAAGGGAGACAAAACACCCAAGGACCCAAAGGGCGGCCAAAAAAACGAGCAGTAAAAATGGCCCAGCAGAGGCAGAACCTAAGAAACATGTGGAAGATAACCCCCAAGTCCCAAGAGCAGTACTTACAGGCTACCTAGGGAAGGGAATCCTAGGACATGCCGCTCGAGTACTGGAGAATAACTCTTGGCTCTTGCACCCTGGAAGACAGCCACCACACATAAAGCACAATGCTGGAATCACTGGAGCCAAGCACATGACCACTGCCTCTAGCATCAGCCTTAGAACCGACGGGTGGGTAGCCGGCGCGAGTGGTCTGGGGACTCCCCCTTCCTCCTCCCGGGGGAGGGGGAGCTGCGCAGGACAGCGGCGCAATGACGTGTTGACATCACGCTCATTTGCTTGTTTCTTTTAGGGGCGTTCTATCCACTTGTTCGGCTTTTGGTAGCAATATTTTCACCAGACTAGGGGTTTGTTTGGGATGCTTACCTTTCTGGGTGCCTGAACCCGGTCAATGGCCAACATAGAATGCTTCCAACCAACACGAGGGGTTTCTATAGGCCATTGATCCCCCATGCCTCTCTGAGGGGGCCAGGTTCTGACCTCGTGGTCCCCGGTAGGTTCACAGAACTCCTTATACATGACTGATGCCAAAGTCTGACATTAGCATATCAGTCTAGTAAGCTCCAGGGAGCCGAAGGGGCTCCTCCCAGAAAATTTATGTGAACCTTTAACATTCACCTGCACATCATGCACAAGGTGAATGGCATGACCAACATGACTTACAACTTAAAGGCCTTCCACTGGCATACTTTCTCAGTGATATATCATGTTAATGTGATTTCTCTGTGTATAGGTTCTGTAAATTTTAAGATGAATTAACCAGAAAAACATACATAATAAAGAGGTGGAAATATTAGAAAACTCAAATGAAAGCTGTATCTACTGACCAAGAGTGCTGGTGTGTCGCAGAGGTCGTGTGCATGGAGAAGGGTAAGGGGCAGCCAAACCACAGAAAGTGTAGCCTCCGTGAGCCTCCATGCCTGGGGTCCCACTAAATCCTCCCTCGTATGACGACACCTAATACACCAAGAAAACTAAGTAAAGATATTTATACTGTCAGTAGTTTAAATTAGTTACGTAACAGTAATATAGGCTAATAATATAGTAATATAGGCTAACAGTAATGTACAGCAATTTGATTGAATTTGGTTGCACATTTTGTTCACGGTGGAATGTTTTCTGTACCCTATTGACACCAATTACTTTCAAATGACAAGGGATGAGAATACTTATAATTATCTAAAACACATAAATAAAAAATAAACTACTAGTTATGTACTCTTATTGCAAGGGGATGCTTTATAAGTCAACTAAATTCAAGAACATTAGCACTATCATAGTCGAGTGAGACAAGCCCTTTTTAGTTTGCATGATGAACGATATAAGATAATTATCAGGAAATAGCACCCTGTATAACTATATAGTGCTTGATAGAGATACTGTATGTAGACAAAGAGCAGAGATAGGATGGAGTGAAGGAACAATGCCTAAGCACTTAGACAACTGAGGCTCAAATGCCGACCCCTACAAGAAGTGAAGATGTCACTAACTCTCCAAAAGAGTACTATATTATATTTTTACAAAGAGAAATAGTAATGAATAGAGGGAGGTGCCCAAAAAGTATTGTTGAATCAGAAAATGTGTAGTCAGCAAATTACAAGATGTTGTAGGTGGCTAGGCCCAACAAATATAGGGATGAGAGAGAAGAATCTGGTAATTACCTAAGTATAATTACCTAAGTGTAGTTTACAGGATGAGAGTAAACGCTCATGGTGTCCTGTCTTCCCTGGCACTCTTTGTCATATAATGCTTTGAAATTATTTGTTTGTGTGTGAAATTGTGACAGTCGATACCCCTGAGTCGGTAGGACTCAAAATAAGAGTTGAATTACTGATATTACAACCCATCCTCCTGTTTAGATAGTTGTTTTGTAACTATGTGCACCATAGTACAAACATTGACAGTACTAAGCAATTAGATAGTAGAATCGGGTACTATTCGCTTTATCGAGTCCGAAAAGAAGGAATTTAAAACACTAAGTTAAATATTCCTAGACCTAGTTCATACTGCATGTACACATGTGCCATATAGGAATCATGATAGTGTGTATTAGGGCTTAGGAAGGTTAGGTTAGGTTAGGTTAGGTTGGGTCTGCTTTGGAACATAAATACAAAATCTTTTCCAGTTTGTCCAAATTCAATAGTACAAGATTTCTACTACATGCCCATAAATGTTAATACTCAAGATAATTTTAAATAGTACACTGCAGACTTTCCTCCCCCAAATTTTCTACAAGGTGAAAAAGCTCAGTAGAGATATCAGTAATTATACAGATGTTCATTTGATTACTTTAGGACTGAACTAAAGGGTGAAATATTTTGCATTTATGTTATATAGAGGTGAGTGTAGGTTATGTGTTTATGCTAGTAATAGCTGTTAAAAGCTACTGTATGGTTCATTTCAAGGTGGTAAAACCTTGTGTCTTAGATGT
>WNGS01165751.1:14769192-14808058 GCA_020271785.1 Procambarus virginalis
GAACCATTACATAATCCTGATTCTCTAATGTATTACTATATATTAATTAGTTAGTAGAATAAATCAACTTGCGATAAAGATATTGGAGAAATAGGCGTGATATTATTTGCTCTGCCTGATAAAGTACACACAGTTTCTGTTTCAGGGACTTGCCTACCAGGCCGATACAGACTGACGAATAGTAGGCCTCAGCACCTTCAAGTACGGCACTCGGCGAAGAGGCTCCGCGTAGGTCACTACCTACCTCCACCCCCCCCCACGAGAAGGTATACCAAGATGGAGCTAGATAAAGATAAGAAAGAGGACGGCAATAAAAAAAATTCCTAATGCTTGCTCTTCAAAATTACCTCGCACGAGCCAAATAGACCTTCTGCAGTTTCCATATTAATATAGTAGTTATAAACTTGCAGGACTGTCAAGCCTGTTGCTTATCGTGTGACCGAGCAAGGCGCAGATATGCAGCTGATCCCTCAGGTAATTTCACGTATAAATTATGGCATTTCAATTTTCAAACAGTTAGGTTTAAGTTAGGTAATCAGAGTATCTTGTTTTGTTTGAATCTGACCAGTTCTCTTGTAATTTCTACCATACTTACGCGGGTTCCAAGTTTTTGAAGAATAGTCATTATTTTGTGTCGTTGTCGACCAGAACTGCACAACGTACGAGCTGATGCAGCCAACCTGCTCACGTGGTTGGGTCAAACTATGTGAGATCGGCACATAGCTTGATCTTTCTCCTATTACTTCTAAATGTTCTTCCAGACCCAAAACTCGGGTGAACGGTTATCGTAGTGTGACTATTGAGAAGTGTGTACGATATCTGAAAATGGGCATTTCACATACATACGTGAAAGTGTATGTATGTGAAAACCCTCAACGAAATCTTTGCCAGAAATTTCTTAGCTACACGGCGGAAGCAGCTTAGCTACATCCTTAGTGAAAATTTCTGAGAAAACAAGGTAAGCTCACTAAACACTAACTCTAAACCAGTTACTGCGGAACAGTATCGTCAAGAACAGACTCGCCATACTTTCATGGAGGGTATTTCCTCACTACCCATCCGTCAACATCTGGAGAAGGCGACACTTGGACTTAAGAGTGCCGCCCACCAACACCTATACTCTTGACCGGGCCCAGCGCAATGCTGATGCTTCCTGGCACCAGAGGCCCACGCTGCCGCACTAGCTGTGCCTGAGCAACCACATACACGATAAGAACCAGCCCATGATAACCACACACTAGATACCACACACTTTCAAGAAGAACGTTACTTTCGTGGAGGCGAGTCGTGTCAAACAAGTGCCCGGTGCGTGATGCCCGACACACTTCCACCCAAGAGAGGACATTTTTATAACGTCTGTTAGCTACACTGGAATATACAAAACATTTACGATGCGCGCGCACAAACACACAAGGTGATGTCGAAGATTGTGAGGAAAAGGCTCGTAGAACATCTGGAGAGGAGATGTGTAAACACACTACAGCATGGGTTCAGGGATGGTAAATCGTGCCTCACAGGCTTAATAGAATTCTGATGACCAACCGACAAAAATTAGGCAAGAAAGAGAAGGGTGGACAGGCTGAATTAAACTGTCAGAAAGTCTTTGACACAGTATCCCATAAGAGGCTGTTACAAACGTTGAAGCAACACGCACGAGTAAAAGGTAAGGTGTTCCAGTGGATAAGGGAGTATCTAAGCAACGAGAAACGGCGAGATCTAAGCAACAGAAACAGTGAGGGGGAGATATCAAAGTGGCGAGTGGTGGGGCCAGTGGAATCCCACGGGGCTCTGTACTCGGACCTATTCTGTTTCTAATATATGTAAACGATCTTCCAACGGGTATACCCATTCATCTCAATGTTTGCTGAAGATTCAAAAATTATGAGAAGAATCAAGACGGATGAAGATAAACAAGAGACTACAGGATGATCTGGACAAACTGGAGGAATGGTCTAGAAAATGGCTACTAAACTAACTTAGGAAAGCGTAAAATAATGAAATTAGGTGAAGGGAGCAGGAGGCCGAACACAAGGAACCATCCAAGGAGATGAAATCCTGCAAGAGTCAAATAGAGATAAAGATCTGGGGTTGATATCGCACCGAACCTGTCCCTAGAAGCCCACATCAAAAGAATATCATCAACGGCATATGCTAGATTGCCCAGCATAAGAACTGCCTTTAGTAACTTGTGTAAGGAATCATTCAGAACTTTGTGTTCCACTTATGTCAGACGAATCCTGGAGTATGCAGCTCCAGCCATGAATATTGTTAAACACAAGACAACGTTAGAGAAGATTTAAGAGGTATGCCGCCAGAATAGTCCCAGAACTGAGAAGTATGAGCTATGAGAAAAACTACGGGAGATAAGCCTCATATCCTTGGAAGACAGAAGAGTAAGGGGGAGACATGATCACCTACAAAATTCTCGGAGAAATAAACAGGGACGAAGACAAATTATTTAGCATGGGTGAACACGATGAAGGGGACACAGGTGGAAACTTAGTACTCAAATGGGCCATAGATACATTAGAAATAATTTTTTCAGTGTCGGTTATAATAAATGAAATGCATTAGGAAGTTCTGTGGTTGAGGGAGACTCCATACACAGTTTCAAATGTAGATATTATAAAGTACAATAGGCTCAGGAACTTGTACACCAGTTGATTAACTGTTGAGAGGAGACCAAAGAGTCGAAGCTTAACCCCAGCAAGCACAACTAGGTTAGTGCGATAAAGCACATCAATTATTAGGACCGTCTGACGCTCTCAAAATGTACTCTAGGAAGGAGCCGAATGAGGTATCACATAATATATACATGTAACATTCTGGAAGGCCAGATCCCAAATTCGGATACCAAAGTAACAACATACGAGAGCGAACGACATGGTAGGAAATAAAGAATAGACTGTGAAGAGTAGGTGACAAAGGCACAATCAGAGAGCCACGACTGTGCAATATCCTTCCACCAAACCTAAGAAATATTGCTGGAACAAAAGTGGACGTGTTAAATACAATCACACAAGTTCTTGGAGGAAATGACCGACCAAACAGGTTATAGTGGATGTGTGCTTGCTTGGAGCGGCCCGCAGACCCACATTCATCACAGCCCGATTGGTCCGGCATTTCTTGAAGAAAATTACCTGGTTTTCTCTTTAAGATTTCCACGGTTGTTCCGGCAATATTTTTTATACTCGCTGGGAGGGTGTCGAAAAACAGTGGACCTCTAATGTTTATACAGTTCTCTCTGATTGTACCTATGGCACCTCTGGTCTTCACTGGTTCTATTCTGCATTTTCTTCTATATTGTTCACTCCAGTATGTTGTTATTTTACTGTGCAGATTTGGGACCTGGCCCTCCAGTAGTCTCCACGTGTATATTATTTGACCCAGGAATTACAACTACCTCTACTCAGAGCCTCTCACGTGCAACCCTGAAGTTACAGTAAATGAACACCGAAGACACTAATTGATTCGTGTAGCTCAAATAGTTTCCCAAGTACAATTTACCCAAAATTTGCTTGTCCATTTTAAAGAATGAAGAACAATTTTTATCTATATTACTTCTAAGCTGCATCACTTATGAACCCATCCCTTATGAACCCATCCCTGCCCTTGTGTGGCAGTGCACAATAGAAAGTTGTTTTCACATATCCATATATTAAAACATTGATTGTAACCATGATATATATTTGCTTCAAGCCTACAGTTTAGACCTATTGTCTTATGTATGACCCTCTGTCCTGCGTGACAGTGAATACTAGCATTATTCTCACCGTAATCAGACTATCAAAATCCTCAGATTAGGCAAAATTGTAATTAATTTTGTCAATAAAGATGTTAATAATAATAAGTACAGCGAGAATTTAATATACCATTAGTTAAGATCTATGGTAGCAACGTCATTAACTACTAGCTTTTGCTGCTGCTGTTGTTTTTAATGCTATTTGGAACTTAATGGCCAAACTTATAATCTACTAGACGTGAGATATTAAAAGACGTGTTGTGACTCGCTTTTGGAACAAGAATTTCAGAAACACGAAAGTGTGGCATTCCAGTATGGAGGACATAAACCAGATCTCACAGTTGCTGGCATTAATTCAGTCTATGTATTATATGCAGTTTTGATGGAAGAGCCATCGCTTTTTCCAAACCTGCCCACAAATGTAAACCCGCTGCAACGATGTCACGGCGCTTCACTACGGATGACCGCCTTTCCATCAAACCAACGTTTCACTCACTGAAGGCATCACTGGAGCAGGTTCATCACCATGGTGTGCCCAAACTGTTTGGAAAGACTCACACATACAAAAATACACTCTTTATTGACTATTCTCAGACTATTAAGCAATTACAATTAAGCAATCTGACACGATGTACACAGCTTTTGGGGGTGACGGGAGGGGGTATTACATCCATATAATACCATTTGGTGTCACAAACGAAGTTGCTGTATTTTAAAGTTTCACAGACAAACTTGTAGAAGAGGAAAATCAAGAATACTTTCCCATTTTTGGGCAACATTACAACTACTTGACATACCCAGGCTGAACATGATGAACATTTTCAAAATGTTCTTGAAGTAGCTAATGCGCAGAAACCTTAACCGGTAAGATCTGTATCCTACATCAATGTTTTCGGCTATTGTGCAGAGTGGGCACCATGAAGCCTGAGACTGAGCAGATGCGGTCGCTCCAAGAACTGCCTTCATTATGATTGAAAGTTCTATGTGGAGGGCACTGGGAATGTTTATGTTAAATGGTTCCTCAATTTATCAGACATGATTCAACCTCTGATAAGAAGCAAGACGTTTCCACTAAGCAAAACTGACGTGAGAGCATTTGAACTCTCAACATGACTCGTGGATGTAACTACGAGATGTTAACGACGACCTCCCATTTGTGGAGTGCGATGCCTCAAAAAAAAATCAGCATTCTTGATCCAAGGTGATCGACCTGATAATAAAATACAATAATGAAGGTTGGAGCTGGCATCCTTTACCTATAACATACAGTATCGCCCTGGAGGAAGTGTGGCTCCTGGTACGCTGACTAAAGCATTCTGCTTTTCGCTTTGATGTCCAAAGTGTTTGGAAAGGATGGGGGAGGTAGAGGGATGGGGGGGATGAAATTCTGGAAGAGGATGCGGGTGTAGAAAGAGAGGAAGTTTGAAAATTTGGTGGCCTGTCCACCATGGGTTGACATGTGTGTGTGTCGTTTGTTTCGGTATGTGGTATGTTGGGGTGTCAGTACATCTTCATCTTCAGCCTTTTCCAGCACACTCCCTCGCTGAAATTCATAATGGGCTCTGCCACCTTGGAGTGCCTCTATTCCTACACTTTGTGAGATCAAAAAAACTCCAGTACTCTACAGAACATATAAAAGACAGGTGCATCTTGAAAGGTCTGTGCAAAAATTGAACTACAAAGTCTACCACCCATCATAAGACACCTATTAAAAGCGGCTCAGCATATGCAGTAGCACAGCATTAATTTTAAGGGATCTCTACCATCAGGTAGTCCTGTAATGCTATTATGCTGACGGTCGTTGATGAGCACTCGTTTGCTTTTTGCCTTCCCGTGTCCTAACGTAGACACGACTCTGGACGCAGTCGGTAGAGTTCCAGGTTGATCGATTTTTGTACCTTGGGTCCTTAATCCCAATTTTCCCCGGAATACGACCCGCCAAATCGTTTAACAACCCAATCACTGCTGGGTGAACAGAGGCTTACAGTTAAGGATTGGAGCTCAGTCAATCCTTCCCGGCTAGGGTCAAATCGAACCCAGGCCAAATCGCTTTCGAAGCACCAGGGGGGGGGGGAGGAGGGAGGGGGAGTGTTTTACCATTTTACGACTGTGCAACGGAGACTGCTTGACTATATAGTAGAGACTTGGCCCACTCAAAGATACAAAGCAATATGCACAAAATGCAAATATTCTAATAACATAATAATAATAATTAATTGTCGGGGGGACAAAGCCAGGGTGTATTCATACACGTTAGGCTTAACGACCCCCCCCCCCAAATAAAAAGGTCCAATTTTTTTGCAAGGATATTCCTGCGCGGGCCCTAAGTCTCTGGCTGGCCCAATAAGTATTGCTTGTTTCTGTTTTACTTGGGCGAAGTATGAGTATTTATGACTCGTATGGTCGCTTCAGTAAGATTTTGTTCCACGTGTTTAACAACTTCTGCTCTGTTGAATCCAAGTTGAAATCTTAATGGGTTTGTAACTGTGCACTGTGTTAGATAATGTTCCAGTGGTCTGTCGGGCATTTCTCCAGTGCTGACATTTCCTCTCATCTTCAGGAACCTGTAAGCCTATTTCCCATGCACATGGGTATCCAAGCCTGATGCGATGTAAGTGTACCGTCTAATTACTGACCGCCCAGGATAGAACTCCACAAGCTGACTGGTCCATTGTTCATCACAATGAAATGTGTGAAGTAAAACATGTGTATGGGGCAAGTAACGAAGTCAGTAGACTAACAGTTGTTGTCACAGCTCGTATAAGACTTGGCTACAAGTATCTCTGGCAGTTCAGCTTGTATAGGGATCTAGATGAAGTAAAGTGTGTGGACAAACACAGGGACACACACTCGAACACTATATCTTGGACTGTAGTAAAATTGAGCCATTTACACATAAATCTAAGCTCACTGTATGATATGGCAACCTATCTTATTACCATGGATAAATTACCTGAAATCCTTGCACTGTATCCATATTTCGCTTCCAGTAGATAAACGACATATGAGATCAAGAAACAAGTGTATTGTGAAGACTAATAATAAACAGAAGCTACCCTATGACTAATATCCCCATTGGTCAAACTATTATGTATTAGCGATAAGACCTACCATTAATGTAATGAGTTACCGTAAATATATAGTTCTTGAAATAGCACTTTAACTAGCTGACATTGTAACTATAAAGTGTGAAGGATTGATGAAATTGTTTATGTAATAATCTAAGATGAGGTCTGATATAGACCTTTTGTGCCCTCTGTAATGCTTTTTGCGCTACCGCTCACGGGATGAGTATGGGGTGTTCAGTAAGCTGGCCGCCTCCGGCGGCAACAATCAAGCTTACTGGCTCCTGAGTACCTACTTACTGCAAGGTGAGCAGAGGCATTAGATGAAAGGAAATATGCCCAACAATTTGTCCCGTCCGGGATTCGAACCCGGAATTCTCGATTGCGTGTCGAGAACGAGCCCAACTGTAGTACCGGGACATTTTTATCAACAGGTAATAATAATAATATAACTAATTCCCTTATAATTGTGTCTGTGGCAACGAAAACAAAAGTATTTTTGGTCAAGTAAATGAATCATTGATATCCTGTACAGTTGTCAACACGCCTAACGCACATGTGCTGCTTCGGAAAGCTGAGAATATAGGAAAACGCGCTTTTTGAGGAGTGACTAGAGAATCGTCTCAACTATCAACCCTAAAGACTGTGGTCCATAGAGTGATATGCTATTTGTATCAAGTACAAACTATGATGAAGTAGCTGGCATTGTTCGAGCAAGGCAGTGCCCAATGTGCAGCACCCCCTTGGGCCAGTATCATTATTTAGACGCTTCTCTTGGAAAGTGTTGCGCGTGTTCCAATATGGTCTGCTTCCCAAAACGGCGCAGAGGAGCTCCTTAGGGTAGTAAACTGCAGTCAAGTCTTTCTTTACCTTGGGCGTCTTGACAGATCAACTCCTTCAGATGGCAAAGCTCTTCTGCCAGGATTAACCACTATGGCACAACTGGTTTCAGTAATCCTTATAAAGAATATGATGCACAAATGCTGTGGGGCAGGTCCAGAATGCCACTCACTAGCACAGCACTGAGAGAGGAGAGTGAGTGTACCTCCTCCCGCTACACAGTCAGACGCACACTGGGCGGCTGCGGTACGCCCACTACCTCGCTCGCTCCACCTCCGCTAACTCTCAGCACTTTAATGCTAAACTTCAGTTGCCGATGTAGAATTCATAGCAGTTAAATATATACATAAGCCTACATATATATTATATGTTTTAGCGTTGAATAAAGTAAGCTTATAAAGGCATATCTATATAGGAATTTATATGCCTGTCCCAAATTGCTATCGCCTGCATGTGTTTAATTTTCTTTAAGAATAAATTGATAATTGTAGCTGTCAACAGTTATGTAATTGGCGTTACATCAACATGATATTATGTGAAATATATCGTGTACTGTTATATAAATTTAATTATAATAATAGTTACAAGTTTTCATGGGTTAACGAGCAGACGCTTGACAAGCCATCACCGCGGACGATTGTTGGCGGCGGCCTGAATAAGTAACAAGCATTGCCACTTTAGAATACAACATGTTACCAGGGAATGTACTGCATAATTGAATATCAAATAAGTTATTTTCATCAATAGCGTCGTTTTACACACCTTGATCATTATAACAACCACACCACAAGTCAACATACAGCCAACAGAGATTCAGGTGAATGAGGTAGTCCCCCCCCCCTAAACCCGTAAGAGCGCGCTGCCGTACCCATCAAACCCCGTTTATATTACCAACATAATTTTCAATTAATTTACTAATGAATAAAATTTAGAACTAATGAAATTGTAATAATTTACTGATTTTCTGCACACTCATTATTACATTTCCTGATTCTCGTGCTGAGTGGATTGTTTAAATGTATAGTGTATTGAGAGTTTGGTGAGAGCAGTTTACATATAATGGGCCCCTGCCTGCCAGACCTACGACACACTGCTCTCACACACCCGGCACCACCCTACCCACACCTGCCAGACCTACGACTCACTGCTCCCACACACCCGGCACCACCCTACCCACACCTGCCAGACCTACGACACACTGCTCTCACACACCCGGCACCACCCTACCCACACCTGCCAGACCTACGACACACTGCTCTCACACACCCGGCACCACCCTACCCACACCTGCCAGACCTACGACACACTGCTCTCACACACCCGGCACCACCCTACCCACACCTGCCAGACCTACGACACACTGCTCTCACACACCCGGCACCACCCTACCCACACCTGCCAGACCTACGACACACTGCTCCCATACACCTGGCTCCACCCTACCCACACCTGCCAGACCTACGACTCACTGCTCCCACACACCAGGCACCACCCTACCCACACCTGCCAGACCTACGAGACACTGCTCCCACACACCCGGCACCACCCTACCCACACCTGCCAGACCTACGACTCACTGCTCCCACACACCCGGCACCACCCTACCCACACCTGCCAGACCTACGACACACTGCTCCCACACACCCGGCACCACCCTACCCACACCTGCCAGACCTACGAGACACTGCTCCCACACACCCGGCACCACCCTACCCACACCTGCCAGACCTACGACTCACTGCTCCCACACACCCGGCACCACCCTACCCACACCTGCCAGACCTACGACTCACTGCTCCCACACACCCGGCACCACCCTACCCACACCTGCCAGACCTACGACTCACTGCTCCCACACACCCGGCACCACCCTACCCACACCTGCCAGACCTACGACACACTGCTCTCACACACCCGGCACCACCCTACCCACACCTGCCAGACCTACGACTCACTGCTCCCACACACCCGGCACCACCCTACCCACACCTGCCAGACCTACGACACACTGCTCCCACACACCCGGCACCACCCTACCCACACCTGCCAGACCTACGACACACTGCTCCCACACACCCGGCACCACCCTACCCACACCTGCCAGACCTACGACACACTGCTCCCACACACCCGGCACCACCCTACCCACACCTGCCAGACCTACGACACACTGCTCCCACACACCTGGCTCCACCCTACCCACACCTGCCAGACCTACGACACACTGCTCCCACACACCTGGCTCCACCCTACCTACACCTGCCAGACCTGAGACACACTGCTCCCACACACCCGGCACCACCCTACCCAAACCTGCCAGACCTACGACACACTGCTCCCACACACCTTGCTCCACCCTACCTACACCTGCCAGACCTGAGACACATTCCTATATACACTCTCATAGCTGCAGACCTATTACACCACCGCTCCCATATACACTACCAATCAAAGGATGGGTATGAGGTCCATTACCTCTCACATATAATGTCACTCCCATGATGTATATGGGGTCCACTGTCACTCACAAAATGGGTATGAGGTCCACCGTCACTCACAAGATGGGTATGGCATCCACTCTCACTCACTGAATGGGTATGTTGTCCAATGTATGGGTATGTTGTCCAATGTCACTCACAGGATGGGTATGGGGGGTCCACTGTCACTCACAGGATGGGTATGGGAGTCCACTGTCACTCACATGATGGGTATGGGGTTCCACTGTCACTCACAGGATGGGTATGGGGTTCCACTGTCACTCACAGGATGGGTATGGGGTTCCACTGTCACTCACAGGATGGGTATGGGGTCCACTGTCACTCACAGGATGGGTATGGGGTCCACTGTCACTCACAGGATGGGTATGGGGTCTACTGTCATTCACAGGATGGTATGGGGGTCCACTGTCACTCACAGGATGGGTATGGGGGTCCACTGTCACTCACAGGATGGGTATGGGGTTCCACTGTCACTCACAGGATGGGTATGGGTTCCACTGTCACTCACAGGATGGGTATGGGGTTCCACTGTCACTCACAGGATGGGTATGGGGTTCCACTGTCACTCACAGGATGGGTATGGGGTTCCACTGTCACTCACAGGATGGGTATGGGGTTCCACTGTCACTCACAGGATGGGTATGGGGTTCCACTGTCACTCACATGATGGGTATAAAGTGCATAATAAATGAACTAAACTCAAGACCCTCACAGTTGAGCACCACAACACACATGGCCCCCCACCAAGGACACCGGATCATTCATCTGCTGGTGTTCTCGCTCCAGAAATGCACAACACTACACACTTAACATAAGCAAGCTTTTATGTTGTGTATAATTAGTTTTTACTCTTTGCTCATAACTGTACAGTTATAAATCATGTCAAATCTTGAGAACTTTCAATATGTGCTCCGTCTGCATCCTTGCATATTTCTTCGATGTCAAACGCAAGATTTTATGAACTGTTGCCTTGGGTATGTTGAGTCTTCGACTGGCTTCCATAACCGATGCTGTTGGTTCATCCTCGAACACTTGTCATACTCTTTCCATACTGTCATGGACCTTGGACCGCCTTTTACCACGGCGTCGGGAAACTTGTTCCCAAGTTCACGAATCGATTTGTCTGTAGGACTGATTCTGTGACATTTCTTTGTAAATTTTTCTTTGATTTCATTATATCGCATTTTTTATGCTGGCTGTCACAATGCAGGTGCATTCTTCTGTATTTATTTTTGGGTCAGGGTTATAAAAAAAATTAAATATTTTAGAAATTTTGAAATTTATACCATTGTAAACATTAATAAACATGCGGATTTTTTTATATTCGTCCGATTTCATGAAAATAAATAGCTAATTTTTTTGGGGGGGAGGGGGGGGACAAAAATCTGGCCAATATAGTCTTAGAGTTGAGGTTAATGGTTTTCGTGTTGAAGGATAAAAATTGTCGTACTAGAAAATGGTAGCGGCTCGCGAAATTGATACACTGTTACGTTTTCTGTTTTGGGTCCTCAGGTAGGTTAGGATAGTGCACTTTAGTAAGGCAGTTTCTTGACGTTTGGAAACCTTAAGAGGACGGGCTGGTCCTTGTCGCCAGGTTAAATATTTACCTGGATTATACTTAAAGGCCAATATCAATCTATATAGTGCCCAGGACGCGGACAGGAAGCCGGCGGCTTGTCAAAGGTCTCCCATATTTTTTTTGTCCTGATTTTTTTCATCTAGATTTTGAACTGCAGTAATATTTTGTCACTTACGGGTTCAGCGGGTATTCGGTTCCATGGGTTCATTGCCCCATGGGTTAAAAAGCATCTCCTGATTTATGTCGTACAGTGCGGCGTGTTTACTGTTGTCCCTTGTACGTGTTACATGTGACCTCTTAAAGAAGTAGTCTGGATTAATATCCTTCAACTTGTTCAGTACCTTAAGTATGAGATCAGCCCTGTCATGTCTGGTTTGGAGTGTTGTGTAGCCCTGTGGCCATCAACCGTTACTAGTATGAGAGTCATGTTATCTTGAGATGATTTAGTGTCCCCGCGGCCCGGTCCTCGACCAGGCCTCCACCCCCAGGAAGCAGCCTGTGACAGCTGACTAACTCCCAGGTACCTATTTACTGCTAGGTAACAGGGGCATCAAGGTGAAAGAAACTCTGCCCATTGTTTCTCTCCGGCGCCCGGGATCGAACCCGGGACCACAGGATCACGCGTATAGTGTTCTGTCCGCTCAGCCACCGGCTTCCCTGGTGGCTGTCGGTCGACTTAGTTCTAGAATGATTTTTCTCGCTTTGCGTTGTACTTTCTGTAAAGCAGAGCTGTCCTGAAGATTAGGTCTTCATGCTTGGATACAGTAGTCCAAATGGGGGCGCACCAGAGATTTGCATAGTTGAATAACCACCTTCTTTTCCTTGAAGTAAAAGGTTTGTTTGATTATTCCTACTTTTTTTTTAGTGCAGCTGCCACTTGTGCAACTTTCAATGACGTGAATTCCAACTCCTGGGTCCTTTTATGGAACGCTCTCCAACACCAGAAGTTTTTGTTCTCAGCGTCGTAAACTACACTGAGATGCTTACAATAAATAACCCAACCCACACTTAAAGTGGAGGCGACGACGTTGCACTCCGTCCCCTTATCAAGTCGTAACTGGAAAACAGTAATTGATTGACTGATTGATTTAAGATTAAGCCACCCAAGAGGTGGCAGGGGCATGAATAGCCCGTAAGAAAACAGTGAGAGAGTGAACCAACATCAGGCAAAAGAGATGATGAGGCGAGGGGAAGTGAGGGATATGTGGAAGAGTAAAGCATGAAAATCGAGTCCCTATGAGAAGAAAGGAAAACGATACAAAATAAGCGGAAAATGGAATAGAATGAACAACACATATGGTTTTCCTCCTATTGGAAGGTGTTGAGCATTATGTATAGCGGTATGTTCACTCACAGGGTGAATGACGCTGCCTAATAAAGTCGCTCCTCGGGGCAAAATTAAAAAGTAAATGTGAAATAAGACAGAAAGAAGCAAACCGAGACATAAAGAGATAGGAAGAGAAGGGATAAAAAGAGAGCAAGGACGGGGCACATAGTTAAGTCACATCACGCTTGCTTACATACCACAATTTCAAGTTTTTTTTATGTCAAGTAAACAGGATCGTCAGCAGACTGAAGTCTTCAGTAGATGCTGGGGACCAGGGGCCAGATTCACGAAGCAGTTACGCAAGCACTTATGAACGTGTACATCTTTCCTCAATCTGTGACGGCTTTGGTTACATTTATTAAACAGTTTACAAGCATGACAATTTCCCATTCAACTGTTGTTATTGTTATAAACAGCCTCCTGGTGCTTCGGAGCTCATTAACTATTTAATAATTGTAAACAAAGCCGCCAGAGATTGAATAAAGATGTATAGGTTCGTAAGTGTTTGCGTAACTGCTTCGTGAATCTAGCCCCTGATTGGTTTCCACAGAGCCAATATTAACTGCACAACCACCTTATCAAATAAATCCGTGTGTGCACACGCGCGTTTGTGTGTGTGTACTCGCCTAGTTGTGCTTGCGGGGGTTGAGCTTTGGCTCTTTGGTCCCGCCTCTCACTACCCCTCCCACTGTTCCCCTCACTGCTCCCTCCGATGTGTTCCCCTCANTCCTCAACTCTTTACATGATGTACAATGAAATCCCAAGAACTGATGGCTCCCTAGACCACTCCACCGACGCTGCTTAAGAGCAGTGGTTGTAACAACGAGAGATGGCCACTATTCTGTACAGTGTAAGGAGCTCATAAAAATAATTTTGCCTCCATTCTCAGGACAAAATTGTTTGCCATGCTCCTTGTACTCAAATGAGTATTTATCCAAAAGTTGACACATTAATAGTAAGTGTGCCATCTCCCTGACTGCCTTCAGCTCCGAAACATAACTAACATGCTTGTGTCTGAGGTAAGGCACAGATATAATACAATATTCAATGGTAAAAGTAGAATCTGTCTTCTGTGGTTCCCGTCCCATATTGACCTTCAAATGCATGATAGAACAAATGAGTTATAGTCAAAGAATATGCAATAAAATTGTATGTACAGGTATGCGTCCCAATGCTGTATTTTAACAGTATGTCTTAGTGTTATGACTTAGTAATGTGTCCTAGTGTTATGTCTTATTACTGTGTCCTAGTTTAAGTAAAGTACAAAGTGTGTAGACGAAGACAGGGGGACACACTCGAACATTATATTTTGGACTGTAGTAAAATTGAGCCATTTAGAGATAAATCTAAGCTCACGTTGAATGAAATGGCAAATCATCATATTACTAAGGATAAAATACCTGAAATCCTTGCACACTATCCATATTTCGCTTCCAGTAGATAAACGACATATGAGATTAAGAAACAAGTAGTGTATTGTGAAGACTAATAATAAACAGCAGCTCCCCTATGACTGTGATACTTACATTGCTCAAACAATTATGTATTAGCGAAAGACCTACCATTAATGTATAATGATTTACTGTAAATATATAGCTCTTGAAATAGAACATTTTCTAACTAGCTGACATTGTAATTAGGTGGTGTGAAGGATAGGGAAGGGAACTATCAGGATAAAGCGCCAAGCCATTACGACTATATCAACCCGTCCTCGACTCAAGTCCATTACATCCAGCGGTCCACAGACGCATTCATAAATTTTTACATGCTGTTCATTCAAAACGGGAATTTTCTCGAATATATATTAATATTATAATATATTAGCATAGTGTGCATATATAGGCATAGGTTAGTTTAGGTTAGGTGTTTACTTTCTGTTGACGATTATTTATATTTGTAATACGTGGGTGAAGCATTTATAGCAACCCGTCCTCGACTCAAGTCCATTACATTCAGCGGTCAACCCCACAGACGCATTCATAAATTTTAACATGCTGTTCATTCAAAACGGGAATTTTCTCAAGTATAAATTAATATTATAATATATTTGATTGATTAATTGATAAAGATTAAGCCACCCAAGAGGTGGCACGGGCATGAATAGCCCGTAAGTGGTGGCCCTTATGAGCCATTAACAGTATCGAGAGATGATACTGGAGATCTGTGGAGGTGCGACGGCACCCTGCGTGACGGGAGATGTCTCCCGGACCAAATGGTGACCAAATGGTGGTTACTCCTGATTGATAAGGATTAAGCCACCCAAGAGGTGGCAATAATATATTAGTATATTGTGTATATATAGGCATAGGTTAGGTCAGGTGTTTAGGTTCTGTTGGCGATTATTTGTATTTGTAGTACGTGGATGAAGCATTTATAGCGTTGTGGTTCGAAAAAAATTCGTCACTGAAGCACTTGTTCCAGAAGTGTTCGAACGTCATCAGTTGTGAGTCGTGTGTAAAGTGTTTTTCATTCATTAACAGGGGGTTTGACGGGTACATGGAATCACTTTTGGGTCTTTGTTTGGAGGACGGGCTGGGGTTTACACACGACTGAGAACTGATTTCATTCGAACACTTCAGGAACAAGTTCTTCACTGACAAATTTTGTTCGAACCACAACGCTGTAAACAGCCCGTCCTCCAAACAAAGACCCAAAAGTGATTCCATGCACCCGCCAAACCCCTGTTAATGAATGAAAAACAGTTTACAAACGACTCACAACTGATGACGTTCGAACACTTCTGGAACAAGTGCTTCACTGACGAATTTTTTTCGAACCACAACGCTATAAATGCTTCACCCACGTACTACAAATATAAATAATCGTCAACAGAACCTAAACACCTAACCTATGCCTATATATGCACAATATGCTAATATATTATAATATTAATATATATTTGAGAAAATTCCCGTTTTGAATGAACAGCATGTAAAAATTTATGAATGCGTCTGTGGGGTCGACCGCTGGATGTAATGGACTTGAGTCGAGGACGGGTTGGACATACATTGTTATTGTTTTAGATTTAGCTAATTAGAACGAAATGTCCATGTAGCATGGGCTATATAGTAAGCCCGTAATTGAGTTCAGTTATTCGCGATAACCGTGTTAGTGTGATATTTGAGTGAAAGTTTTAAATGGAGGTGGGGTTTCCTCCTTTTCTCCAGTTTCTTTTCTACTTCTGTTTTATCGCACTGGTTTTAGTCGTCTTAATAATATTATCTTGGTGGCGGATATCGATGCAGTGTTCACTAGTGTGTCCCATTCTTCAACTGCTTTTCTAACCATTGTAGTCGCTGTGGATTTTGCATCTAAGGCAGCTGTTCTTATTACACACAGAAATCACAATAGCGTGATGCATCAAATGAACAAATCCACAAGGGCCGTGACGAGGATTCGAACCTACGTCCGAGAGCATCCCAGACGCTGCCTTAATCGACTGAGCTACGACATGGTATAATAATGGCAACCAGAAGTTCTACTGAACTTACTTGGATCCTGCAACCTCTCCGACACAACCAGGGTTTTACACAATTCCCCCATGCACTCGAGCTATGTCAATAGGCCGTTCTACCTCTTCGCCCTTACTTCATTACACATTCTTTTGACCATGTCGTAGCTCAGTCGATTAAGGCAGCGTCTGGGATGCTCTCGGACGTAGGTTCAAATCCTCGTCACGGCCCTAGTAGATTTGTTCAGCTGCTCTCATTTGATGAATGTTGAGTTTGATGCACAGTGTTTCAGTTGTTTCACATTCCAGTAGGAAATGCAATAGTGGCGACTGCATCTGTTCCACAGATATGACACTAACTATTGTGTTTATTACCTCCCAGCAGCACTTGTAACCAAGTCTGAGTCTAGTTGGGAGTATTTTCTTCAATGAGTTGCCCCTTAATCTGTGAAATACTTGGAGGTATTTTAACCTGTACAGCAGGTAGAGCAGTGGCAGTTTTTGCTGATTGATTGATAAAGATTAAGCCACCCAAGAGGTGGCACGGGCATGAATAGCCCGTAAGAGTTTTTGCTAGTGAGTCTGCCTTTTTATTACCATCTATGCCAATGTGACTTGGTATCCAATTTAGGGTGATTGACAGCCCTAGATTGTGTGCTTCTTTTCCTATATGTAAGATTTCAGTGAGGAATTGTATATTATTTTGTACTGGCTGGATAACAATGCCTGGAGCGAAGATTTAGAGTTGGTATGAATGATGACATCATCTAACTAATTCTCAATTGCATAATTTATGGCCTCCTTCAGTGCATTTAATTCTGTTTGCAATGTTGAACACCCACTATTCATGCTCCAGTAAGTTTCATGGTTGTTAGTGCAAACTGCTGCCCCAGCAGAATCTCTTTCTTTATCAACTGACCCATCTGTGAAGATGAGTGATTGTCGGTCTTGAGATATTTTCCATTTGTTGTTCCATGATTCTTTTGAGTCTCTGAGTCACATGCAGATTTTTAACTGGTAATCCTTCAATGATTATATTTAGACTCGATTCTTCACATGGAGGCGGCTGCCGAAAGTGTTGATTTAGCCTATCTTCTCCATTGTTTTTAATGGTCCGTTTCAAGTCCACTTTCTCTAGAATCTTGGCCACATTATCCGTCCATGCACTTGTTCTATATTGGTCAATGTTTCTGTGATGCGATCTGTGTATGCTATCTTTGACTGACAGTCTGGCGGTGGTTCCAATAATAATAGCTGTTATTGTGGCTATTCTTTGTCTGATCCCGTTTTCTAAGGCTGGTTATTTGGTTTCCATTCTTAGATTTTCTCAACGCGTCCATATAGGTGCTCCCAGCATTGTTCTGAGGGCGTCATTTTGTGACACTTCGTTTCTCCCACTGGTTATCAGTGAGGGATGTAAGAGCAGGAACAGCATAGTCAACGAGTGACCTAGCTGCTTGAACATAGTACATTTTGAGTACTTGTAGAGATGTCCCATCTCTAAGACTTGTCAGGGAGCGCAAAGCTGGTTTCTGGCTTTACAATGTTGCCGAAGATACTCGACCTCTTCGGTGAATTTCAACTGGCTGTCTATTATGACTCAAGGTGTTGAAAAAGAGGTAACCCACTCACAATTTTTGGTCCTTGTATTGCGAGTCTGATGTCTTGAGTTCTCATTTTAACGGCCATTGCTTTGGTTTTATTACCGTTTATTTTCATGGTTATGCGTTCCGCTTCCCTGTTGATGTCTAGGCATTTTTGTGCATGGTTCCTGGCGTCTTTGCCATTTATAATGACCACAAAGTCGTCTGCATAGTTGAGCAGTTTGGCTTTTGGTAACTTGAGCTTCGTGAATTGTTCCATGAGACAGTTAAAGAGGAAGATGCTTAGTATTTCTCCCTGCGGAGTCCCTTTCTCAGCCTCTTTGAGGAAAATATTTTTCCTTGGAATTTGACTTTAGCTTCTCTGTTAAGCAGACTTCCCTTGCCAAAGACAAGAGGGTGTCCTTTGATTTCCTTATCCACCAAGCAGCACAGTGTAGCTGAAGCATTGGCTAGCTCTAAGGCTTTTTCTAGGTCTAGAAAAATAAGTATTCCTGTTTGTCATTGATTTCATCTAGGAGGGAAGTAAGGCATTCTGTATTCACCTAGTTGTGCTTGCGGAGGTTGAGCTCTGCTCTTTCGGCCCACCTCACAAGTGTCAATCAACTGTTACTACTACTAACACACACACACACACACACACACACACACACACACACACACACACACACACACACACACACACACACACACACGGAGAGGAAGCAGCCCATAACAGCTGTAACTCCTAGGTACCTATTTACTACTAGGTAACAGGAGCATCAGGGTGAAAAACTCCCCATCTGTTTCCGCCGGCGGCGGGAATCGAACCCCGGCCCACAGGATTACGTATCCAGCATGCTGTCCACTCCGCCATCAGCACCCTGCCAACACCAGCGCCCCTCTGTGATTCCCTGACCTTGTCTGTAAGCAAACATATTTTGGTGCAGTGGACTGACTTTCCATTTAATTCCATTAAGAGCCATTATTTCCGCAGTTTTGGTCAGACAGCTTGTTAACGAGATGGGTCTTGGGTTTCCTGGGTCTTTGGGTTTTGGAATGGGAACTATAATTGCTCTGTTCCAAGAGAGTGGTCGGGTTCTTGTCACCCATACTCTGTTGATGAGATTCAAGAAGGCTTCTTCACTCTTTTCTCCTAGCTTGGCCAGCATGTTGTAAGTGATTTTGTCCTTACCTAGAGCTGTGTTTTTAGTTTTCTTTGCAGCTCCTTTGAGTTCTTTCAGATTGAAAGGTTGGTCTAGTTCGTCAGGTAAGGCTAAATCATCGTCTATTTTTTCCATCTTGCTGCTTGAAGTCTTTGCTGGTGAGTCAGAGTTACTTGAGGAAGTTGAGTGGAACTGGCTCTTGAAGCAAATAGATTTGCTATTATTTCTGCTGCTTGCTCTGGGTGAATATGATGGGGCAGGGCAGGAAGCGATTTTCCTTTGCCCGTGTTGATCTGCCTCCAGATGTCGCTCAAAGATGTTTGCTGATTTAGCTTGGCACACCACTCGAACCATGTTTTTCCTTTGATTTTTTCCTTCATGCACATGATCTCTGACAGCTCTAAGAAGTTCCACATTAGCTTGGGTTGTGTCTTCTAAAATTCTTTCGTGCACAATTTAGTCATGTAGTTCTTTGGTCCTATCACAGTAATACCAATGGTCTTTATGTTGTTGGGTAATTGTTTTCTTCTTGGGGATGGAGTGATTTGCTGCTCTATGTATTGCATTTACTAAATCTTTTTCCATCTCTTCGATGTTGTCAGGCGTAGTGTAGTTTTGGTGCTAAATTTCAAGAGATTCTTGAATTTGTGTGGACTTGGAACCACTCCCTCTAAAATTTACAAGTGTAAATTAGTAATAATCTTTCTCGCTTACACTAGAAAATAGGTTTAAAAATATTAAGCAGTCCAGCCTAACACAACTCTACCTTCTTTGAGTCATACTTGCTCATAACCGGAATGAAGGACTAAGTATATTTAGAAAAGTAGGATGTACTAAATTATATTTTTGTTGTCTTTATTTTTTTTATATAATATTTTGGTAAAACAAAATTGCGCCGGGCACTACTATGACGTCAGGAGATGCGACGATGCACTACGTCACGTGACTTAGGATGACCAATAGGACACCTGAGGTATACATCAGAGTCCGCCCTGGAATTGGTCGGCATTCGTCACTCGCTATCTAAACACCACAAGAGGGTTCTCGATCTTGGCGCTCCATCCACTTAGTCATTTTGACCAAAAAGATCCGCGTGTAGGTCCGAACTATGTATTTGAGTTGCAATACTCTTTATTTATCCGTATAATTGAAATAAGTTTATTGAGGTAAAATACACACAAAGGGATGAGGTTATCTTGAGATGATTTCGGGGCTTTAGTGTCCCCGCGGCCCGGTCCTCGACCAGGCCTCCACCCCCAGGAAGCACCCCGTGACAGCTGACTAACACCCGGGTACCTATTTTACTGCTAGGTAACAGGGGCATAGGGTGAAAGAAACTCTGCCCATTGTTTCTCGCATGCGCCTGGGATCGAACCCGGGACCACAGGATCGCAAGTGCAGCGTGCTGTCCGCTCGGCCGACCGGCTCCCCAAACTAGCTCAAGCTATTCTCACCCCGTTCAGTACATCGTGTTAATACATACATACACACACATCACAAACAATAAACGTATTACCGAACATTGAGAGATAAACATATACATTTCCTTATCCGTATAATTGTATTTGTCCAAACGACACTTGAAACTTTCCTGTTTTCTTCTATTGCGTTACTTTATTACCAATTCAATATTAGGAACTATATTTAAGGAATATTGGTACATATCACCCCAGTACAGGAATATGGCTACTGATATCCCAAGCTTATCCAACTCTAATCCATTTTCGTGCCCTAAAGTTCATATTTTTAGCAACGAGTTCATATTCCCTTTTAAACCCTTTTCAGAATGTAAATGATTATTCTATATTCTCTCATTCATATTTAAATGTGTAATTTACATCAATTCTACAGCACGGTCTGTACCAGTAATCCAAATAGGAACTCACAAAGGCAAGATCAAAATATCATTATTTTATGTTACTAAAGCTTCTAAATTACAGATCCACGTAGCCTGCTAGCCTTAATTCAAACATTCATGCAATAATTTCATGGTCTTGTATCCCTACTAGGTGTGAGGGAAGTGGTCAAGCGACCTAGTGAGAGGTCTCGAACAGAAGCCACGTGTTTGGGGAGCTGACCAGCCCAGGTCAACCTGAGCATTGAAGTGGTAATTCTTCTCTTCCTGTGACGTAGCCAGCAGCGACGCAGATGTTTAGAGTTCCCAGGTAAGGGTGGGACAAATGTCAAGGAACATCACGTGGTGTAAGGTGCATGGAGGCAGTTACCATGTATGAGAAATAACAATAGTCGAGGCCTAGACCGACACAGAATTCAGTGTGCAAATCCGAGGTTAAGTGGACACACTTTGGAAGGACCGAAAGACGATCAAGTCCAAAACAAAAGCGAGTATTGTTACTAACACCAGGTAACGCATTGGCGGTTCCGAGTACAGGTCTTGAGGTTTACTCCGATTATTAATATATATATTAAATTAATATTTAATACTAATATTACTAAGTATTAAATATATATATTAGCATAATGGGCTCTGTTACGGAGCAATAGTGTGTAGGTGTATTGTGAGTACATGAGGTGTGGTAATGAACCAGGGATACGCGAGGCGTCAGGGGTGGACCAGGTGTGGTTCACAACCCAGACTGGATGTGGTCCTCTGACTAAGCTGTTAGATGTACGAGTCTGGTTGATCAGGTATCCTTTGGAAGTGTAATCAAGTTTTCTTCTGACATCGTAAAAGTCGGCTAGTTATGCCTCATTGTGAATAAAGGGGGTACTGAAAAGGCTTTGCCCCTTATGGTGATGAAATGGCCTCTTTTTTATTTATTTATTGTACCTAATGCACCTCTGCTGTTCAACAGAGCTATTTCGCACTGCATGTTATGCCACCTGCTCTCTTAATAGCGTGTTAAAAGTTATCAATGGCTTGGCATCTCTTGTTTGAAAGGTTCTTGTTATTCACCTGTCATTTTTCTTGCCGTTGTGATAGTTACTTTATTGTGTTCTTCCAAAGTAAGGTCTTCCGACATGATTACTCGAGCCTTATATCATTTATTTTTCTATGTTGTAATATGACTTGTATGCTATTTCCGTCTTTATATTTTTGTTTTTTTTCCACTGCACAGGAGTTGAAACTTATCTTCATTCAACATAATTTCTGTGGCCCTTTTAAAGACCTGATTTATATCAGATTAGAAGTTTGTCGAGTCTTCTATGTTGTCTACTCTCATAAAATCCTAGTGTCATCTGCAAACGATGATACGGCACTATAGTTGTGTGGTGTCTACCACGCCCATATGAGAGAGTACTGGACAAAGTACAGTACTCTTGGGGGACAGCTTTTCATTGTGGATGATCCGGATTTTACTTTGACTATTGCACACTGCGTTCTGTTAGGACATTGAAGATCCATCTTCCTAATTTTTCCACCAATTCCTTTTGAGCGTATTTTTTGGGCAATAACACCGGTACATAATAATTGAGAGCCGGTCGGCCGAGCGGACAGCACGCTGGACTTGTGATCCTGTGGTCCTGGGTTCGATCCCGGGCACCGGAAAGAAACAATGGGCAGAGTTTCTTTCACCCTATGCCCCTATTACCTAGCAGTAAAATAGGTACCTGGGTGTTAGTCAGCTGTCACGGGGTGCTTCCTGGGAGGCCTGGTCGAGGACCGGGCCGCGGGGACACTAAAAAGCCCCGAAATCATCTCAAGATAACCATGGTTACGTTTGTCTAAAGAATGTTGCAAAATCTGTGTATGAGCGTTTTAGCCGTCTTCCATGGCATCTATGGCCATGCCAAAGTGGTCTAGCAATTGTGAGGCAAAAGCGCCCTGTTTTAAACCCATGGTGTCCAGGGCCAAATTAAACGCTCCGATTCCATGTGTTTCGTGATCTTACTTTTAGCGCTAACATTTTCATGAAGTGTGATGTTTGTGCTATTGGTCCCTAACTTCTGCCTCGGCTTTATATCTCTCTCCTTTATGGAGTGGTGCTATCTCCGCTGTTTTCAGTGTGTCA
The DNA here is from genome assembly GCA_020271785.1 of Procambarus virginalis. Lineage (NCBI taxonomy): Eukaryota > Metazoa > Arthropoda > Malacostraca > Decapoda > Cambaridae > Procambarus > Procambarus virginalis. The sequence continues at coordinate 14,792,415 of WNGS01165751.1, forward strand.
AGAATACACCAGTATCTAGGCTCCGGCTTCAAAAAATGTTAAGGGCCTGGCGATAGTTTTTTTTTTTAAATTCTTGATGAATATGGAATTACAGGAATCGGGGCCTTGCACAGAGTGCATATATAGGACACTGTCTATGGCTACTTCAAAATTCGTGGGGTCAGGGTGACACCTGATACACGATTTGATGATGGTATCACACCTACACTGGCCCTTTGGTACGCCCGCGTGTACCACCTGGCACTGATACCTGCTTGATAGGGTTCTGGGAGTTGTATTACTTGACTTGTAAGAGTTTGGTCCACTAGGCTGTTGCTTGGAGCGGCCCGCAGGGTCCTCATATCCACCTCAGCCCGGTTGGTCCGGCACTCTTGGAGAAAATGATCTAGTTTTCTCTTGATGTTCACGGTTGTTCCGGTAATATTTCTTATACTCGCTGGGAGGATGTTGAACAACCGTACACCTCTGATGTTTATACAGTGTTCTTTTTATTGTCCTATGGCACCTCTGCTCTTTCACTGGTTCTATTCTGCATTTTCTTCCATAAAGTTCACCCAAGTATGTCGTTATTTTACTGTGTAGATTTGGGACCTGGTCCTCCAGTATCTTCCAGTGTATATTATTTGATATTTCTCCCATCTTCTTTCTAGTGAGTACATTAAAGAGCTTTGAGACGATCCCAATAATTTAGGTGCTTTATTGCGTCNGCAAAACGCTGATGTAATACTCACAGACCTCGCCAGAACTTTTGACACTTGTGAAAATGGTGAAACTTAAAAGTGTCCACGAAATGAATTTGACAAAAAAAAAAGGAAGGATGTATTTTTTCAATTCTAACTCAAAATTCCAAGAATAATAGTCAACAAAATAAAATCTGGATACCGTGATACACTCAGACCGCCAGGGTACTGTATGTGTTCAGTAGTCTACTGTCATATCTGACAAAAACTATAACGCCGAACCAACCTTGGCAGATGGCACCAGCATTTTAATGTGAATGGAAACTATAGGAGATACCATAAACCTCTACACTTGTGTAAAATGGCCCACAAGAAACAAGATGTTCCAGCCCCCTCAGCTGTGGTAAAAGAAAAAAAAGGATTCAAAAGTCACACCACATCATAGAACTAAAAGAAACATTAAAGACCTGCGAGTAATAATGTCAGGAGACCTTATTGGTAGAGACAACAACACGACAACTGTTACAGCCGCAAGGGAACACTGAAGATTGGATAAGAAGAACCATTCCCACAAGAGATGACAACCCAATAATGGGACTGTTCTAAGAGTCCATTTAAGTCAAGAGTCTAAGAGTCCTGTTCTGTACTATCTTGGTGCAATATTGTTGTACTTAAGAGCCCCAGTTAAAGTTGAACTTGCAGAGAACCTTTACTGTCCGAATCCATTTAATAAAACGCATAGACTACTGAGCGGTTAAAATTCCTGGAATTTTATTCCTCCATGAAAACGCAAGCGAGAGGAATATCGTAACTTACATCTGGAAAATATTAAGAGGGACCGACTTCAGATTTGCACACTGAAATACTGCAATTGAATAAATCCTTACAAGACAAGGACGCACGGTAGAATGTGCAAATCAGCCCCATTTAAAAGTTAAGGTCAATAAATACATCAAGAGACAATTGTATACACTAACCCCCCCCCCCAAGGCTTTTCAACACGTCCATCTCAATACAAGGAGCATTACTGACAGACGTCAAACTGTGTTCAAAAGGGAACTGGATGAACACCTCCAAAGACTAAGATTCAACAGAGCAGAAGTTGTTAAACACATTGGGCATAATCTTACTGAAGCGAACACACGAGTCATAAATACTCATACTCCGCCCAGGTAAAACAAACAAGAAACAAGTAGCACTTAGTGGGCCAGCCAGAGGCTTGGGCGCCGGGCGGGAGTATCCCTGGAAAAAAAAATCCAACGGATACTTGATCAATCGAACTGTGGTTCCTACATCGGAATGCATATGCACAGGCGACCAACAATTTTATTATAAAATCATTTACCAGGAGGTACTCGAGGTAGTTATGTAAGTTAGGTTTGGTAGTTAAGTAGGTAAGCAGTTAGATATGCAACTTGGCTTGCTGTCTCGTTTGCATTTTTCTCTGGCTGTCTGGTGTCACGTGTGGAATTATGACATCTTATTGTAGTTGGGATCAGAGAAAGGAGAGGGGTGTAATTGCTGTTATTGATGGTGGTGGTGGCGAGTGTACTGTAGTTGGGGGAGGCTAGTTATCTGTGGCCTTGTTTGTGTATTGATAATGTTCTGCTTAAGTATTCTGTTATTGTGTTCGGCCTTTCCATATTGTAGTTTAAGGTTTCCTTTGTGTCATCTGTCTACTTTTACAGTTGAACACTGTGCTGAATTGTTGGGGTGTTAAACTAATTCCTCTTATTGCAAAGCAGTTTGCTGCAGTTTTGTTCTGCATCTATAATTAGTGATTTTCATGTAGTTTATGTAGTTCCATTTCTTGCGTGTACCCTGTCATTTTGTACTTATTCCAATATATTTATCCTATTTAGTATAGGCATTACCGCTCATTCTATACTTTATGATATTCCAGTGTCAGGAATAGTCACAAAAACAGAACAGATATCATACTTTTGTAGGTAACTTAAGACACAATTATAACAAAGCTTCCCTCAAAGATGCAGGTAAACAAAGCACGACAGTGTTAATTCCAGCAACCTATGCACACAAGACAAGAACTCAATATATTGCGTAAAGAGAGTGTACGTACAAGCAGTCCAGCTCCACCTCGGCCATGAATCAAACAATCTTCAACATTTACTGACCTCAGAAAAAAAAACTTGACATCGATGCTTTGTTAGCTCAGGCAAAGAGCCCCTTTATTATTATCAGAGGAAACAAGCATAATATATTATGTTTAATACGCACGATGGAAGAAAGTGTAGAAATTATGAACAACCTTATAGATATATTGTACCCTCAACCACTACTTGAGCCGCAACCACTTCCAGTATATAAAAAATCATCAAAATAATGATAGTTATTTTGATGATTTTACTGCCCGTTGATGCAGTAAAATCAGTTTCTTAGATTGCTCAACTGCAGTATCAAATTACCCCCCCCCCCATCTCTCCCCTCAAAAACAAAAATTCTCAGATTGGAAAAATACAGTGTTGTGTTTTTGAAGAATCGCAGAGGAAAAAAATTCCAGTGAACTCTCACTCCACCTTCTAAGCTCCAACCGATGTGGAACACGAACTTGACAATCAACTTTTTTTCGATATATGTAGGTTCCACAAACATTACTGACTAATTGGGAATCATAAGTTTAACTTTGTATGATTAATGTTAGCACTTCCTACCTTGCTACCAATGAACCGTTACACAGTTGTGGATGAAACTGGCTCCAACAACCTTCTCCTCTATGTCCTAAGTGATCAACTTTAATTTTGTGCCCCAAAATTCTAATTATGTAGAATTACAAAATAATTTATTAAACAAAAATAAATAGGCCCTAACTTCAAGCAACTATTATTATTATTATCATCCTTTCTCAAGATGCTGTATACAATGTTCAGTGCTGTACGAGAACATTGTGTAATGTTCATGTACCTTCAGAAAGGATGCAGGTTACATCCGAAAATTAGTTTTTTAATACACTTGCACATACATTGGGTCTTTCCTTCACCTTCTACTATTATTATTATTATTATTACTGTATTATTATTATTATTATTATTAATGATTTGTCATCATCTTCCTGTTTTTATAATGTATCTATTGTAATTAGTTTTGTACATTTTACTTTTGTTTGCATTTTGCTAAATGCATTCCGTAGTATGCCTGCACGCGTATCGACATTTAGATCTACTGTATACAGTAGACAATACCATAAGCAATATGTTAAGTCAATCAGGAAGCACGTTCTTCCCACAGTAATGGGGGAACAGACATTTCCTACACTTGTGGCTTGCCCCTAAGTCTCCCACAAAGACAATGTCCACACCTCAACAAGTCTTCCTCGTGTATCGGGAAAATCTTACGGCGTGACAGTGAGATAGCGGGTCACGCTTGAGCTGTGTCCAGTCCACGCATCAGTCGACGGAGCCGCGCGACAAATGTGGTGGATAATATTGTTAGTTTATACTAAAACGTTTACAAGATAAACAACTATACTATCTAAAATACAACTATACTATCTAAAACACACTGCAAACTCTAATTTACCAATATAAAACACCAGAAATGCCCAATTAGTGTTGCATAGTATTGGAGGTACCTGTGAAAGCAACAAGAAGCCTAGGTCGGCTGGTAGAAAACACAGTAAGACCTGGCTGTGGCTACACACAAGTCGCACTCACCTGAACACACTACTGCCAAAAGTAATAGTAAACACAATCCATATAAGTGTATAAACTTCATGGTGACTTTAGTAGGTCAGGCAGTGAAGGGTGAAAACATGGGCCTGGTTGTGTCCCGCGGTGCAGCAAGCCTGCCACCTGCTGATGCCCTCCCGGCTGCTCCTGCTGGCGGCGCCGACCACCTCACACCCTGCAATAACAACCATACATCATTAGACTATTAGTACATTATGAACAAATTAATATTGGAATCTAAACTTAAACAATGCAAGTTTAAGAAGCAAAACTTATGAGTGATCCTATCGCTGCTTTTCTGCCTATACCGTAGTTAACTCCACAACCATACTAACGTTCCATCGATAGTGTAAACAAATACAGCGATAAACTTGAGGAACATCAAATAATCATGTAATACGTATAGAGTAAATATAATACGTGTAAAGTTAAATGAATTTTCAAAAATATAAATGACAAATGAAGGAAAAGTAATAGCGAGGCAATACTGTCATGGCAGCCTCTTCCCACACTGCGCATTACTGGAATATTACTGGAACTATCCCACCCTGTTTCTCCGACCAGCCCGTCCTCTTGAGTTGTCACGTCACAAAAATGACGTACTAAATTACTGGAACCTAACCTAGCCGACGACCCCACGATAGAAAAAAAGTCAATTTAGCGAGCGGCTATGATTTATATTACATCATGTTTTGACGTTGTAGATTTTTACATCGAAAATGCGTTGTATTGTTCGACAGGACAGGTGGAGCATACCACTTATACCTAGTCATTCAGAAACCCTAACACGAACATCTATACCACCACCCTTTGATTTGTCTGCAACTAACACGGCCTATATACCTCCACGATGATTCCTTCTCGACTGACACCGAAGCTTCGGGAAGTCACCGATACATGTACCGCCTCGTCAGAACGAGAAAACGAACCGAGAACCACAATGGACCAAGAAACCTGAAAGAGTGAAATACGTCACGGTTGGACACCCACGAAAGCAAAGCCAGACCCCCGAGGTGAGAGCAGATACGTGCCGCCACTATAACAAAGCAAGGGAGATATCCATCCACTGGGTCATCGCGGTCAAATCAGGCCACGACTCCTGCGATATTAACTAGACCCGAGAAGGGTCGACCCAGAATACTACAAGCTCTATCCACATAAAAGCCACACCGGCAGCATATTAACGAGGAGTCAAGCCCACACAACAAAGACGGTGTAACTGTCTGATACACAACAACAAAAAATATGAACAACAGGTGAACAAAGCCAGAGCGCCTCAACATAAGAGACCGCGCCGCCCGTCACCACCCATGTACATCAGTCACCATCTTCACCATAGTAATACACCCAGTTCCAATTCAAAGTCGACAGGCCACAAAGTTTTTTATCCCAACTCTTCTCCAGCCCCATCCTATATTTCCAGTGTTTCAAATCCCCATCCTTCTTTCTCCCCTATCTTTACTAATACCTTTGGTCATCGAAAGAAAAGCATTATATCCAGTCATTCAGAAACCCTCTGCAACTTTTTTTTATTTTATATTTTACTTCATCAAAGGCTATGCATTTTTAGTGAGCAATAACTTACTCTAAATGGCAGCCTCTGAGAAAACTTCGGTAATAGTTATATTGATGCTGGTATGGTCGTTGAATCACGTCGGTGGGCGGCGGCTTGTCTAACAGTGACATTGGTGAAGTGAGATCTTCATGTCCCCGCTTGCGTGCCTTTTGAACCTGGGAGCTTTTTTAATTCATCTAAAGTTCACGTTCTTTGCCCTTTCAGTTATTGAAGCTGTAGATGGAGATTGCTTTCACAACTTCCGGTTTCAGCTGGGGTGCTGACCTTACATCGATACTAGTGTTGACAGTTTTTAAGGTTGGGGGGGGGTATTTTCTAGTAGGAACCTTTACCCCTTCAACACGGCCTATAGAGAGAACTATCAACATCAGAGGCCCGCGACTGTTCAACACACTTCCACTACACATAAGGGACATAACTGGCCGACCCCTCACAGTGTTCAAGAGAACTCGATAAACACCTCCAAATAATACCTGGTCAATCAAGTTAATTCATACGCCAGGCTGCAAGCAGCCGCGTCCAACAGCCTGATTGACCTGACCACCAACCAAGAGGCCTCGTCGGGGACCGGGCCGCGGGGACCTTGGATCCCGTAATCACCGCACGGTACCTACAAGGCATTTCTGACGCCAAGTCTTACAGGAGTTAAATATATTAGTACATCTTGATAGTGCTTCATTCATAATGATGTACTGCCAGGAATCTTAGCAAAGTATAACAAATGTGCTTACTGTAGGTGCAGCCTGCACATGACTAAAGTTGCCGCCCAGTTGGGTGGGTGTGGAGCAGGATTAGTAACTGACTCACCATAGATGTAAAGTGCCTTGTATAGACACTCAGATACACTTGTGAGCCTTTTGTTGAATCATCTGTGATATAAAAAGATTATTTATATGTATTTGTGTACCTGATTTTTAATAATTAATCGGTATTTTCAAAGTATTTACCAAATGGCATCTGTTATCCTTAAGTGGCACCATAAAATTTATTTTAAACAGTAAAGGAAGGAGTGGAGATATTCATCTTGGATGTATCTTGGAAACTTTCTTTGTAAATAACTCCTTCCCCTTTCCCACCAGAAATGGCAAAATATGGTCTTGAATCGGTACCCGCACCTGCTTGGGTCTCTAATCTGGAACCCGTTAACGCTTGGGCCAGTCTTACTATAACCACACAAAAGCTAAATATACACTACCCACCGGGTGAAGGTTTAGCCTGGCTGGAGACGGTATACCTCTTGATGATTCCGTGGCTCAGTGTCCCAGCGGCCGGGTCTCTGACCAGGCTTCCTGGTTGCTGGTCTGTTGAAAAAAAATTTGTTCCGTGCGGCTGCTTGCAGCTGGCGTAGAATCAACCTTGTTGACAGTAATGTTGGAAGGTGTCTTAGTCGAGTTCTCTTGAACACTAGGAGGTCGGCCAGTTATGTCCCTTATGTGTAGTGGAAGGTGTGTGAAAAGTCCGGGCCTCTGATGTGATAGTTCTCTCTCATCGTAACTATTGCACCACTGCTTCTCAGTGGGAGTATTCTGCACATCCTGCCATGCCATCTGGTCTCATGTGGTGTTATTCTTGTGTGCAAGTTTGGGTCCAGTCCTTCTAATATTTCCACGTATAAATTATTATATATATATATATATATCTCGCCTGCATTCTGAGAAATAGATTTAAAATTATTAGATGGCTCCAGTAATTTAGATGTTTTATTGAATGGATTCTAGCGGTAAAAGATCATTGCAAGCTCTTCGGGTGAACAATTTCTCCATCTTTGAATGAGAGTTGTTAGTGTGCAACAATATTCCAATCTAGGGAGCACTAATGTCTTAAAAAGTATCATCATTGGGGTGGCATCTCTTGCTTGGAAGGTTTTTGTTATCCATTTTCCTTGCAGTCGTGACGGTAACTTTGTTTTGTTGTTTATAATTAAAGTCTTCCGACATGAATACTCCTAAATCTCTTACATTGATTTTTCTTATAGTAGTGTGGTATGACCGTGTTTATATGTGGTTTCTGCTTTGATATTATTTTTTATCATAGATAAGTAATTTTCACTTATCTTTATTAAACATATTGTGTGTGGCCCTCACGTGTTGCCCCAAAAAATGAGGTGATTTGATAAAATGCTATGCCCACAGATAACCATCCAGGTGCCGGCGGGAAGTGGTTCATATAGCCTCGGCTATCACTTCCTTATGTCCGGTCGTGATGGTCAAGTGGTTTAAGGCATCCCCTGTACATACACAGTTGCGTTGCTCCTGGGAGTATGGTTCGAGTCACTTTTGGGTCGTGGTTCAGTATATTCAGTATATATATAGATGGATATATATATTAATATAATATATATATGGTGTAGATATATATATATATATATATAATATATATAGATATATATATATATATATATAGTATATTTTGGTAGCAGTCTTTTCCTGTAGACAATGTTATAAATATGACCGAAAAAGTAAGATTAATAATTCTAACACGAATTTTCTCAATTTTCCTTATGTTTGTTTTTACTGATGACGGTAAATTATAAATCAATTCTCCAAAATTCATTCTTATTTCTTAGTCTGACGCGACACTTGAGCGCGTTTCGTAAAACTTATTACATTTCAAAGACTTTAGTTACACACACACAGAACGTCTATAACTGAACAGAGTTTAAATACCTGCATTTGGGTGAGGTGACATGTTACAATGGTTTGGGTGAGGTGAGAACAACACAGAACACGAAACATGGGTATAAGGAAAGAATAGATCTGTAACTGCAGAAGGCCTATTGGCCCGTATTTCTTGATGTTTCTATATTGGAGCGGAGTCTTGAAGTGGGGTAGAATATAGTAAGTGCGTTTTGGCTGTTGATTGCTGGTGTTGACTTCTTGATGTGTAGTGCCTCGCAGATGTCAAGCCGCCTGTTGTCCTGTATCTATCAATGATTTCTGTGTTGTTTGTTAAGATTTCTCTGGTGATGGTTTGGTTGTGGGAAGAGATTATATGTTCCTTGATAGAGGCCTGTTGCTTATGCATCGTTAATCGCCTGGAAAGAGATGTTGTTGCTTGCCTATATATTGAGTTCTTTGGGGCTTACAGTCCCCAAGTGGGCATTTGAAGGCATAGACGACATTGGTCTCTTTCAAAGCGTTCTGCTTTGTGTCTGGAGAGTTTTCTCATGAGTAGGTTGGCAGTTTTCTTGGTTTTATGTTAAATCGTCAATTGTATCTTCTGATTTTGTCTGTAGGGATACGTTTCTATTAACAATATCTTCAGGACCCTTTCCTCCGTTTTATGAGCTGTGGAGAAGAAGTTCCTGTAAAATAGTCTAATAGGGGGTATAGGTGTTGTGTTAGTTATATCTTCAGAGGTTGCATGGCGTTTCACTTTCCTTCTTATGATGTCTTCAATGATTCCATTGGAGAAGCCGTTGTTGACTATGACCTGCCTTACTCTACAGAGTTCTTCGTCGACTTGCTTCCATTCTGAGCTGTGGCTGAGAGCACGGTCGACATAAGCGTTAACAACACTCCTCTTGGACCTATCTGGGCCGTCACTGTTGGCATTTAGGCACATTCCCTATGTTGTTTCCTTAGTGTAGACTGTAGTGTGGAAACCTCCGCTCTTCCATGACTGTACATCTAGAAAGGGCAGCTTCCCATCCTTCTCCATCTCGTAAGTGAAACGTAACACAGATTCTGCTCAAAGCTTCTTTCAGCTCTGCAGATGTCTGACATCAGGTACCGTGTAAAAATGTCGTCAACATACCTGCAGTATATGCCGGTTTCAGTTCAAGTCGACTAAGACTTTCCTCAATAGTACCCATGTAGAAGTTTGCAACCAGGACGCCTAGGGGAGAACCCATAGCGACCCCATCTACTTGCTTATACATGTGCCCATCCGGGCTCAAGAAGGGTGCCTCCTTAGTACAAGCTTGGAGTAGTTTCCTCAGGATATTTCTGGCATGTCAAGGGGATACAGGCCGGGTCTCGAACCACATACTCTCTGACCAAACTAAATTCCAAAGGGTAACGGGAAGGACCTACTGCCGAATTGAAAACAAAGGTCAAGAAGTTGGTTGAAACTGTGAATGCCAAGAAATCCGGACTCCCCTGCCAAAGATTATTGGAGAATATAACCTGGATCTGCGTATGGAACGTCAGACGCATAAGCCTGGAAACCACTTCGGCCAATTATCAGCCAGATACCCACACCCACGTACAGACTGGCGAAACGACTCAACGGCTTACTGACCTCCTTATGTCCCAGTGCAATTTCAGCCTGAAATCCCCGAAGCACTTTGTTGACTTACTGCGGGGAACACGGGCTACACGGATAAGAGCATCGTTGGACGTAGAATTACTGTTCACCAACGTACCTGTGGATGAAACAATCGGGATGATAATGGACCGAGTGTATCGAGACCCGGCCTGTACTCCCCTTGACATGCCAGAAAATATCCCCAGGAAACTACTCCAAGCTTGTACTAAGAGGCACCCTTCTTGAGCCGGATGGGCACATGTATAAGCAAGTAGATAGGTGGTCGCTATGGTTCTCCCCTAGGCGTCCTGTTTGCAAACTTCTACAATGGGTACTATTGAGGAAAAAGTCGTAGTCGACTTGAACTTGAAACCGGCCATATACTGCAGGTATGTTGACGACATTTTTACACAGGTACCTGATGTCGAACATCTGCAGGAGCTGAAGAAGCGTTTGAGCAGAATTCTGTGTTACGTTCGTCACTTACGAGATGGAGAAGGATGGTAATCTGCCCTTTCTAGATGTAACAGTCATGGAAAGGAGCGGAGGTTTCCACACTACAGTCTCCACTAAGGAAACAACCATAGGGAATGTGCCTAAATGCCACAGTGACTGCCCAGATAGGTACAAGAGGAGTGTTGTTAACGCTTATGTCGACCGTGCTCTCAGCCACAGCTCAGAATGGAAGCAAGTCGACGAAGAACTCTGTAGAGTAAGGCAGGTCCTAGTCAACAACAACGGCTTCTCCAATGGAATCATTGAAGACATCATAAGAAGGAAAGTGAAACGCCATGCAACCTCTGAAGATATAACAACCACAACACCTATACCCCTATTAGACTATTTTTACAATTTTACAGGAACTTCTTCTCCCACAGCTCATAAACGGAGGAAGGGTCCTGAAAGATATTGTTAATAGAACGGTTATCCCTACAGACAAAAATCAGAAGATCATACGTCTCTCTCAACATTCTTGCAGAGGAAGCAGCTTATTGAGCGTGTGATGTAGTTTTATGAGTGTGGCAAATGACTCCCAAGGCGTACAGGTGGTTGGGACCTCCTGTACACCGGATGTCAAAGATTATGAAGGGGGTCACCGAGCATGGACGGTCCATGTGGCCGCTTCTTGGGTGGCATTTCAGACGAGGTGATTGGAAGTGACATTTTGGGATGGTCTGGACAGGAACTGGGTTTGGGGAGGGCAGGACATATGTTGACTGGAAGTGGTTTAAGAAGTTGAAAAATACTGATGCCAGCAGGTCTCGGTGCTGGACAGGACATTGATGCAGAGGGCCAGGACCTATGGCAGACTCAGCCAGCGTAGCCGAGATGTGGTGCGACATGTCCAAGCTAGTTGCTGCACTCGCTCACAACCACCCGGTGCCCCGCAGACGTCCTTGGTGAAGTTGAGAGTTGGTTCGTGAGTAGCAGGTGTGAGTACTGTATATGAGGACTAACAATGGCTGGTAATATGAGAGTTAAGGGAAGTCTCTGGAATTTGGAGATAGGGTAATTAGGAATTAGTATGTGACCAGCTGTTGCTGGTGTGGGTCTCGGTTTGTGACTAGGTGAAGTTGGGCTGGTGTGTGATATACTGTACAGTATAGAGAAATATGGTATACATAGTTTCAATCCATAGATTTGTGGTATGCCAAGCTGTGTTTAGTTAATCTTTGTGTTCCTGCCATTCTGGTGGCCTCTGTGAAAGAGACTGTGATACTAATGACAATATATAATTATCAGTGGAAAATTGACATTGTAATACTGAGAATATTAGTTACAACATATCCCCTAAGTTTCCTATCCTTAACCCCCCCTTCCCCAGTTCCTGCACTACTCCCCCCAGTTCATCGCCTTAACCGCCCCCACCCATTTCCCACCCTTGTCCCGAACGTGTGGAATACTGACCCTCCTGTAGAGGCCACAGGTGGAGGTGGCAGAGAGGCTCTTCTCCCCGACCTATTAATAGGTTGCCAGTGGCTGGATAGCAGGAGCTCTGGTCACAAGGGTGGGATGATCGCTGACCATAACCTGTGACACACACACCACACACACACACACACACACACACACACACACACACACACACACACACACAACACACACACACAAAGAATACAGAGTTACAACCCATAGTCACGTTTATGGCGAGGAGAAAAAGACTGACAAAAGAGGAAATGCAAATACTTTTAGGAAAATGTCTTCTCTTCCTGACCTGATATCAATTTGCAAATATATTTTATATACCCTATAAGAAAAGTTTTTTATTGAAGCTGCTGCTAAAATAATATTTACAGCGTGTTCGAAAGGAGATGCAACCCACCGATAATGTACACACAGTATTACTGTAACTCATTGCTTTACATTAGATTCAGTAGCCCTCAAATTTAAAAAAATGTGGTTACAATAACACCAGATTATTCCATGTTGAAAGCTTCATTAGTAATACAAATTTATGTTATTTATTAAGAACATGAATTACCCATGGGTTGTGTTTCTTTTCAAACCACCTATTATTTCTTGTACAGTACAACTTTCATCTGTTATTACTGTATTATAATTGTTAATGTTAAGTACTTTGATTCAAGCACTGCATTTTGATAAGGCACTTCAAAACTTCTACACAAGTTGTCACTTCTAAAGCAGTCAACATTAAACTCTGGCCTGGTCCCTATTCAATACAAGCAGTTGGTGAGGATTGTGAGAAGGGTGCTTAACACTTAGCTGAGGAAAAGTGATAAAAAACAGTGCCAAAGGCAAAGTACAGCAAAGTGTCACACACAAAACAATGTCAGGAAGATTTAAATTAAAAAAAAAAGCACTGATAGGAAGGTGAGGGGAGTAAGTACCACCAACAGGAAGGTGAGGGGAGGTAAGTACCACCAACAGGAAGGTGAGGGGAGGTATAGTACCACAAACAGGAAGGTGAGGGGAGGTATAGTACCACAAACAGGAAGGTGAGGGGAGGTATAGTACCACAAACAGGAAGGTGAGGGGAGGTATAGTACCACAAACAGGAAGGTGAGGGGTAGGTATAGTACCACAAACAGGAAGGTGAGGGGTAGGTATAGTACCACAACAGGAAGGTGAGGGGAGGTATAGTACCACAAACAGGAAGGAGAGGAGGTATAGTACCACAAACAGGAAGGTGAGGGGAGGTATAGTACCACAAACAGGAAGGTGAGGGGAGGGTAGTACACAAACAGGAAGGTGAGGGGGAGGATACTACCACAAACAGGAAGGTGAGGGGAGGTATAGTACCACAAACAGGAAGGTGAGGGAGGTATACTACCACAAACAGGAAGGTGAGGGGAGGTTATACTACCACAAACAGGAAGGTGAGGGGAGGTATAGTACCACAAACAGGAAGGTGAGGAGAGGTATAGTAACACAAACAGGAAGGTGAGGGGGTAGCAAGGTGCCACAATATTATGTACAGTACTAATTAATCATTAATTTACGAATACAAATTATAAGAGCAGAGAGGGCTGGTGTATATGACAGAGGGGGAAGGATAGAGGGACAAGACAAGACAATATAAATATTATGTTTTGGGAACAATTAAAATATATCCTTGCAGAAACGTGTGGTTTTAGAGTACGTGAGCAGACAGTACTGATAATCTGAAGATTTATGAATTAGTGAGACAATCAGTGTGAGAGAAGTATGAAACATTCTGTGAAGCCTCCATGCAATAATTTACCTGTGGATGCACGTTAATGTCATGAAATTTGAACAACTTAACACAAAATACAAACTGAATCTTGCTATATTTAAATTTACCTGAAATAAAAATAAACAAAACCAAAATATAATCAAATTAGCCTATGAGTGCAATATTCTGAAACAGAAAAATTATTTTATGCGTAAAAAGTTTGCAAATTTAATGGAAATAAAACACAAAGCAAATTATTGAAGCTCGTTAGCATTAAGGCACATGTGTAACCCATCATGCAACGACACATCATTCACAATGTTGCACGTGTCACAAGGAGGTGGTACAACATGCAAGTGGCACAACATGCAAGTGGCACAACATGCAGGTGGCAAGCGACATAAATGACACTCCACGCAAGTGATCCCATGCAGGTGGCACACCACGCTGGCAAGCAGCCCGATCACGGTCCTCTGAGGGAGTGGTGTCCGTTGCAGATGCTGTCCTTGACAAGCCACGTTGTGACGCCAGCCCAGCGGGACACTACCGCTGTGTAACGTAAGCACCCAATCTCTTAGTTCACACCCAGTTACCGCCCAGAAATGACGCCATCGGCCGCCTACACCACACTCCCTAATTTACTGGCAAGACCAATGCTCATGGCGCATATCTACCAGGTCATTCTTCAGCAAATTACAGAGGGTAAGTATATTGCTATTGCTTCCAGACTCGTATTCACCAGAGGTTGATAGTGTATGTACCCGGCCTTCTTCAGCGATGCCACGAGGGGCCACCAAGCAAAAGAAATAATAACCGTTCCGAACTAAACAAACACTGTGTAGACGACAAATACGCGTTTAGGGCATGTTGACTAGTCTCCCGTAGAGCAGCAATTTGTGGTGATGGCATATCGACTCTTATATGCTCAAAAATTATTCCGGTTCAAGCACTCGCCTGTAATTGTACACCTGTGCTGACTTTGTTGGCATCTTGTCTAGCCTGTGAAATAAACATAAATAGCCCCCACCCCACGCCTACACATAAAATATTGCTAGAATATAACTGTTTGAAGGAGCCTAACTAGCCGACCTCCGTTCGGCGTTTAAGAGAATTTGAACACCTTCAAAAGATACCTTACCTTGAGGATACCTTGAGGTGCTTCCGGGGCTTAGCGCCCCGCGGCCCGGTCATCGACCAGGCCTCCTGGTTGCTGGACTGATCAACCCAGGCTGCTCGCAGCCTGACGTATGAGTCACAGCCTGGTTGACAGGTTGATCACGTGATCAACTGGATCAATTTCTACCTCTGACTGCGAGCTGCGGGGTCCAATTGCCAGGTTGACCACACCATCAACCAAGATGCCTGATCAGAGACCGAACCGTGGGGTCATTGAGGTCATGGGGTCATGTCATTGAAACTTCTTCAAGCCAACCAAGGTAAATATAACTTAAAACGTCTCGCAAATACATTATTTATTTTTTCCCTCCCTCACTCTCATACACACTAACTAAACAGTAGACTGTTTAGGACAGCGTTTTTCGAACTATTTTTTTTTACTGCGGCCCAAAGCAAGAGCTGCATTTTGTATTGCGACCCAGTATGCCTATGTGTAATAAATCACACAATCTTGTGAATTTTGTTCCTTTATATACTACGACACGTGCTAAATACTTATTTATGGATGCAACCTGTTCAATAAAATTCCATATTATAATATAGTATATATATATAATATATATAATATATATATATATATATATATATATAATTATAAACTATTCATTAGAGAAAGTGCCTTT
>WNGS01165751.1:14808083-14829378 GCA_020271785.1 Procambarus virginalis
GATATGACACGTATATGATTTCCCCTGCTTGCTCTACAGTAGTGGCTGCAAGAATGTTCAGAGTGCTGGGAAAGATGCAAAACAGAAGCCATGAGGATCATCCTCGGATGCTACCCATACTATTAAATTACTAAACATGAGGAACGAACTCAATAAACCATGCATAGTGATCTAATCACTGAAATAAATACTTTAACTGAATCAAGATCCATAGACTAACCAATCCTCAATACAGACATCCTCCAAGACTTCTTTATGGAGGTTCAGCATCCCTCAAAATAGATTATCTAAAACGCCCACTAAACTCAGAATTATTAAGTTCAAGAGCTTACCAAAAAGATAACAACGGCACTTCACTGCACAATGGTTGATCACCTTTTTCCAAATTACTATACCTTCCTTCCTACCCAAGATGATGACTAAAGATCAACCCCTGCTTCAACTTAAAACAAAGTACAATGCTCAAGCCAGATTGATGCTCCGGTCATAGAGCCCACACTCCTCAACTGTCATGTAATGATGTACAATGAAATCCCAAGAACTGATGGCTCCCTAGACCACTCCACGATTCTCAAGTAGTTGATGACAATGCTAGACTGTACTACACGCATATCACACAAATATGTAGTAGCAGTAAAAGGTGATAGCATCAAGATAGGCTATTTCCTTGAAAGTGGAAATTCTTTAACCTTATCCAAATGATAACATTATTAAAATGCTCCAAATCATTCTTGAGTGTAAATGAACTACTAAGATGCAGCAATTCAGCACCAATCGCCTGGTAACAAGAGTATCATTAGTCTCGTAAATTGCAAAGCATCACAATAATGGCAGGACTAAACAGGTGTATAGCAATCTAAATCAAACTTACATTTTTGGCATAAAGTGAGTAACTTTTACCTTAGAATTTGAGTGATATATATTGAAAAAGTCGCGAGACAGATATTGGCAGAATTTATATCACAATATTAGGATCAAAAAAAGAAATTTGAAGAACTAATATAAATCTAATCATGCCGTGACGTTATGGAAATTTGTACAGCCTTAGCATCCATCGTCTGAAACTATATCCCCTATATAACTTTTTTGTCACGTGGAAAGGCTTAATCGACATACTCCACTTAATATTTTACTCACAAGCTGTAGTGTTAACGATGCTTTAACTCGCTAATTGAGATGTAGAGCTAGACTAGGAACAAACAGCAAGATGCATATTTAGTAATAGATTAATGGTAGCCGTCCTGACGTCAGGAATTTACACAGATTTGTCTTTCAAAACAATAATTTAGAAATGTAACTAATTTTGGACATAAATTTGTCTGTATATTGGATCTAGAAGTAATTATGGCAACATTAGTGCCAGTCTTGGTGGCATGGTGGTGTTGAACTTCCGGTGTGTTGAGCGACCCGGGTGGCAGACCGGGAGGGGGCGGCGACTGGCTGCCCACGCCCCCGCCCGCCACCAGCTGCACGCCCAACCCAATCCTCTCTAAACTCCCCAGCATTCATTATCCATCTAAGTACTAGAACCTCTAACGTCACATTATTTTACACACATTCAATGTAACAATTCTTCTAGCAGGGACGGGAAACTTGCTTGGACAAAATAATAGCCGGCAAGCCAGCAAAGAGCATCAAGAGCCAAAGTATCTGATGGACTTAACTGAGTGTAATGTAGAGCGTGGGAAGACGCATCAACAAGTATGGTGACCACACTTGTCCGCCCACACTTGTCTGTGTGTGTCCTTTGTTTTCTTGGCGTCTCGGAGCTGTTCTTGCCACGCTCTCCTCCTTAGATCCGATGAATCTTGTGCATCACCAAGTTCACAATTTCAAAATCATGTATTTCAGGTAAATATTGAGAGACAAGCTTTATAACTTTACTAATTAAATTTGACTATTAAACATATTAAACACTAGAAGGAGTACCCAGTTAGTTAGTTTAGTTCATTTATTATGCACCCCATACCCATCTTGTGGGCGGTAGTGGAAAGGGTTACAGAGGCACATAATGGGCTCAGGGACTGAACCCCACAATTCATTTAGCTAAGCAAGTTACAATCTTGATGAGCTAGTTACAAAATTCAATATAAGTCGTCACATCAACAATGGGTTCGAGATCGACCTCAAGTACAGGTTCTAAATTAAGCAACTGACATATGTGGAGAGCTAGTGTCAAAATTTATATGTTTGTCCTGCACACCGCCCCCCATCCAGTGGGCAGCGGTGGATAGGTTACAATCACTCAGTTACTACCTACAGTTAGCAAACTGGGGATATTTGGCTAAAATTTCTGGTAGCAGATCATTTTGAATGAAATATTTACACATCGCTGGAACATTGGTTATAGAATTGTCTCTAAATTCACGTATCTTTTCGCACTCCATCACATAGTGACGGAGGGTGTGCGAATAATTTTGTTGACACAGTTTACATTTGGTCAGGTCTACATCGGCAGATAATGAGAATTCCCAGAGATACTTGTAACCGAGTCTAAGCCGAGCAGCAGTAACATCTAGAAGTCTGCTGATTTTATTGGATGATCCATAGATGTGTGGCTCCTCTTGCATGATAGTATGATGATAGATGGAATTACTGGTGTCAATTTCACTTTGCCTCAGATCTACAAGATCTTGTTGAAGTTCTCGGTGTACTGCTGCTCTCAGATTGCTCATTGACAATCCAAGGTTACACTCAACGGCTCCTTTAAAGGCAGATTCTTTGGCTAACTTATCAGCTCTATCATGCATTCGGAGGCCAACATGAGATGGAGACCACATGAAATGGACTCTGTTACCATCCTTAATAATTTTGTTGTATTTGTGTCTAGCTTCGGACACGAGCATGTTACAGTTATGTCTTAAAAGAGTTGAGAGCATTTAAGGATGATAAGGAGTCACTTACAATTAATGTATCAAGTTTGGAAACTTGTACACATTTCAGTGCAAGGATCAAGGCAAATAGTTCGGTCTGAAGGGTAGAAGCCCAATTGTTTATACGGACTCCCCACTCAAAGTACAAGCCATCGCCCATTGTCAGAACAACTGCACTTCCAGCTGCACCCGTGGTGCGGTGTAGGGAACCATCAGTGTATATGATTTGAGAGAGAGAATGCTCTGTGGACAGAGCATCAATATGGCTTAAGGCGTTGAGCTTTGCCTCAAGACGAAGCTTGGGCTTATCTCTAATTTGCTTCTTGGGTGGAAAGGGAGGGATTAAAACTGGAAAGGGTGTAACCTCCCACGGTGCAGGAAAGTGCCGTTGTTGTTTCTCTTGGTACAAATCATGAACCCCATACATTCTGAGTTGAGTTCCAGTTTTTGTTATGCATTTGGAACAATGCTGATCTTCAATAAAGTAAGTCTGGAGGGCTTCTGTGCAAGGATTAGGATGAGTTAGCCTAAGCATTTTTATACCAATTTGACAGTTAATTTCAGTAACACGATCAACAACGCTCAGAATATTAAGTTCCTTTCTCATATTAAGTATCTTTGTGGTACGAGGGCACCCAAGGATTATCCTCAAGGCTTCGTTCTGCAATTTTTCAAGCCCTCCAAGCTTTCTTTCAGGCATCAAAACAAGCAGAGGTGCAGCATAATCCACTAAAGATCTGATGTATGCAAGGTACATCATTTTGACAATTCTGACATTGGCACCATAGCCTGAGTGATAACCTGCAACAGCCTACCCAGCAGTGTCCAGGTCTGTGTGCGCGCGCCTGCCTGCCTGCCCCCCCCCCACCCCACTCTCTCAACACTTACTGTGAAAAACTGGGAGTGGCTAGCCCCAAGCATCTGGTCTCCATCCCCTAACAGACGGGCAAACAGACATTCTAATTTATATAGATGCAACATAGATTACTGTACCGACATAGTTTATTTGTGCGAGTACGTAGGTTATACATAATTCGTTATGTCGGGGACAGAAAAGACTGTGTATACCGATATATATATTTTAGGCTTGTATCAGGGTCCCCCTCCAATGTCTAACTACTGATCCTCGCCAGGATGCAACTCTACAAAAGCTGCTTAACTCCTGGGTACTTATTTACAGCTAGACGAAAAGGAGCATTAGAAAATGCAGAAAAGAGCCAGTGAAGAGTAGATGTGTCATACGCACAATCAGAGAACGGTTTGAACATAAAAGGTACACGGTTGTTCAATATCCTCCCAGCAAGTACAATAAATACCTTAACAAACCGGGAAGCCTTTAAGGAAATCTGGATAGTTTTTAGGAAGAAGTGCCCGATCAACTGGTCTGTAGTAGATATGTGGGCCTGCGGGTCACTCCACGCAACAGCCTCTGTTGCTTGTACGTGTGGTACACGATAGAGGTCAGCTGCTGCATGCCTGTCAACACAGCGAGACAGTCATAGTTTGATGTGGACGCTGGTCTTTACTATCCTGTACTGCCGCCATTCTCCTTTGTGCCGTCCTAGGCCTTTTATGCAATATAAGTTCCTAGTGCAATACAAGTTTTCAAGATAATGACGTTTCGAAGGAGATCTGGAATTATAACGCTCCCGAGTTGTCAGCGAGAGAAAATACAACACACCTCGCGCGTTTTAATTGCTAGCACATTACCTGAAGTTATTGAACATTCACTGCCGGTCTTGAAAATATTTTGGCAGCTATAGAACATTTGTGGGAAGAGGATTTTCTGAAGACCACGAGGTTTACTGTACACCATTGAAAAATAGTGCGTTAATGATAAGGCTGTATTTCTGCGTTTGTCTTAATTGGTTATATCGCAGTGGAATATTTTGGAAGCTTGGAAATACATGCCGGCCACCTCTCCGGCTTGATAGTCCTGGGAGTGTAACAACACATCGTACATCTCCTGTGCCAAGAAGTACGACCAGCTCACCATAGCCCGTGCTGCTTGGAACCTTTTGTTCAGAGTAGCTGAATCTAAAACAGCAACGAGTGTAGTAAGTGTGTCAGAGTGCGCGCGCGCACACACACTTATAAAACTATTTTATATAAAATTACCCTCTTAAAACTACGACATGTTAATATGCATACAAGCTCTTGGGGCTGAAGGCGAAAATTGTAAGCGACCTATTCGCAGTAATTCTTCCTTCTCAAGCCACCTGTCTCCCCCCTCCCATCCTTTCACACTCTCAGCCATCATTTGTAGCGTTCTTCTATACCTGCTACTCTCCTTCCCACACGACACCCACGACACGAGAATAATTTGCATTGGCCCTGGCTGGTAGACAGTCATGGTGCGGTGCGCGTGGTGTGGACGACTCCCAGGTGGTTTACACGCTGACCAGCATACACAAACAATACTAGAAGTTATACAGTTCTTTATGGAAGTATCGGCTCATTTCAAAATCTGCACGCAAATGAAAACACACTTATATAACAACACCCACCCAGTGTACGTACACACACACACACACACACACACACACACACACACACACACACACACACACACACACACACACACACACACACACATACTCTGGGGGCCTGGTAGCCTGGTAGCGCGTAGGACTCTTAATTCTGTGGCGCGGGTTCGATTCCCGCACCAGGCAGAACAACCAGAAACTTTCAACAACCAGAAACAAATGGGCAAAGTTTCTTTCACCCTGAATGCCCCTGATACCTAGCAGTAAATAGGTACCTGGGAGTTAGTCAGCTGTCACGGGCTGCTTCCTGGTGGGGTGTGTGTGTGTGTGTGTGTGTGTGTGTGTGTGTGTGTGTGTGTGTGTGTGTGTGTGTGTGTGTGTGTGTGTGTGTGTGTGTGTGTGTGTGTGTGTGTGTGTGTGTGTGTGTGTGTGTGTGTGTGTGTGTGTGTGTGTGTGTGTGTGTGTGTGTGTGTGTGTGTGTGTGTGTGTGTGTGTGTGTGTGTGTGTGTGTGTGAGTGAGAGAGAGATGTAAAAAAAATAGTCGTAGTAGTAGTAGTTGGAAACAGTTGATTGACAGTTGAGAGGCGGGCCGAAAGAGCAGAGCTCAACCCCCGCAAGCACAACTAGGTGAAAACACACACACAGTTATCGTATTACCAATTCAGTTGTATCCCATTACTAATTTACAACCCATTCCTGATACAAGCACTGCCAATTTCCGACTCTCCTCCAATCCATGACTGACTTGTCTGTTACCTGCTGTGAGCTAGCTTCATAAAATTACAACCACTGGTATCAAACGAGGCTGGATGCCCAATCGAGGTCAACAAAAATAATTCAATCTCCCATAATTTAGAGTTTTTACAAACACTTAAAAGTTTACAATGTAAACTGACATGACAATTTTATTGTATACTATTAGTGATTCATTAAGTTTCTATCCTGCTAATCTTTCATCAAACAGAAAAACTTTTATAAAGAATTAATAAAATATGCGCCAGAAAATGACAAAATTAAAAACTTATACAAAGGAATACATTATACAACTAATAATATATGACATTACAGTACTCTGGATAAACAACAATTGAGATAGTGCGAATGATTGTTAGTGTGTGGGAGGTAGGGGGAGGGCGGGGATCACCCCCCCCCCCATAACCCCCCCATGTTAATAACACTACACCACAAATACCTTATCACCGCTACGCCACGCTCACACACTTCATTACGCTACAGGTTAATGGTTCCCACATTGCCACCACGGTTGCATTACCTATTAATATTTATTAAAAATAAAACAATACCTATAGTTACTATGTTTAATTTGAGTTAATGACACTTTCTAATGTAAGTTAAAACCATTACCAATATAAGAGGGTTTAACACCATAACCAGTTTAGAAATAACACCACCACCACATTCTCAAGCTGCACACCCACGGTTAACCAGTCTTCACCTCCACGACCGTCTGGTCCGGCACACGTGTAACGTTTAATACTGCACTTGTAATTAACATGTTAGTATTTAACACTTTGGAAGCTAGATAGGGGGGGGAAGAGTTCATGAAGCTTGATTGGTGTAACTTAAGTGTTACGTAAATCTAAGTCAATTAGCAGGGGTCAACAATGTCAAAATGTGGCATGATCACCTTTGAGGTTGCATTTATCATGATGTAATAATGTTTTTGACAATGTTAATGTTCTTTGACTAAGTGCTCTATATAGGCCTTGAGGGTTGGCAGCGAGAAGGCAAAGTATGACAACACAGGAGTCTCTGGGGGAATTTCTCAATAGGACTTCAGTTATGACATCAGAATGTGTGGTTGTGTTGGAGGAGGATTGGTGCCGGGGTTGGCAGAGATTAGTCCACACCGTAAGAAGGCTCTAGGTTAAGCCAGACAGGAATTATGTCAAGTCTGGTTAATGAACCACAGCGTCCCGTCCAGGTGAGCGGCGTCCTACCTGAGGTGGAGCCCAGCCCTAGTACCACGAAGGGGTGCGTCCGATCCGCTTCAGAGATGACGGGACCACGGGCGAACCGCTCGTCGTAGTCCTCCTCTTCGTACTCCAGAGTCAGCTGTTCCTCTTCCGTGTTCCTGTGGTAACTCTCGCCAAAACCCACCTCGCTTCCCCTGCTGATGTCGCCGCCACTGACGGACGACGACGTAGAACTAGAGGAGGCGCCGCCAAGGGAGTCGTAGTGACGGTTGTACGAGGTCCCGTAGCGTGTGCTGGATGTTCTAGAGGACCCAGTGCTGATGGAGCCTCTCTGGCTCTCCGACGTGGAATATCCTGGGATATGGGAGGTGTACGTGGTGGTGTTCCTGTACGTGGTGACACTCGAGCCCCCGGGGTAAGTGTATGTGTAGGTGGTGGATTGACCTGGATGTGTGTGGGTAGTGGTGGTCCTAGTGGTATTAACGCGATGCGAGACAGACGACCCGGAGCGGCCGACGCCCGTATATTCCTGCCCGTTCCAGCGAAAGAAGTCTTGGCCGTCTTCGGTCTGCCCATGACGCTGGTTGAAGTATGACTCGTCCACAATGGACGGAGTCTCCTCCTCCTCCTCTTCTGCCCCTTCTACCCTCCTACCCTCGCTTCGTGAATGCGACCTCGAGGTTGAGGACACACGTCTAGAGGAGGAGCGATGAGAGGGAGAAGAGTCAGAGGTTGACCAGGAGCCAGCGTCGTGGGTGTGGCCGATAACGGCGGACTCTGGGTACAGGCTAGTGTAGGTGGTGGTGTGGACGCCAGGGCTGCCATGGGTGTGGCTCACTGTCTCCCGGGTCACCCCGCCCGAGCCCGTCACCGTGGTGGAGGAAGAGGAGGAGGAAGAAGTTGGACGGGAGCGGCCTCGGCCCTTGCCCCGCCTGATGGTAGACGGAACGTAGGAATGACCGTAGACGACGCCGCCCTGCCGCTGAGGGTCGTACTCGGCCTCCGCATCCCCTGGCGGCCATAAGAATAATTATAGTGCTACCTGCCCACTCTCGAGTGATCTTTACATTAACCTATTCCGAGGTCTGATTGGCCTACTGTACACTCCATCCCATTTCCACGGATTATTCCTTTATGCTTTAAGTTTAGCGTGTGCCAAGGTAAAGGATGCAAATATTTAATATCTTTGGACGAAATTGCTCTATTGGCTGATTATATAAAGCAACACATAGTGGCGGCTTTAAGTATATAATAAGAAATTTATTTTGTGGATTAGGTCCCAAGGACTGGCAAAGCAGACCAACAATGCAGCAACCGCAAGGTATATATATATCTCCCTCATTTGGCTAGATGATTGGAAACGTATTGGATTTTTCCAATCTATCACTCGGGAAGACTTGTACACTCAAAGCTATCTTAAAGTTCGAAACCATGCATATCTCATTGGAACTCGAACGCGGGACCCCTTGAAATGCTCGCCTAATATATTGGAACCCTTGGTGTTCAACCCAATGGCTTATAAGAACATGAGAAATATAACTACAGCATTAATATTCTACTAAAGTTTGCCAACTTTTATCAGCTGTTGGGTAACCAGACAGGACAGTGCGTAACACACTTGGAATCATACTGCAGAAAATAAAATAAATTATGATCGCATAAAACTTTCCCCATTGCCATGTGTCTAAGGTGAGAAGTTTTTTACGGCTCAATCCAGAAGAAAATTGTCTAGTGATAAAAAAATGACATTGGAATTGTGCAAAAACATTTATGCTGGTGAACATGCAATCTGCATGGATAAAATATATCAGGAGTTATTCTATTTAAGAACAGCATATCAAAAGACAGGGCCTTGCTGGAAAGTATTCATCTCATTAACTGGCGAGAAACCAAGATGAACACTTAAGTATACTATTGGCACTATACACTACTCGGTGTATTATCACAGAGATGAACACTCATCTATAAGCACTTTTTCTAGACATTATTCAACTCCATTAAACCTTCAATTTTTATATTAAACTTAATGGCAGTGGAAACACACAAACACCAGCCCAAGAAACATTACATTTTTAAACCTTTCTTGTGACCAAACAACTTTAGATATATAGACGCTGCCTGATAGGGAAAGAAGAACTGTCCAATTATAATGGTTGTCTACATGTAGCTTATAAATCAGCTTCAACATCAAATAATTCCATAAGAACGGTCACCACATTGGTAAATTGTCTCACTGTACATATTAAAATGCCCGCTTCGGGTTCCATTAAGCAGTCAGCCAGTAGAGCATGTTCCCAAATATTGAATGTTTACATCTTGTTTGGAAGACACTAAGCATTAAAAGAATGCGGCACAACCACTCGCCACCAGCCTGGTTACCGGGTACCAGGTAGGGGTATAGTGCCAGGACTACTACACCACCAGCCGGAGGAACTGGATAAGGAACACAGTCGAGTGGTCCTCTACCCTCACCACAAGGCGGGGTCTCACCCCCTCCTCCCCTTTCCCTGGAGACGCAACCATACATAACTAACCGATGCAGTAGGTAATAATTTCCTTCTACAGATGAAAACAGAAAAAAATAAGATAGGCGAACAATGGAGTACATAAGCAGGTAGGAGGAGTCAGCCTTAGCTCAGTACCATACAGTCTCTTGCTACTACATCAACAGTTAAATAATGTATAATAATTGAATATACCACAAATTCTCCGCTACAATTTGTCATAATACGGGAACAAGTATCACTGAATATAACAATTACAAATTCGCCGACAATATTTAGCATTTACGGATGTACATGGAAGGTTAAACAATAAATTTAGTCGGTTCTACATGGTAAATTCTATATCGTCGAAATGGCAGATTCTACATGAAGTAACCGGCAGGATCTATATAGTGAAACAGGCAGGATCTATATAGTGAAACAGGCAGGATCTAGTGAAACAGGCAGGATCTAGTGAAACAGGCAGGATCTATATAGTGAAACAGGCAGGATCTATATAGTGAAATTGACAGGATCTATATAGTGAAATTGACAGGATCTATATAGTGAAATTGACAGGATCTATATAGTGAAATTGACAGGATCTATATAGTGAAATTGACAGGATCTATATAGTGAAATTGACAGGATCTATATAGTGAAATAGGCAGGATCTATATAGTGAAACAGGCAGGATCTATATAGTGAAACAGGCAGGATCTATATAGTGAAACAGGCAGGATCTATATAGTGAAACAGGCAGGATCTATATAGTGAAACAGGCAGGATCTATATAGTGAAACAGGCAGGATCTATATAGTGAAACAGGCAGGATCTATATAGTGAAACAGGCAGGATCTATATAGTGAAACAGGCAAGATCTATATAGTGAAACAGGCAGGAACTATATAGTGAAACAGCCTGGTTCTATATAGTGAAACAGCCTGGTTCTATATAGTGAAACAGCCTGGTTCTATATAGTGAAACAGCCTGGTTCTATATAGTGAAACAGCCTGGTTCTATATAGTGAAACAGCCTGGTTCTATATAGTGAAACAGCCTGGTTCTATATAGTGAAACAGCCTGGTTCTATATAGTGAAACAGCCTGGTTCTATATAGTGAAACAGCCTGGTTCTATATAGTGAAACAGCCTGGTTCTATATAGTGAAACAGCCTGGTTCTATATAGTGAAACAGCCTGGTTCTATATAGTGAAACAGCCTGGTTCTATATAGTGAAACAGCCTGGTTCTATATAGTGAAACAGCCTGGTTCTATATAGTGAAACAGCCTGGTTCTATATAGTGAAACAGCCTGGTTCTATATAGTGAAACAGCCTGGTTCTATATAGTGAAACAGCCTGGTTCTATATAGTGAAACAGCCTGGTTCTATATAGTGAAACAGCCTGGTTCTATATAGTGAAACAGCCTGGTTCTATATAGTGAAACAGGCTGGTTCTATATAGTGAAACAGGCTGGTTCTATATAGTGAAACAGGCTGGTTCTATATAGTGAAACAGGCTGGTTCTATATAGTGAAACAGGCTGGTTCTATATAGTGAAACAGGCTGGTTCTATATAGTGAAACAGGCTGGTTCTATATAGTGAAACAGGCTGGTTCTATATAGTGAAACAGTTAGCATCTATAAAGAGAAACAGAAACAGGCCTTACACAATGAAACCGGAAGGCCCTACACAGTGAAACTAGCAGATTTAAAACGTTGAGAATGCCGTGGTTAACATATGAGTAATGGAAGATATAGCACAGTACAACTTTAATAGTCTGCACTGCAAGACGAAATTTAATAATAGTGAAACTAGAAACTTACCCCGCTCCTGTGCCAGGTAAGTCCACTACGGGCTCACTATAGCCCGTGCTACTTGGAACTTTTTGTTCCCAGTAGCTGTATCTTAAACACCAACATAGAAGACGCTACAGAGTGAGGAGTGTGGGAAGTGAGGTATGAGGAGCGTGGGGAGTGGGGGATGAGGAGCGTGGGTATAAGGTATGAGAGCCAGAAGTATGAGTGAGAGGGCGTGGGTGTGAAGGGCATGTTTTAGGTGGGTGGGAGTGAGGAGAGAGTGGCGTTGGAGTGAGGGGCATGGGTGTAAGGAGGGCATGGGCGTGAGGAGTGAGGGCGTAGGGAGTGCGTGATACAGGCACCCCACACTCCTTTACATACACTATATAATATCCTCACCACACCCACACACACATACCAAAGTCATCATCAACAGCTGGGAGCTCTCCACTCCTTGCAGAATGTTAGCATTAAGGCAACGTAACCACTCAATACACAAATTGCTTACATACTAACTTATTACTACATTTCAACAATATAATAAAATTTAGTCACACGTATTAATGTAAAATTGCTGCTAGTTTTGATTAATGGTTGAGATAGTGCACAACTACCACCGCGAGACCGCACCATTACACCAGGGTGGGTGTGGACACAAGGCTGCTCCATCGCGCACGGCTCCGTCCTGAAATCCCAGCTTATCGTAATCAGGACCCCGGCCCCCAGGCCCCTGAGTCACTTCTCAAACATGGTGACCGATGATAGAATCGAGTATATTAAGATGTCGCAGCATCTGGGCAACCGGTATTGTGAGGCACGGTGGCTCCAGTTGCGCTTACCACCGAGTGCAGTTTTAGTATGAATATTTAATCACAACACTTATTACCAATGGCCTCCCACACCTTGGCCTCCCCAGGTGTGGGGGGGGGGGGCGAAGTAGGAGAAGTGATGGCTAGTGATAGTTCATGCCGCCTGTGGGCCTAGGGTGACGTACTCGGACCACCTCACCGATAACACCAATTGTACTACAACCCTCAAACCTCACCCTTACCACACAAGCAAATATATTGATGCAGGAAGGGCGAGACATTTTCCACATACTAAATTATCATAAGTAAATATGATGCACAAGGACGATTTAAGGCAAACAAATCACACACAATTAGTCTCGAAGCAGAGTGCAACAGTCAAGCTACGATGTGTACAAGATGCATAACTCCCTAGAAGTAAAACTTAATTAAAACTATACATACAAAGCCACGCGGACTGGACCCTCCTTGGGGACATTTAAGACAAATACACAATCTCTACCAAGACACACTGACCACAGAGGAATGACCACAGCATAGCATGACCCACAAAACTACCCTTGGATTACTCTAACCATGCTACTGATGTTATAACCAGCTCTAATACTTGCAGATTATGTATTGGTCATGTAAAGTTAGTGAAACTGGAGTGTGGTCACTCCCCGGATCGGTATGAGTGCAGTGCTAGAGTGAAGCGATGCATGGCTGCACGACAACAATGGCAGTGGTGGACATAGTCAGGTATGAGACGGCTTGGATGACTGGCGCCGGAATGATGAAGCAGCAGCATCCGGGTGGATGATCCTGCTGCTGGGGACAAGGGACAGAGAGGGCAACACCCGGGTGGATGATCCTGCTGCTGGGGACAAGGGACAGAGAGGGCAACACCCGGGTGGGTGATCCTGCTGCTGGGGACAAGGGACTGAGGGAGGGCAGCACCCGGTGGATGATAATGGTATAATGCACTATAGTGATGAAATAAATACTGGTACTGAAGTACTGGTACTGAAGAAATAAATACTGGTACTGGTACGCATCACCACCGTCCTTGGCGGACGGTGGTGATGCGAGCGGCGAGGGATCAGTACCTGGTCGTATGACCCTGGTGCTGGAGGAGGAGGTACGGTAGGTCTTGGTGCGGGTCCTGCCTGACTGGCGCGGCTGTAGACCATCTTCAGACAATACACCCTCGTCAGCTAATACACCCTCGTCAGTTAAGACACCTTCCCCGACATCCGCGAAGTCTTTTGCTGCTTCAACTTGATTGTGGTCGACCGATGAGAGCCCTTCCGGGTGGTCGTCGCTCCCACCTACACCACCACATCAGGACGACCACTTTAGCTACAATGCTCACACTATGCAGAGCTCATTAAGCCCAATATTTACTTGTTGAATCAAAATATTAATTACTGTACATGCCAGTCACAAGAGCCGACGCGTGGAAGCAAGTTGAGGTGTACGAGGCCACTGACCAATTTCCACCGAGTGTGAGAATTATTAACCTGGCGCTGCAGGGATAAGCGCAGCCTCGTCTATAACTAAACTACCCACCTACTTAAGACACTACATCTAGAACATTATCTACATGTTAAGGAACATTTTAGCGAAATCAAATTTTTACAAAATTTAAAAGTTATTGGTAACTAGCAAAAGAAATAATGTTGTGCGTTTTGTTTTAAATGTAACTCCGGATCTTTTTCTTAAGATAATTGAATATTTTTACGAAGCGTGTTTGGTTAACTGTCTTTTGTAAAGTTTGGACTGCAAGCTGCCGGCACCAATAGCTCGACATATCAAGCCGCACAAAAAAACCTGGGAAATGGCGTAATTTTGTATATCTGAATTCTTCTAAAACTTTTCATAACGCTAAAATTGTTTACTAGATTATTTACAGAGGGACTAATTCCAAGTCTGAACACGGAGACTACATCACGAGAAACCAGTAGGCATAACGTGCAAAATAACCCCATTGAAGAACAGAGGTGCAACAGGTCAGCCCATCCTCCTGTTTTGGTAGTAATTATTGTAACGATGAGGTTACCTTGGGTGTTTTCGGGGCTTAGCTACCCCGCGGCCCAGTCCTCGACCAGGCCTCCTGGTTGCTGGACTGGTTAACCAGGATGTTGGACGTGGCTGCTCGCAGCCTGACGTATGAGTCACAGCCTGGTTGATCAGGTGTCCTTTGGAGGTGTTTATCAAGTTCTCTCTTTAACACTGCGAGGGGGTCGGCCAGTTATGCCCCTTATGCGTAGTGGAAGCGTGTTGAACAGTCACGGGCCTCTGGACCATAGTATATATATACCGAAATACAATGAAATTAGAACGTAGAAATCTGAACTATTAAGTTGGACAAACCGGAAAAGTATTTTTTACTTGTGTTGCTTTGACACACTAAACTAACCTATCCTAACCTTCCTAGGCCTAATACACGATATCTGAGGCCTAATACATGTATAGTACATGTGTGGCCTAGGAATATTTAAATTTGTGTTTTAGCTTCATTTGTTAAAAAAAATTCTTACTAGTCAGTATACTATTAATGTATCTAAAAGCTAAGAACGTACGAATTCTTACTATTG
Source organism: Procambarus virginalis (assembly GCA_020271785.1). NCBI lineage: Eukaryota > Metazoa > Arthropoda > Malacostraca > Decapoda > Cambaridae > Procambarus > Procambarus virginalis. The sequence goes on from WNGS01165751.1 coordinate 14,823,050, forward strand.
ACGACCGTCATAATATGTACTATCTAAATAGGAGGATGGGTTGCTTAGGTACGTTGAGGGAGAACTATCAACATCAGGGGCCCAAGACTTTTCAACACTCATGCTACACATAAGGGGCGTAACTGGCCGGACTCTCACAGTGTTAAAGAGGGAACTCGACAAACACCCCCAAGGATACCTGATCAACCAGGCTGTGATTCATACGTCAGGCTGTCAGCAGCCGCGTCCAACAACCTGGGTGACCAAACGACCAACCGGGAGGCCTGGTAGGAGACCGGGCCGCGGGGGCGTTGATCACAGGAACCTCCACAAAGTAGATACTTAGTTAACAAATGGACTGCACCAAGCAGTGATGTGGTGGAAGCAGACTCCATACATCGTTTCAAATGTAGATATGATAAAACCCAATAGGCCCAGGAACCTGTACACCAGTTGATTGACGGTTGAGAAGCGGAACTAAAGAGCCGAAGCTCAACCCCCGCAAGCACAACTAGGTACAAGGTAGATACGTGTATAAGCGACCCATCCTCCGAAAAGAAAAGTACTTATAGCAACTATTTGGTGAAAAGTACCAATATGTAGTGATGGACCACCAGACAGTTGACTTTTGTATGAATTTCGACAAACCTGAAACTTTTTTAAGAGAACATAAATACAAGACCTAACATAACCTACCTTAGCACTCCAAGGCCTAATAACCGCTATCTTAGGGCTAATATTTTCACTGGCTTGGTACGTTCTGAGAATTAATTACTTAGGCTAAAATAGTACATATATGCGGTATAATAGGCCTAGGAAAATTTCAGTTTGATTTTTAGCTTTATTTTTTGGACTATAAAATTATAAGATTAATAGTACAAAAAGTGGTTTAGTGGCGGTCCCTCACTACATATTTGTACCTGCCAGCAAATAGTTACTGTACTATAACTTGAGGAGAATGGGTTGGTATAGGAGTGGACGAGTATAAAGAGAGGGTTGTGGCGGACGGGGCTGGGCCTTCATGCCGCCAAACATACACCACACTGTCCGGGTGTCTGAGATGTGCTTGCTCTTCCGCCCGCCTCAGTTATCACCCGTGTGCTCTACATCTCAAGAATATCGAACTAAATTTAATATAAATTAATAGAAGCAAGTGTGTATGTCCCGCAGCTTGCAGGACCACACCTGTGTACTACTCGGTAACGAATTTAAGCCGCAAGTTTCCATCTGAGAAGTAATATTCAATCTTTCCGAGACAATTAGAGATTTAACAATCTAAAGCCACGTGGTTCAAAAGCCATATATTCAACAGCCGATGTGTTGGTTTATATGGCTGCGAGCTATGGAATGTAAAGATGAGCAACGCGAGTACAATGAGGCGAGAATGGAGCAACTGCTCGAGATACACCCTTGGTCTTTCTCCGTACTTACAACGGCTATATTATTACCCTGGTAACTTCCTCTTGGAAACAGCAGCAGCAGCAGGATGCTCTCCCTGCAGAAGAGGAGTTGGTCGTTCATCAGGACCATATGTACCGTTTGTATCACATGACCATGAAATTATTTCAATAATGTTAATCAATATTGCAATCATTCTTGACAAATGTTCAACTTGGTTAAGATAAGACTACACACAGGACTTGTAGTGAGACTATAGAGGCTGAAAGGATGACCTCGCCAGAGTTCGTACTCTCAGAAACGGTCAATTCGTGTGTACTTTAGATTCATTTGTGTATGCTACGAGTGTAGCCGAAACATGTGCTTCCCTGTGAAGTGTGGGCGGTACACCTTATTTGTCGACCAATTTCATACACACCTTTTATTAACACAAATGTATCAAATCATCATTCTATTATTATTGTTAAAAGTATTCACTTGACCATGTCTCCCCGCCATCCAGTGTCCCTTCCCCGCCACCCCACAGTCCCTCCCCCGCCACCCATCGTCTCCTACCAACCATCTACAGTCCCTCCAACCAGCCACCTACAGTCCCTCCCCCGCCACCCACAGTCTCCCACCAACCACCCACAGTCCCTCCCCCGCCACCCACAGTCTCCCACCAACCACCCACAGTCCCTCCCCCGCCACCCACATATTGGAGGGAGATTCTCACCCTGTCTCACATGGACAATCCTGTCCATGTAAGACAGGGGTGATAATCTATGTTCGCTTGTTAACATTGTAAAAGCATTAATATCACGCCCTGTGGTCGAGTGCTCAATAACCCACTACACTACATGATGTCTAACCCTATCCATGGAGGACAGAAGAAAATGTATGCATTATGGCTACTATTATAAATGAATGGTCCCGTTTGTAGTAGAAAAATATACAAATAAAAAGGTCCCTGGCGACGACGACGACCTCCCTGGTCCCGGCCAAGATACATGAATGTAGGCGAGGAGAGTTGATGGATGGGGGAGGCACCCTGGCCTCTGGCCGACACGCTGCATTCCTCGCCATGTTGTTCACCTGGCAAGGTAAGTCTCTGCTGCAACTTCCATCTACACGAGCCCATTATTAATTCCCACACATGACACTCTAGCGCATACCTCGATGATGAAGTTTAAGGGTGTGAGGAGCGTGTCTTGTGGCACGGGTTTTCACCTTCAGCTGCATTGTTTAATTTGATTGAACTTTTTTCAGTATGTTAGTTTAGTTCATTTATTATGCACCCCATACCCATCCTGTGGGCGGTAGTGGAAAGGGTTACAGAGGCACATAATGGGCTCAGGGACTGAACCCCACAGTATGTTAGAGACGTGAATTGTTAGTGTATTCTTCATTGTATGGGCCATCAGTCCACGGCCACATCCATCATACGCCTGTACAAAATCTGTATACCGTACAACGTTTCTAATTGGATTTGCTTCTAACGCCTGGGGTAATTTTGTAATAAAGTGGTAGCGGAGGACCAGCTCTTCATGCTCTGCAGCTGCTAACCTGAACTTTATGGCTCGTTCTTTTCTATAAAATTGGTTGTTCGTTCTTTTAGCACCTGAAGAATGTCAACGGTACGTGGTTATTACGAGCAGTTTGCTTTGCTGCCGCCTCCGTGATGAGGGCAATCACTCCCCATTTCAGAGTTTGAGGGGCGTCACCTACGTCCAGGCTGTCTCCATGTTACCCAGTACCCGTACTAATGAAAATTTTGCCATTTATAAACGCCTAGTTACAGGTATCTAGCCCTCGCCTCACTGGGGTACTGTCTAGAGAGGTTTTCTAACATATAGCAAAACACAGTCTGCCCACCCACCTCTGTCTTATTCTTGTCAGTGTCATATTTTAACTTTGCACGGCAAAATTTGCCGTTTCAGACGCGCCATGCTTGCGCTTTGTTATAATAAAAAGACCCTTCTCTCCAGGTCTAGCAATCTCTTTCTTACACTGCGCTCCATCACTTTCCATAGTATGCACGTCAGCAACACTGACCTATATGTTTGCCAAGCATGACAGTTTTTTTCTGGCAAGACTGTGTGGCAGTGTCTGCATGGATCTTGTTTTGTGGCTAGCCTGGAATGGTTAGCTTCTCTCGTGCGCACAGTCGGAGGTAAAAAGGAAGGGAGAGAATTATCAGGGGAATGCGCCAGGCCATTATGACTATATAGCACTTGGGAGGGATCAGGATTTAGGATGGGACGGGGGGAAGGAATGGTGCCCAACCACTTGGACGGTCGGGGATTGAACGTCGACCAGCATAAAGCGAGACCGTCGCGCTACCGTCCAGCCCAAGTGGTTGGTGGAAGGAAGATGCTGGAGGTTCGGATAAAGGTGGAGCCTGGATCTATACATCAAGGCGAGTCGTGGTATCTTAACATTAATATTCCACTAATCCAGGTAACCAAGTGCTAAGGCGTATTGGAAACATAATCCCCCCGCGGGCGATTACGTCTTGGGTTCGAGCCCTGGCCATGAAGGGTCGACTGGACACCAATCCTGAACTGTTCGCCCCTGTTCATCCAACAGTAATTGGGGTCTGGCTGTTAATCCGTTCCAGGTATAACTGGTATGATAACGCTCATCATGGGCAAGTGGAAGGGAAAGCTCTAAACCTTTCTATAGGTGTTACAAGTAGGTAATAGGTGTTAAAAGTCGTCTGCTCCTATACAACCTGTGTAAAAAAAATAAAGAACTGAGGGAAGGTTGTAGAAGCAGAGAAGACGGGAGGGAGGTGGGAAAGGAGGAAATGCTGGTGGATAGATGTGAGGGGACGCGATTGATAAGGGACGGAGGTGGGAAAGGAATGGCAAGGGAATGAGAGAAGACAATGAGAGGAATCAGGGAGAGAGATGACCGAGAGTTCGAGAGAAACAGAGTACACATGGGGGGGGGGAGTTCTGTCTAATTACCCAAAGTCACAACATTGTCGCTTGGAGCGTCGACTTTCTGTGGCGTCACCTGCCGCTTAAGTTTCGTCTAATTTCGCTGTAAAATTATATTATTTCAGAGTAAAAATATTTTTTTTTCATGTTCTATATTTAGCACAAACGTTATAGTGAGTAAATATATAGTTCTTCATTATTTGCTAGGAAGCTTTGAGTAGCATGTTCCAGGACTGGTCGAGGACTGGGCCGCGGGGACGCTAAGCCCCGAAACCATCTAAAGGTAACCATCTCGAGGGATCTTTGGGTAATTAGACGGACCGCATGGGGGAGACAGATAAGACAATCACCAACAGTCCATAACGTTTATCTGCCAGGAAAAGATTGATTGATGAAGATTAAGCCACCCAAGAGGTGGCACGGGCATGAATAGCCCGTAAGTGGTGGCCCTTTTGAGCCATCACCAGTATCAATAGATGATACTGGAGATCTGTGGAGGTGCGACTGCACCCTGCGTGACGGGAGACGTCTCCCGTCTGCCAGGAAAGGTGAAAACCTACTTATCAATGCCAGGATAAGTTTGATTTGAATAGACAAGAGAATAGAGAGGTGGATGTGGGGGGGGGGGGGGGGGTGATGGAGATTAGCACAGAGCGTCGATTATAACACACGAACTGGGAAAGACACTTTCTCTTATGCCCCAGGTGGGCACCTCTCTCCGGGGCGCCCTTAGTTAACCCCCCCCCCACCCCAGGCAACCCCAACACCCCCACCCCAGGCAACCCGAACACCCCCACCCCCGGCAACCCCAACACCCCCACCCCCGGCAACCCCAACACCCTACACAGCACTCATCCACTGCTCTCTCGCAGGAAGAGAGAGAAGAGGGAGGAGCAGTACCGCGAGAGAGGGAGAGAGGGGAGAGGATTAGCTTGTTCCCCAGAAGAAAAGGGAATTATCAGAAGAAAGCGCCAAGCCATTGTGACTATATAGCACTTGGAAGGGATAAGGATTAGGGATGGGACGGGGGGAGGAGCCATCACCCCCTTCCTCATCCACCATTTCAAGACCCCCCCCCCCCCGCCCCCCCCCAAGACAAAAATTCCCAGGAGTCGGAGGTGCAGATATCACACTGAGGAACCCCAGTCCTCCGGGTGATGCAATCTGTACCCCGTCTGCCTCTGTACCCCGTCTGCCCCTGTACCCTGTCTGCCTCTGTACCCCGTCTGCCTCTGTACCCCGTCTGCCCCTGTACCCTGTCTGCCTCTGTACCCCGTCTGCCCCTGTACCCTGTCTGCCCCTGTACCCCGTCTGCCCCTGTACCCCGTCTGCCCCTGTACCCCGTCTGCCCCTGTACCCCGTCTGCCCCTGTACCCGTCTGCCCCTGTACCCCGTCTGCCCCTGTACCCCGTCTGCCCCTGTACCCCGTCTGCCCCTGTACCCTGTCTGCCCCTGTACCCTGTCTGCCTCTGTACCCTGTCTGCCCCTGTACCCTGTCTGCCCCTGTACCCTGTCTGCCCCTGTACCCTGTCTGCCCCTGTACCCCGTCTGCCCCTGTACCCTGTCTGCCCTGTACCCTGTCTGCCCCCTGTACCCTGTCTGCCACTGTAGATGGGGTACAGCATCAAAGCATGAGGGGTGGTGGGGGGGGTGCCTGAGTGTGAGGGGTAGTGGGGGGTGCCTGCGTGTGAGGGGGGTGGGGGGTGCCTGCGTGTGGGGGGTGGTGGGAGGTGCCTGCGTGTGAGGGGTGGTGGGGGTGGGCTGCGTGTGAGGGGTGGTGGGGGGTGCCTGCGTGTGGGGGTGGTGGGGGGTGCCTGCGTGTGAGGGTGGTGGGGGTGCCTGCGTGTGGGGGGTGGTGGGAGGTGCCTGCGTGTGAGGGGTGGTGGGGGGTGCCTGCGTGTGGGGGTGGTGGGGGGGTGCCTGCGTGTGGGGGGTGGTGGGGGGGGTGCCTGCGGTGAGGGGTGGTGGGGGGTGCCTGCGTGTGAGGGGTGGTGGGGGAGGGTGCCTGCGTGTGAGGGGTGGTGGGGG
>WNGS01165751.1:14845689-14870533 GCA_020271785.1 Procambarus virginalis
CACCTAGATAACTAGGAACAGAAAAGCTGAACAAAAATTATTAGAATTTAAAAAAAAAAATTAGAATTAATTCTAATCTAGCAACTTAAAAAATAGTTCAAAGATTAAGTCCTATTTCCCCATTATTTGGATCTCACACCCCTTGGGTATGGATATTTCCAGTAAAGAACCCCTATCATAGTGCACCAACATTCAGCACACAAACAAATTTAAACTTTTTACCTGAGGTTCGTAGCGAATGACAAGGTCATATTCCATGTTTGTTTCAATGTTTTCAATCTCAAACTCAAGGTAGGAATTGTCAAACACTCTCATGAAGCCCAGGCCCGTCCAGCTGGTCACTCGTCCATCACGATATGGTTCCCTCATCACAACTTGACAATTCTATGTGTAAAAATTGAATAAATCAGTTTACAAATACACTATATGTTAATAAACTAGGCATTATAGAATTTACAAAGACTCATTTTAAAGAATGGGTTATCATATTATAATAGTAAATTCCTAAACAAAATTTAATAATGGTAACAAAAGAGCACACACAAAACTGGAAACTTCTATAATTTCCTATTTCAAAGATGAAAGACATGTAAATATAAAACAATTTATTTTATTTAGATAACAAGTCTGTAGCTGCTCAAGAGAAAAATTTCCATGATAGTTATCACCATTTGAATATCAGACGAAAGACATACTGTAAATGTAATAAACCCATTATAAAAGCACCATAGGGATGCAAAATTAGCCTCATCAGCCTTTTCTAGTGCAGTAATTCACTTTCTCAAGACAAAGTATCAGAGCCTGGTGTGATCAGAACCTTGCATTTATTATTTAAAATTACCTTTTTCCGTGTGGCAATTCTTCTAGGCACAAAACTACTGATTAACAATTACAGTGGCACCTCGACTTACGATTGCCCCTACTTACGATAATTTCGAGTTACTATGTAAATTTCATCGAAAAATGTGACTCGCCATCCGATGGTGTCGTCGACTTCCGATATTTGTTGGTACACGTTCGGGTCAACCGAGCGCGTGGTTCCCAGTCACGCGGCCGACCTGCCTCAGTTTACTACAGCTGCCCGCTTAGTGACAATCGCGCCTATAAGAAATTTCACGTTTGTGGTGATATTTTACATTTTGAACATTAAAGTAATTATTATATATCACGCCATGAGTCCCAGGAAAGTCAGTGATAAGGATAAACATATGAAAACCCATGTAAGGATGACCATAGAGTAGAAACAAGAGTACAGAATGTCTTCCTCAACAATTAAGAAAATGTGTGCAGCATGGGAAGAATTGCAAACCTTTGCTGAAACGACTCACCCAAATCAAGCTGCAGTAGGCCGTTGCCTTAATCTATTCAATGACACTGTGATGCATCATTACAGACAAATGTTAAAACGAAGGGAAAAACAAATGTCTCTTGACAAATTTGTAGCGAGACAAACATGCACTGAACCACAAAAAGGTCCTAGTGGTATTCAGGCAAAACGTAGGAGACAGAGTACCCCAGAGAAAACATCACTGCCTGATGTGATAATGGAAGGGAACTCCCCTTCCAAACAGTAACAACTCTCCTCCTCCCAACTCATCACCATCTTCCATACGCCATCAAGAGCCCTCCATAAAGGTAAGATTAACTTAGGTACTGTATTGTAGTTAGAAAAAAAACATTGTATTCAGTATAAAATGTATTTGTATGGTAATATTTTGGAGGGTGGGGAACGGATTAATTCAATTCCCTTTATTTCTTATGGGAAAAATCGCTTCGACTTACGATATTTTGAGATACAATCCGTCTTTGGGAACGGATTAGCATCGTAAGTCGAGGCCCCATTGTATACATATACAATACATCCCTTGCAATGTTTTCTGAAGCTTCACAGAGATTTATAAGCCCCTCATATATACATAGAGAATGCCTGCCACTGAAAGATGAAACGGCTACACCTGTATATCTAAAATAGTCATTGCAAGATATTTTCTTGAGCTTTTAAGGCCTGCCAAGCTTGAATAGAATGTCATATGCCAAAAAAAACATGCTAAATGAAGTTAAATAGCTAATTTCTTAATAAAATGTTTCCAACAATAAAGTGTCATGAGGAGCATGAAAAAATATTAAGGCCTTTTAGGTATTACTGCAATATCATCATAATTAATTAATAAAGCATAAAATCTGATCAAAGTTGCTATATTGGAAATATTATCCAACTATAATATAGCATCTTCATTATGACTAGGCAAGCATTTCAAACTGGACTCTGAGCATTTAGAGCAGACGTACTGAGACACCGAGAGAAGCCATCTTCAACAAGATATGAGATGAAGGTTATCAACATGACTTCTAAAGCACTGACCACACCCAAATGCTTAAACTCTTGCACTTTCTCCATAGTAAAGTGAAACATTAAATAATCACAAACACGAAACATATCCAATCTCAGTATGCAGATATTGCTCATACTACACAGTACAACACTATCCTGCTCTGAATATTTTGCATTAAATATCTTTGGTTTTCACAAGTAGTAAACTCAAGCCCCTTATTAACTACTGCACTGTGCCAAACGACAAATGCTGTTCGCCCATTACTGCGCCAACCGACAAAAGTATTTTTTATTTTTTCATACAGGGTCGAAACATGCTCACGAAGGTTGGGTACAAAATAGACTCTTGGGACCTCCAGTGAGAGGCAGTCGTCTTGGAAAAAATTCCCAGAATATACTAGAGCTGTTGGCTGGGTTAGTACTGAGTGAGCAACCATGGGTGGTGCACGTGCCTCTGGCTCCCAAACACCTGTCCGACACGTGTTGAAAGATCGCTCTGTCAGTGAAATTCAGACCATATTGCTTGAAGAACATAAGGGTCATAATATTAATGAAGCTAGGCGCAATAAGGACCTAACACAAAGGTCGGATGCAAGTGATACAGCACCTATAATGACAATACAGTGAGCATATCCAGTTGTAGCTCAGAGCGCCGCCCTTGCCCACCTATGCCATCTCCAATATTCAATTTATATAGATGATACATAGATGAATCGTTTTCTGGGTTCAGTAATGATGCATCTGATACAAGTAGCATAGATGAACAATGTTAGTGGCTTCCATTGTGGTGTTTTCCTTAGATATTTTCAAGAATGGCTTAATCTCTTCCAGAATGCCCGAATCTCTTCCAGATTGGCTGACACTATGAGAATGATTGAATCTCTTCCAGTCAGGGACCTTACAAAGCGATCTTTTCAAGACTACCTTACAAATTGATCTTTTCTTATAATCTTTTCAAGATTACCTTATGCTTTACAAGCTTGGCTACATAGCACCTACAAGTACTAAAGCCAAGGGTGTACGCGAGTGCGTTATTTGCAAGCACACAGAACTAAAAAACAAAGTGAAAATCTATCTGTACCTGGTGCAACGAGAGCAAAGTCGCACTGTGTACCATGGACTACTTCCTTAATTATTACTCACCTCCGAAGGACTGGGTGTGCAATACAGTGTCTTACTGTGTAAATAGTATGTAAAACTGTACATATAGTGTAATTTTAGTGAATTTTTAACGAGTAATATTTGCGACAGTAAATCTTTATTGTGGACACATTACTGACACGTGTATCACAGTTCCATGGAACATTATGAACGTTCTATTGTATACATATTGTAAAGGACACAAATATGCATCATATACGATAAAAAAACAAATAAAACTGCATTGGAAATACATAGAACAAATAATTCAAAATATATTTGTGGCAACTCGCGGAGCTTGAATGGCCCGTGTGACCGCCTCTGGGAGCTTCACACACGGCCGGCCAGCCCGTGATGACGTCACAGCGCACCTTGTCCACGTCCCCACAGCCAAAGTAAGTGGAATTTGGTATTTATTTTTACATAGACGTGTTTAGGAAAGGGAATTTATCATTTTACAAACAAAAAATATTTTTTTGGGAACACTTTATTTCATGCACACAGGGGGAATGTCACAATAAACTCAGCACATCACAGTGGTTAAAATGATTTAGTTAGTAAACCAAAACCAAAACACACACCACACAAAAACAAAAGCAAATCACCAAAAATGTATAAAAAAAACAGCGTTGAATGTAATGTAAACGCCATTTTCTGGGCGAGTCCTGGAGGCTCCCCGGAGCTATCCAGCTGATTTGGATACCCTAACTAGTTTGCATCAGTCTATGTGGGTGGAGTTTTACGCCTACCGGGGACCACGAGCCAGAACCTGGCCCCCCTCACAGAGGCACGAGGAGCAATGGCCCATAGAAATGCCATATGATTTGGAGCATTCTATATCTGCCATCGACCGGGACAGGCACCCAGAAAGGTAAGCACCACAAAACAAACCCCTATTCTGGTTAAAACAACGAAAATCACCAAACGAGTGGACAGAACTCCCTAAAAGAAAAACAAGCATAAAAGCATTATGTCACACGAGCCGCGCCGCATGTCTGCACAGCTCCCCCCCTCCCCGGGAGGGGAAATGGGGGACCCCAGACCCTCGCGCTGGCGATCCACACTTCAGTTCTGAGGCTGGATATCAAAAACGCGAAAAAAAGCCAACCGGAGGGAGGGAGGGAGGGAGGGAGGGTTGCCGGGGAGCCTCCAGGACTCGCCCAGAAAATGGCGTTTCATTACATTAAATGCTGGTTTTCTGGGGGCAGTCCCTACGGCTCCCCGGAGCTACTTCACCAAAGAAAAACCTCTGAAGAAAAGGCAGAGTCCAGGGAAAAGGCAGCAAAGAAAGGAATCTGCTGTAGGGCCCAGAAGCCTCAGCAGGAGGAGCTGGCTTGAATCCCTCCATCTCCGCCTCGAATGGGGCGGCCCTGAAGTCGCCCGAGTCTCATCAACTAAACCCTGCCCCGACTCTGAAACCCTCAGACATTTGGAAGCCGGCAGCAAGGGAAAGGTGCAGGGCAAACCATGCCCAGTGGGGAAAGACCTGAAGGCGCAGACGGAACCAAGGTCGAAGCAACCAACATCCCCAGGTCCGTGTCCCTAAAATGAAAACGGGGCAGCCCCGGGGCATCCGAGCGGGCGACCAACCTAGCGTGTTGCAATACAAAAACTTACGATGCAACACGTATGCCACCTGACCCCTAAGAACTTCCAAACAAGAATGGGGTAAACTGGAGCATGAGCGGAGAGCATACCTCACAAGACTCCTGGTCGAAGGTGTCACCAACCTGACAAGCAGCATGATGGAGACAAAACAGGTGATCGTCACTCAGACAAGGGCAATGAACAACCCTCAAACTCGCACAAGGCGAAATGGGACTCTGATGACGCATCCATTCGTCAGCCAAGCCCCGACGGGGGTTTACCAGGGTCCGCAGGGAGTTTAATCTGTGGGAAGCCCAGGCACTGGTGCTGCTAAACCGTTTGAGCCCAAGGGACAACAACAAAGAGGGAACTGGGCTAAAAACTGAACCTCTGGGAAGTGTACAAGCACGGGGACCTAGAGGAGGGCCACCAACAATATCTTAAATAGACTGAATAGTCAAACCAGGCAGACCTCCTCCATGAAAAAAAAAAAAAAAAAATTGCCACAAAAGTACCACAACCACAGGAGGAACAGGAAACACAGCTGCCACTATAGGTATGCATGCTGAGCAGCACTGATACGCCTCAACCAGCAACACCACCACCACCACCTGTTTTGTAGCCAAACAAAGGCTACAAAACCCCAGCTGGCCCCAAGGGCGTGGTAAATGCTGAGCAGCAGGAACCCCAACGGAAGTGCAGGCCCGAATATTCTAGGGAAGGCAATCCTAGAACCCAAGGGCATTACTTACAGGACGCTTAGGGAAGTAAGCTCCAAGAACATGCAGTCCCAGTAACTATGTTATTCCTAGCCACCATGCCACAAACAGCAGTAAAAACACCACAGGTGCACAGAATCCAGCAGGAATCTGTGGTCAGAGTTGACAGCTGTCCCAGAGCGCTTCAGCCTACGAAATGAAGGTGGGGGCAGCCGGCGCGGGGGAAAGAGCTATGCGGACAAGCAGAGCGGTGGCGGTGGAGGATGTGTGTGTGTGTTTCCTTTTCTTTAGGAGAGTTCCGTTTCTCTGTTCAGTCTTGGTTTTTTTTTTTAACAATTTTCTACCAACTGGGGTTTATTTTGAGATGCCTACCTTTTTGGGAGCCTAACCCTAGCCGATGGCAGAGATGAGATAACTCCCAAATACAAGGGGATTTTCCTTGGGCCATTGCTTCCTGCACCTCTCTGAGGGGAAGAGCCAATTTCTGGCTCATGGTCCCCGGTAGGTAGAACTCAATTGACTGAAGCCCCAAACTAATATAGCGTATATCAGTCCAACAGCTCCAGGGAGCTGAAGGAGCTCCCCACAGAAAATATACTTTATTGTACTGAACAACATTTGTGTATTTAGCCATGTTTCTCAAATATGACTGCACAGTTTGGAGTGAAACAGTCATATCACTGATGCTATTCAAGACTATTCCAACACCAGTTACCTTATTCTGGAACTCTGCCTAACATTAAAGCATTATCCCCAGCATTCGAACTATTGTAAATGATCAACATCTCTCTCTCTCTGCGTAGGTTAGATGGTTTATATAAATAAGCACCAACACCACAACAATCCTTTTGTAAATAGCTAAATACATACATTTCCACTGGATTTTCTGAAGTCATACAGACTCGCCTCCTCACAATAAAGCTGCAATAAATATTCACAGATAAAATTATAATTCATATCCTTACCTATTTGCTCTAATCATCCTACACTCACATAATAAGATATAGTTAACTTACCATTCAGTAATTAATCAGTACTCATATAAAACTATAAGTACAAACAAATACTATTATGACATCACAAGTTCTGAAGTGCTCACAATGCATAAAACTAGTACTGTGGAACCTCGGTATTCGAATTGCTCTCAATTCAAAATTTTCAGCATTCGAATGCCATGTTCATATTCGGTATTCGTCCGTTTGCTCGGCATTCACACGTAAACATGCATCCCTGACGCATCAATTTCACCATAGCTGTCGTTCAGTGCACAACCCACTTCACTTTACTCTAAGATTTTGGATATTTTTTATATTCTTAGTGTAAATAAGTCACCATGTTACCTAAGAAAGTTAGTGATTAGAGCCGAGCAAGAAGAAAAATAGTTAAAACCACGACAGATGAAGAAATACCTCATGGCTAAATATGAAAGTTGTGCCCGTGTGTCTGCTCGTTAACAAGTTTGGTATGTATCTAGTTCTTTAATAAAAGAAACGTGTGCAAAATGGGGAGAAATGTAAAGTTTTCTTGGAAAATATCATCCTGACAAAGTTGTGACAAACTGTGTTATAAAGCTGTTGAATGACTATGCTATGTCTCATTTTAGAAACATTTTAAAGTGCAGGCAAAAGCAATCATTCTTCGACAAGTTTCTTGTAAGAAAAGCATCCAGCAAGTCTAACGAGGGAAAGAGAAAAGGGAAAGAACCCCAGAAGCACAACTACCTGAAGTTATAATGGTAGGGGATTCCCCCTGCCAAAGAATAACATCTCTTCCTCTGCTACACCACCTTTCACATGTCATCAACTCTCCGAAGTGCAGGTAAAGTGTGTAGTGTGTCAGCATATATTTCACTTAATTATTGCATTAATATATTTATTTTTGTGGTCTGGAATGGATTAATTCTATTTACATTATTACTTATGGGAAAAAATTGTTCAGTATTCAAACTTTAGGGCATTTGTATCACTTTCTGGAATCAATTAAGTTTGAAAACCAAGGTTCCATTGTATTTTATCGAAGCAATATTGATATCAAATTATGGTATTAGAAGGGCCACCAGGCAATGCTCAAGAGATTTTGGTTTTTATCTTTTTTATTTATTTATTTTTTATTCATATATACAAGAGTTCTTACATTCATGTACAGCCACTAGCATGCATAACATTTCAGACAAGTCCTTAATCCTAATTTTCACACACACACACACACACACACACAAACAGATGGAAGAAGTACTAAGGAATGCCAGAAAATTACAAAGCGTTGAGGATGGGAAAGGGTGGTCGTTAAGACGAGATCTTTCAAAAGAAGATAGAGAGAAGCTGAAACTGAACCTCGCCGAGGCAAAACGTTTAAATGAGAGCAGGAATGAAGAAGAAATCAATTCTTTTTTCTACAAAGTGATAGGGGTAGGCAGACCAGTAAAGTGGTACATAAAAGCAAACCAACAAAATCATTAGAGAAAGTGGGAGTGAAAAATAAGAAGATGGGGAACAAGTTCCTGAAGATTGCATACACCAACATAGATGGAGTAAGGTCAAAGATACTGGAGTTAAGTGATATAATACAGCTGCAGACACCAGACATTGTTGCACTCACGGAGACAAAACTTGAAGATGTTATTTTAAATGAGGTCATATTCCCAAGGGGCTACTCAATTTGGAGACGGGACAGAAAAATTAGGAAAGGCGGTGGCGTTGCTGTGCTGGTGAAAGAACACCTAAAGGTGAACGAAATAATGACTACCAATCCACAAGAAGTTGACATAATAGCACTAGAGATCTGCCATGAGGATGATAAACTAGTGATCATAAATGCATATAGTCCACCGCTAAGCAGCACATGGTCAAAGGAGGAGCTAGATAGTAAACGAGAAGGTCTTATAACGATAATGAGAGAGATCATAGCGAGAGCGGATAACGATAGTTCACGACTGTTGATAGTCGGCGACTTCAACTTGAAATCCATAGACTGGGAAGCATATGAAGCTAAAACAGAAGATTTCTGGACCTGTAAATTTGTAGACCTCATCCTGGAAACATTCTTGTATCAACATGTTAAACAAGCTACGAGGATGAGGGAAGGTGACGTTCCCTCCATGCTAGATTTGATATTTACCAGGAAGGAGGAAGAAATATTTGACATTCAGTACCTTCCTCCCTTGGGTAAAAGTGACCATGTCTTTTTGGGGATAAAGTATGCAATGCGTTATAATCTGGAAGAAAATATGATGGTCGATGCAATTGAAAAACCTGACTTTAGGAGAGGACATTATGGCAACCTTAGAAAATTTTTTAGGGAGTATAATTGGACAGACTTGTTGCTAGGCAAGGAAGTGAATGAGATGTATGTCAAGTTTTGTGAAATATATGATAAAGGCACAAAAAAATTTATACCAAAACAGAGAAGCAGAACTAGGAAACAGGATTGGTTCGACAGAAAGTGCGAGAGGGCCAGAGACCAAAAGACACAAAAATGGAATCAATACAGGAAGAGGCCAAACCCCCAAACATACCAGCGATACAAAGATGCGAGAAACAACTACACGGCAGTGAGGAGAGAGGCAGAAAGAAATTTTGAAAAAGGGATTGCAGACAAATGTAAAACAGAACCAGGTCTATTCTATAAATTCATAAACAACAAATTGCAGGTAAAGGATAATATTCAGAGGTTGAAAATGGGAAATAGATTCACGGAAAATGAAAAGGAAATGTGTGAAACATTAAACGAAAAGTTCCAAAGTGTTTGTACAAAATGAAATCTTCAGGGAACCAGATACAATAAGAATTCCAGAGAACAACATAGAGCACATAGGTGTCTAGAGACGAAGTGGAAAAAATGCTCAAAGAGCTAAATAAGAACAAAGCAGTTGGTCCAGATGGAGTTTCACCATGGGTTCTGAGAGAATGTGCACCTGAGCTCAGCATCCCTCTTCAACTGATCTTTCAGGCATCCCTGTTTACAGGAGTTGTAGCTGATGTGTGGAAAAAGGCTAACATAGTTCCAATTTACAAGAGTGGAAGCAGGGAAGACCCCCTTAATTATAGACCGGTATCATTGACAAGTGTAATAGTCAAAATATTGGAAAAAATAATTAAAACTAAATGGGTAGCACACCTGGAGAGAAATGATATAATATCAGACAGACAGTATGGTTTTCGATCTGGTAGATCCTGTGTATCGAATTTACTCAGTTTTTATGATCGAGCAACAGAGATATTACAGGAAAGAGATGGTTGGGCTGACTGCATCTATCTGGACCTAAAAAAGGCTTTCGACAGAGTTCCACATAAGAGGTTGTTCTGGAAACTGGAAAATATTGGAGGAGTGACAGGTACGCTTCTAACATGGATGAAAAACTTTCTGACTGATAGAAAAATGAGGGCTGTGATCAGAGGCAATGTATCGGACTGGAGAAATGTCACAAGTGGAGTACCACAGGGTTCAGTTCTTGCACCAGTGATGTTTATTGTCTACATAAATGATCTACCAGTTGGTATACAGAATTATATGAACATGTTTGCTGATGATGCTAAGATAATAGGAAGGATAAGAAATTAGATGATTGTCATGCCCTTCAAGAAGACCTGGATAAAATAAGTATATGGAGCACCACTTGGCAAATGGAATTTAATGTTAATAAATGTCATGTTATGGAATGTGGAATAGGAGAACATAGACCCCACACAACCTATATATTATGTGAGAAATCTTTAAAGAACTCTGATAAAGAAAGAGATCTAGGGGTGGTTCTAGATAGAAAACTATCACCTGAAGACCACATAAAGAATATTGTGCAAGGAGCCTATGCTATGCTTTCTAACTTCAGAATTGCTTTTAAATACATGGATGGGGATATACTAAAGAAATTGTTCATGACTTTTGTTAGGCCAAAGCTAGAATATGCAGCTGTTGTTTGGTGCCCATATCTTAAGAAGCACATCAACAAACTGGAAAAGGTGCAAAGACATGCTACTAAGTGGCTCCCAGAACTGAAGGGTAAGAGCTACGAGGAAAGGTTAGAAGCATTAAATATGCCAAAACTAGAAGACAGAAGAAAAAGAGGTGATATGATCACTACATACAAAATAGTAACAGGAATTGATAAAATCGACAGGAAAGATTTCCTGAGACCTGGAACTTCAAGAACAAGAGGTCATAGATATAAACTGGCTAAACACAGATGCCGAAGAAATATAAGAAAATTCACTTTCGCAAACAGAGTGGTAGACGGTTGGAACAAGTTGGGGGAGAAGGTGGTGGAGGCCAAGACCGTCAGTAGTTTCAAAGCGTTATATGACAAAGAGTGCTGGGAAGACGGGACACCACGAGCGTAGCTCTCATCCTGTAACTACACTTAGGTAATTACACTTAGGTAATTACACACACACACACACATCCCCAATACCAGCCCGAAGCAGGTACCAGCTGCTTCGGGCTGGTACCTATTTACTGCTAAGTAACAGGTGCATCAGGGTGAAAGAAACTGACCATTTGTTTCCCATTTGTTTCCCGTTTGTTTGTTTCAAACTGACCGGGTTCAATTCCCGGCCTTCTGCCGGGAATTGAACCCGGACCCTTAGGACTATAAACCCCAAGTGCTGTCCACTCAGCTGTCAGGGCCCCAGGATGTGTCCATCAGATGATGGATACATCTTCATTACCCACTATCATCATCACTTTCCTGCACACCACTTTCATCATTGAAACCATCTCCACTACACACAACCTTAATCACTGTAACCATTTACACCCTGGGGATTTCTTGTGCTGTGTGCCAAGAGATCTTTTCCTCAGTCAATGTACGTTTTCCCTGGCTAGGTTCCCAGTCCACACACCTGGTCCCTTTGCTCAGTGGTTTCCTGGCATGGGGTCTTGGTATTACCCTTTCTTCAGACATTTATCAGATGATAGGATATTATGCTTGCCATCAGTGTTGGAACTCTGTCCATTTTTCCTTTCTGGCTGTCCCATTCCCTGGTCTGAGGCAATTCGTTTTCTTACAGTCTGTGGTCTGTTTCAGCTAGCCAGCAGTCTGTCCTTGCTCTGATGCTGTACATATTTTTGCTTATTTATTGGCTTTCTTTCCTATTTCTTTCCTATAAATCCAAGGATTTAGCTTCCCACATTTTAATTTTGTTTATTTTTTGGTCCCTCTGGGCCTCATTGCACATGGGGTGCACTTCACCATTTGGCATGAGGCTGGTACACCTCTGCCCTAGGACCTACCCTTTTCTGCCATCTCATCCCATGAGTTAGCTATGTCCATCTTTTTCTGGATGGAAATGATGGACGCCTCTGCCAAGGCACCATTGCAAGAAAGCTTTTACCTGGTTGATACCCGGTTGATGGGGTTCTGGGAGTTCTTCTACTCCCCAAGCCCGGCCCGAGGCCAGGCTTGACTTGTGAGAGTTTGGTCCACTAGCTGTTGCTTGGAGCGGCCCGCAGGCCCACATACCCACCACAGCCCGGCTGGTCCGGAACTCCTTTTGAAGCTACTGATGGCACCCTCCCAGAAATCTCTTTTCTGATGAGCCCTCATTAATTCCATATTTCCCTCTGGTTGATTATTTCTAGGTTTTAGGTAAGTATCTGATTTCTAAGCTTCCCTCACCTTACCTTAGAGAGAGCCTAATTATGGTCCTAGCTCTTGGTAGTCAATGGTAGATCTTTGAGGACTGGTGAAATTCTTAAGGCTTGGCAGCACCAGCCCTATCAGTACCTCAAGGAAGCTTCTGAGAGCTCAACAGAAAAAGGCATTTCATTTTATTCAAAAATTGATTTCAGTAGTCAGAATAGGAGCCAATTGCTCAATTGGTACTTAGCAGAGCAAGAACTGATGTGATTATATTTGAATTCTCTCTTGGAGGGGAGTCTGTCAAGTTTAACATTTGTTCTTTTGCTTAATAGTTAAAGTTAGCTTAATAGTTAAAGTTAACCACTGTCACTCTTCCCTAACTACATGGCCAGATTATATTGAAAGAAATGGGTCATAATGGGAGAACAAATGATCAAGTTTGGCAGGTGGAATGCATGTGAACCATATGTGCTGCTGGCTCAAAAGAACTATGGAACCAGTCCAAAAATAAGTGATTCATTTCATTCAGTGCCATATTTTTAAGTGATGCTGAGTACTGTATTATAGAACATATACAGGGTGCTTTTAAATTTTTATCATCAGATATATATACCAAGCAAAACAATTTAACAACTCCATTATACAGTATATGTAACTTCCATTTCAAATATGACAAATTAACTAACCTCAGAACCCCGTGCAAGTTCAGCTTCATAAGTAAGGTAGTTCAATGTTGCCACATAGTAACCTTCTTCAGGGATGTCACATCGACGACCAGAGACATGTGGGCGACACCTACAGACAGTTCAGATATTATCAACAAATGAATAATCACGAATTACATGATCTTAAAATATTTGGATAAATATTTTGAAGAGTAAAGAATATATTATGAGGTTATTCATATTAGTTTCTGACCATTAATGTGAGAAAGATTATTTTCTTATATCAAATATCCTATGAATAGACTGATAGAGAATAATCTAATTTTTCATACAAGG
This sequence comes from Procambarus virginalis, assembly GCA_020271785.1. Taxonomy (NCBI): domain Eukaryota; kingdom Metazoa; phylum Arthropoda; class Malacostraca; order Decapoda; family Cambaridae; genus Procambarus; species Procambarus virginalis. Next base: position 14,859,046 of record WNGS01165751.1, read on the forward strand.
GCAGTAGGAATGACTATAAAAAGGAGAAGTAATTTTACGTGACTCAAGGACCTAGATAAGGGCTATTACAGAATTGATTTTACTACTTATAAGAAATTCTGAAAAGTTACAGTGTAGGAGGAAGACATTGACTACAATAAAATGGGTAACTAGGTTAAAGTTTTGATCTCCAGACACTCTTTCACCTCTTTGAGGGAGGCCAGATTCGAGTCCATATCTTTTGGAAGGCGTTCACAGGTCCTTCCCACAAATTTGTAATTAGGGTTGCTATCAAATATGTTTCAGAAACACTGTAAAGCAAGGCCCGGAGTTTTGTGTAAAACTTCCCATCTTAACTGCCCCAAGCTTTGACGACCTCTATACGAACAGCTTTTCTCCAATTGAACCACTGTCAAGTCACTCCCCAGTATCTGTGATCTATATACAATATGCTCTTGCTGAAGAGGTAGCCTGGTATAGCCAATCAAAACCATTGGGATGCAAATGCCAATAGAATCTGAACCTAGAAAAACCTTACCAGAGCTCAGGTCAGCTTGAGAACAAACAGGCATCAACTTCAACAAAGACCGGTGCAAGTGGGATGGGATGAGAGTGCAGACATCTGGGGGAGCCTTCACAGAACCAATGGTAGACTAAATGTTAGCTGCTCACTCCAGAGACTGCAGACTACACTGAGATTGATGTCACTTGAGGAACCCCTCAACATGAAATGCATGCCCCAAGGATGCCCCGAGGAATGTAGCAGATAAACTGGTTGTTCCTATGGAGTAGGATAACAGACTTGTGGTGGTCTGGCATAACAGTTGGAGAAGAGGTCCGAGCATGAAAGACTGTAGAGTAATAAGCAAGTGCTTGACTAAGCCTCCACAAAGCTTATCCTTCTACTTGCCTTTACAGTTAAGATCTCCTTCATACTTCTATCATTCATGGTCTTCAGAAGATGTAGTATGTTTACTATGACAATGAAAGCAGCACAAAGGGTCAGAAAAGTCTGAATGTTCATGGAATGGTTGGCTACAGTACACATTTTTACCGATTACTTTTTTTTTAAATAATGAGCGATCTCTTCTTCTCGAGATTATCTTGAGATGATTTCGGGGCTTAGCGTCATCGACCAGGCCTCCTTTTTCTTACACACACCCCAGGAAGCAGCCCGTAACAGCTGTCTAGCTCCCAGGTACCTATTTACTGCTAGGTAACGGGGCATCAAGGTGAATGAAACATTTTGCCCATTTGTCTCCGCCTCCACCAGGGATCGAACCTGGAACCTCAGGACTACAAATCTGAAGCGCCGTCCACCCAGCTGCCAGGCGCCTGTCAGACAATATGTTCATATACTTCACAATGATAGCACGTACGTAGATTAGAACATACGGCATTAGCAGGAACCAATAATATGCTGTTTCAATATGCTGAGGCAGTCAAAGGTTATTATATGAGGAATATGAATGTTATTATATGAATTTATATGAAGAATATGAATGTCAGGGTTAGTTTCACTCAAGTGTCCTTCGCAAGTCTCTCAACCTTCACAATCTGCTGGTTTACAAGCCCTTCTCAAATTATTACCCAAGAATGCCACATCAGTTAATAGGAGAACATCACACCTAAACAATAGTTTAAAGTGACATATGGGTTAAATGAAATGGCAGTGCCTGGATTTTGGGTTATTGTGCTGACTTAGCATTTTTTTTTTTGAGAAGAAACCTCAATAAGGAAGGTATCATCAATCGGCATTCTCATTTGGACATTCACTCGACCCATAGTTATGTACTTGCTGATGTGCAATATACACATTTTTAGACTTACTTTCTAATCATCGACTGTATTGCCACGAGTTTTCTGTATGTGCAGGGCACATACACCCCTAGTATCAATTCAGTCATGGCATTTATTTTCACTTTACTCCCTCTTTGGTGAGGGACCTGTCAGATCTGCACCTAGAGAGCAGTATTATAATCTTGACTAGTCCTCAACAACAAGATCTGAATCAGAAGAATCATGGTCTGATCAGGCAAGTTTGCAACACTTGTACCTAGGGTAGGATGTGGCAAAAAAAAAAAAATGAAAATAGAGGTGCAATAGACATGCTGAGAGAGAACTCTACGAACATCAAAGACCCAAGACTTTTCAAAACTCTTCCGTACACATACTGGGCCATAACTGGCCAACCTCTTGCAGTGTTCAAAAGAGATCTTGATAAAACACCTTCAAAGGACACTTGATTAACAAGGCTATGACTCATATGTTAGGCTGTGAGCAACCTCATCAAATAGCCAGGTTGACCAGACCACCAAACAGGACGCTTGGTCAGAGACTGGGCTGCAGGGATGTTGCTCCTAAGAATCAACAGGTATCGATAGGGACATTGCTCACCATGTGATCCCAGGTAAATGATGATGAAAACATACAATATTTCAGTAAATCTTCACTTCTCGGCACCCAAAATCACAACAGATCCCAATAGGGGAAAGTATAAATATACAGACAACCTCAAGGACAAAATGGAACAAATATTCAACACAACAGACATTACTTACTTGCATTGACCACTGATAACATCACAGTTATTATCGAGTGCACCACCTCTATCACAACTACATGGCTGGCAGCCATCTGGGTGCTCTGAGAGGCCATAATGTTGTGGCAAGCATTGGTTACAGTCTCGACCAGTAACAAAACGCTTACAGGAACATTCGCCCGTCAGGACATTGCAGCCCAAATTATTAATAGTTCCCAGGATATCACATGAGCAGGCTGAAGCAAAGAATTGCAAACATTTTACTTAAACTTGGCAACAAACTATGTCTGAATTTACAAAATTAAAATTGTTGTTTGTACAGCTTTGTACATTAAACTTATAATCTAAATTAACAATTAGATAAATCTAAAATATTTTATAACATCCTAAACAAGAAATTAACTATTAATTTGGTGCAAGTGACCATTTCTGGACAAATTATGAAAAATCTTACAAAGACAATCCAATAAGAACTTGAAAAGTAATTCATGTACAGTACATAAATAGGGCATTACATTGCTTATTAGTTTTAAACAAATAATTTTATTTTACTATACAATCCACACAGTAATGCAATTCATCATGAGCATTATTTCAGTCCATTAAAACCACAAACAACTAATATTTAATACTGTATTAACAATCTTCACTGAAGGAAAGTATTCAAACAAACTCATATCCTTACCCACAGCCACTAAGGTAAAAGAGTATAATAACAGCAAACTTCATTAAGTACTTACACTATACTATTATATAACACAAGCTAGGTTTCAGTACATGTTATACACTCCATTAAAAAACATAATTTTCATTTCTTATTGAAAAATATAGCCAAATATACTTAAACAAGCTCTTCAAAATAACCTTGACAAAATAAATGGAGCAAAACATGGCAGATTGAATTCCATGTGAATAAATGCTGCATAATGGAATATGGAAAAAGAGGGAAAACAGGACTCGCCTAACCTATAAATTATGTGAAAAGATCCTAAAGACCTCTGGCAAGAAAGACCTAGTGGTGGTTCTGGATACTAAACTGTCACTAGAAGATCACAAAGATGTGAGGAGCCTATATGCTATGCTAGCAAATTACAGAATCTTGTTTAAATACACAAATATGGATGGATAAGTACTAAAGAAACTGTTTATGACACTCTTCAGTCTCAAATTGGAATATATACCGATAGGCATAGACTCGGCTATAAAGACATTTGGGAGTTAATATCCACCTGTTGATGTAGAACTGACCAAACGAACTAAGTCAGCAAAATTATTCAAGTACCCGATGTACTATGTAATGTGAAAAACCTAAGAAAAAGAGAGAGCCCTATCACTAATGCCCAAATCCATGAATTTGATCTGGGATAACATATTACCAAAATCCTAGTTAAATATCCAAAGTCTGCCCATTGTAAATAATAAAATATACCCCCACACAAAGTTTATACTGCCTGCAACTCTCTTACTTGTTTCTCTTGACCATGTATAGTAATTTTAGCTACAGTAATGAAATTTGATCACTACCCTTGTAACTATCACAAATTTAAGGTAAGTTAAATCTAACTAGTTCAACACAAATATAAGTACTGAACTTGGCTTATACAACAATGAGGCCCAGTTCCTGAACTTGTGACTTATTTCTCCATTTTCCACAAGAGGGTATAGGGTTCATAATAAACAAGGGTTAAATAATAATTTTTGATAGAAAACTATATCTCAAGAACTACTGTACATGCCAAACACAGCCAAAGGGGTAAATATTATGGCACTCAAAAAAGAAAATTAACCATAATAATTAAATGTTAACTGTTAAGTTGTGCTTGATAATACTAAAAGCTCATCTCTATAAACTGACATCCTTACGTTTCTGAGGCCATTCTGATTTTGGTTGAGAATAATAATCTTCTGTGACTCCTGGAATATTAAAATTTCTACTTAGCATATACATACACACATACACACATACATACATAAATACATACACATACATACACATACATACAAACACACACACACACAAGTTAGGTGAGAAGGTGGTGGAGGCCAAAACCGCCAGTAATTTCAAAGCATTATATGACAGTGCTGGGAAGACGGGACACCACGAGCATAGCTCTCATCCTGTAACTACACTTAGGTAATTACACACACCAAGATGAGGCACAAACAAACAGGAAGCTAGTACTAAAACAATACAGCAATTACATTTATAATTTTGAACACTGCATAAGAACAGAAGTTCTTATTCTGAACACTGCCACTCAGTTGACCCCAAAGTCAAAACTGGTTGACAAACTGCACTGGCACAGTAGGGATCCATTCACACTGGCCCTGTCAGGTTATATTGATGCAAAGGAGGCACTGGCGAATACTCGATCTAGCCTGGAATAACTGTCAGAAAACACATACAAAAAATTCCCAAGTCATTTTAAATACATACAGATTAGCAACCCAATGATCAATAATTAGTGTTTTTACAATCTTCTAATTGCCCCACTCAGCCACTACATCTTAGCAGTGAGCACCACCAGATAACAGTGCTCAACATAAACATAGTGACCAATGACTTAATGACACTGACCAATGACCACAACACCGCATGTTGTGGCCTGGTTGTCTAAGCTTGGGAGTACCTAGAGCATAGGTTCGAATCCTTATCCCGGCTCCTACGGATTTACTCATTGATACATCATGTTAATGTGATTTCTCTGTGTATTGAAAGAGGAAGCATCAGAGGTAGAATTCCTGGACGACAGAGCCAGAGTGCACGAGGGGATTGTGTGAAACCCTGGTTCGGCTTCAGTGGAAGCCTCAGGAACCCTTGTGGATTCAGTAGAATCCAGAAGGGAATAGAATGAGTAGAATCCCAGGTTGCAATCCTTTTGACCATGTCGTGACCTAGTTGTCTAAGGAGTGGAGTACCCTGAACATAGGATCGAATCCTCATCAAGGCTCCTAAGGATTTTCTCTCTATTGACTTAAGTTGCCTCACAATGTATCTGACCCATGTACTGGGTGATGGCCACACATCAAAACCAAAAACCAGTTAAGTGACTTGTTTTTTACCCTTAGAAACTTGTGTTTCATTTTGCAGTTGGCTTATGTAATTAGGGGATGCTTTTTGTGCGAGTATATTGCCAATGTTTTTTCTTATTTAACTGCCAGGGTTATCGGTTTTCTTCTTAGATTTACTTAATGTATTTTAAAGAAATGGATATTCACCTCTTGAGTTCACTACAGTCACAGTTCCTTGATACCTACTCCCTTGGACTATACTTCCTTTGCATTTGTACCTTTGCAAAGGATACAATCAGTTTAAATGTGAGTAATGGCATAATTTATTCTGTTTACTTTTAGACATGACTAGGTGAAACAAATGTGGCTTTAATTACATTATTTTGTTTTTTATGTTTGATTATACTGTTATTAACATTATAAAGCAACTTAGAATTTAGCTTACCCTGACATCCCTCTGGGTTTTCAGCCGAGAAGTTCCAGTAGCCAGCCTTACAGCGGTCACACTTCAGGCCATCAACATATACTTTACAGTGGCACCTGCCAGCAAGTAGGCCACCAGAAATATCACTGCGAGAATCACATATGGCATTGTCAATTGAACCACGGGTATCACAGTTGCAGGCTGGAGGGTAAAGATAAATCTATTATTATTGAGCACAAGTTATGCCAAGTTATTTTTCACTTTCATTAAATATTGAAAAATTTAAATTATGCTATCAGAATAAACATAGCACTAGTTATATTTTCCATAATATCTTTTAATGTTAACTATTATCATTGATATAGGGCGAAAAGAACCTACGCTGGCATATCTCAGGATCCCGTATGTCTCTGTTAGGGTCCTGATAATAGAATGGTATGCACTCTTCACAGTTACGACCTTGAGTGTTGTGCGAACAATCATCACACACACCCCCAGAGATTCGACCTGTATCCTCATAAACTTGTGGATCAAAATGACACAATGATGCATGATTGTTGCAGTTACATTCTGTGAAGAGAGAAAAAAAATATTTACAAATTATATATTACCTAGGATTAGTCAATGTATTTATACTTAAAAAAAAAGTTTTTTAACCAGTCACTAGATTCAATAATTTCATGGAAAACCGACATTTTAATATTTTAAAAGTCTACACCTGGTCTTAAGAGGCAGTGAGTTGCTGCTATGGATGACTACTGGAGTGTATTGATGCTCGTTTTTCTGTGATGCAATACACTGAATTTATGAATGCCATAATGAAAGGTCAAGTGACATTTTTAATGTTTTTGTTATTTAAAAGCTATAACCTACTTTTATTATATTACTTTTTCTACGGGATGATGTCTTCCCGTCAGATGAAGGAAATGGGATAATGATAATTTATTTATCTATATACAGTATGTGCAGTTTTACTTCTATTTGTCAATGTATATTTTAAAGCAGAATCAAGGAGTAATCACAACTGTAACCCCTACTGCTAAATTAATACTCCAGAAATGAATAGAGTAGCAACTAAAATCCCCACCCTACCTTCACTTCTTCACCCCCACCATCTCCTCGACCTCACCCTATTTTCACTACTCTGAAACCACCCATTGTTCTGCACAAGACTTAATCTTGTGTATCTTAGATTTTATCAGGGTTTTTACATTCAAAATACAATATCTAATAAAGTCAATTTGGTATTTCTCTACATCAGTCAGCACCCAGTGCTCTACTCAACCAAGCATTACAGAATCACTGAAAGATTGAATCCTAACAACTTAATTGAGATTTTGTGGCAGTATGACCTAGATAAGCTATTACACTATTTCAGAAATAGACAATAATTTTTACATACTTTTACAAGCATTGGATTCCTTTCCAACAGCAGGTCTCCAAGGTAAATCATTAAAAAAGTCTTCACAATTTTCACAGTTAAGACCTTTAGTATTGTGTGTGCATTCACAGCGCCCATGTACCATATCTGCTCGATCTTCTACACCTGGCAGTGGCAGACAGCGTGATGCATGCCCATAACATGAACATGATCCTCTCACCACCATATCATAGATAGCATAATAATATTTTTCCTGAAAATATAAGTATATAAAAAACCAGCATTGAATGTAATGAAACGTCATTTTCTGGGTGAGCCGCGGAGGCTCCCTGGAGCTTATTGGGCTAATGTATGTTATATTAGACCAGGACATCATACCTACCAGGAACCAGCGCCAGAATCTGGCCCCTTCAGAGAGGTTGCAGGGAGCAATGGCCCTGGAAAACCCCCATGGTTGGGGGTTTTCCTGATCTGCCATTGACCTGGGATAGGCACCCAAAAAGATAGACATAACAAAACAAACACCACATGGTAAGAAACTAACAACAAAAACTGAACAGAGATATAACTTCCTACAATCCCAAGGAAACAAGCAAATAAGCAAACGTAACACACACACTACTGCCGTGCTGCTCGTCCCCGCAGCCCTCCCCTCCCCGAGAAGGAGAGCGGGGGGGCTCTGGACCTCACTGCGCCGGCTTCATAGCACTCCAGTTCGGAAGCTAAGCTTCAACAACGCAAAAAAAAAAAAAAAAAAAAAAGCCGACCGGTGGGAAGGGAGGGTTGCCAGGGAGCCTCCGGGGCTCACCCAGAAAATGGCATTTCGTTACATTCAACGCTGGTTTTCTGTGGGAGCCCCTACGGTTTCCTGGAGCTTCATACTCAAAAAGAAGGAAAAGAAAGGGCCAACTGGGGAGGCGGCCGCCACAAACTCCGCAAAGCGAAGTCGAGACAACAGGCTGCAACCTGCAACCCAAAGCAACACCAGAATACCCAGACGCAGACATGATCACAAAATGGTGAACGGCCAGGAACTTGTACGACCTCCAAATCCCTCACCTGAAATGAGCCCAAGACACATTACCAAACACGGCAGCGAAAGCTGCAAACATCCGAACGGCACGGGAGCGAGGATAGACCACAGGCTGGCTAGACTTATCCCTGCGGTCGACCTGGAAGACCCGAGCCCTGGAACAAGGAACGAGGGAAACCGGATCAACACAAAGCACATCCCCAGCCACGGCCCGCAGGTAACGGCGAAGAGCAGCAACCGGACACAACACAACGCATCCCCAGCCGAACCTACCAAGCAATAATAACCCAAGGACCCCTCTGGAAAGCAGCCGTCTCGGCCTTTGCCAGAAAAGATGAAGAAGGCTGCAAATGTACAAACCTACCACCAAAACCAAAAGAGTAGAAACCCCTATGCCGGAGGAGAGCCGAAAGCTCCCCAACCCGAACCCCAGAGGCCAACGCCAACAAATATAGGACCTTTGAAAAACAATCATGAACCGAAGGGGCAACTACAAACCGAGGAGAGGAAAGATGAGAGAGCACCCTGACCAAGGACCAGGACAGCTCAGGTGGCGCATGGACAGGCCGTAGGTGAAACAAAGCACAAGAAAGCGTATGGTACGGGGCGGACATGACGTCCACCCTTTACGTAAGCTGGAACTAACTTACTCTGAACAGCAAGGACATCAGGAGAGTACTAAAGAACAAGCAGAGAACAACTTGCAAGACTCTGGGTCAAGGTGTCAGTGACCCAACAGGCAGCATGACGGAGGTAAAAGTGGCGACTGTCACTCTGAGACAAGGCCCGCACAAGACGGGATGGAACACGGAAGACACATCCAATGGTCCACCGAGCCCCGACAGTGTTTTTCAGGGCCCGTAGGCTGACTGCTACAGGAAGCCCGGCAAGGTGCTGCTAACCGGTTAAACACCCAAAGCTAACAAGGGGTAGATGCAACACTGAACACCCAATCACTGAACGTGTACAATCACGGGAGGCCTAGCAAAGGGCCACCAAACACTACCAGTGGAACTATAGCCACACTAGGCAGACCCCCACTAGGCAAATGAAAATAAAAACAAGAGAAAAACCCAGCAAAAGTACACCGTCCCCAGAGGTAACAGGAACCGGTCGCCGTGTAGGCAGCAGGTCCCGCAACACCTTGATGCCCTAACCAGAACAATACCAGTCCCTACCCAAGGCCAAACAAGGGCCCCAAGCCCCATCTGGCCCCAAGGGCGAGGCAAATGCTGAGCAGCAAGAACCTTTACAGGACTGGTTCCCGAACGCCCCAGGGAAGATAACCCTGCCATGCAGGGTTATCTCATTATCTCAGGGTAATACATGTACTCACAGGGCGCTTAGGGAAGGAAGCCCCTAAGCGCATGCAGCCCCAGTACTGATGAGGAACACTTGGCCACCGCACAACACAAAAACACAGCAAAGAGCGCCACAAAGGCAAACACCGCCTAGGCAACCGAGGCCAGATAAGAGTCTGTCCCGGTTGACATTAGCTTACGAACTGGAGTGCTATGCAGCCAGTGCGGTTAGGTCCGGGGATCCCCGGGGACCCCCCTCCCTCTCTCGGGGAGGGGAGGGCTGCGCGGACGAGCAGCACGGCAATAGTGTGTTACGTTTGCTTGTTTCCTTGGGATTGTAAGGAGTTCCACCTCTCTGTTCGGTTCTTGTTGTTAGTTTCTTAACATGTGGGGTTTGTTTTGTTATGCCTACCTCTCTGGGTGCCTAACCCCGGTTGATGGCAGATAAGGAAAAACCCCAACCACAGAGGGGTTTTCCAGGGCAATTGCTCCCTGCAACCTCTCTGAAGGGGCCAGGATCTGGCACTGGTCCCTGGTAGGTCTGAACTTCATAGCTAATGTCCCGGTCTAATATAACATACATTAGCCCGATAAGCTCTAGGGAGCCGTAGGGGCTCCCCTACAGAAAATAAATTTTGTAATGTTTGAAAGTTTTCGTATGAAAATGCTGTAGGTACAATATGTGGCCGTTTAATATATAAATATTTTACCATCATTAAGCACAGTATAATACATAAAAAGTGTACAAAAATTACCTTAATTTCACGCCTATTGTCTAAAAGCTGATCACCAAGAGTGTGAAGTTTGGTGAAGTTGACACGAAGATTTGTAATTTTTAGCAGGTTTTGAACCTCATCACTGTATGGGTTGTCTATTTCAATGTTTGGCGGCAGAACTCTGAATATTACCTAAAATATAATATATAGATTTGTAACTATGGAAATTTGTATATTGGCATCATACCTGTAATTAAACATCACTCTTACTGGAAAAAAAAGGCTTTGCCATCTTGTGGAGCTTACTCAAGTGGTACAACAAAACAATCAATATTAAACTATAAAAACACTCAAAATGTGAAGAATGAACTGATGTAACATCAATACTATTTTCCAAAATTGTAAATGAACTATTTCACCAAACTACTGTATTATGCAAGAGGCAATATTACTCCTAAAAATAGTAAAAGATGTGCATATTATGGTCAGTCAAGCTTACAAAATCTACTCGCTTAAAAATACACAAATAATGTAAATGACTGCATGTGAAAACATTTTAATAGTTGTAATTACTTATATGGGAATAACACAGGACTGCCAAGTTTAATTAGTAGAATTGCACAAAGAGAAGCCTATATGAACAGGCAGGCATTGACAATGAATTACAATACACTTGGAACAAGTTAAATGAGAAAGCAGTGGATACCAAAACCATTAGTAGTTTCAGTTGTAATAATGAATATTTGGAAGACAGGACACCATGAGCAGAGTTCTCATATACTACAACTATACTTAGGTAATATCTCTCTCTCTCTCTCTCTCTCTCTCTCACTCAAACACACACACTCTCACAACTGGAACATATGGAGGAGTGACAGGTAAGCTACTAACATGGATGAAAAATTTCCTAACTGACAGAAAAATGAGGGCCACGATCAGAGGCAAGGTATCGATTGGAGGAATGTCACGATGGAGTACCTCAGGGTTCCGTTCTTCACCGGATATAGTTCATTGTCTACATAAACGATCTACCAGTGGGAATACAGAATTACATGAACATGTTTGCTGATGATGCTAAGATAATAGGGAAGATAAGAAAC
>WNGS01165751.1:14871533-14965783 GCA_020271785.1 Procambarus virginalis
AACAAACTGAAGTGAATGATATGGAAGAAAATGCAGGATAGAACCAATACTGGGCAGGGGGGTGCCATAGGCACAATCAGGAAACACTGTAAAAACATCAGAGGTCCAAAGTGTTTACCATCCTCCCAGCAAATATAAGAAATATAGCCGGAAACAAACATTGACATCTTTAAGAGAAAACTAGATAATTTTCTTCAAGGAGTGCTTGGACCAACCGGGCTGTGGTGGATATGTGGGCCTGCGGGCCACGCCAAGCAACAGTCTTGACTTGACTTGAGGACCATGCTCTCAAGTCAAGCCTGGCCGGACCAGGCTTAGGGTGAACTAAGAACTCCTCCCAGAACCCCATCATGCAGGTAAATCGTGTAAATAGAGTAATGATATAATGACATTGAATGGTGGAAAAAATATTCTTTGAGAGCATTAGCATGTACTTTTGGAACTGGCCTCGTGGGTCTGCAGGGCCTCTATACAAATTGATTATGTGTGCATACCAAGAGTATTGCAGTTGGATTTGTTTTAATAATTTCATAATCTACATATGATAGACTGCGACCATAATCTACATATGATAAAATCAATACAGTAGAAGCCATGGAGGAGGATTCAAACCTACTCACTTGGTATTACCAAGTAAACACCCACTGATTTTCTCACTAATAAATCAGGTTAATGTGATTTCATTGTGCATTTTACATACTGTATCTACTATATTTTCATAACAAAATTTAAATTCCAAATGTTTTATAATTTGTTAGGGTTTTGTGCTCTCCTCTTCCCCAAAAGTTTACTAAATAAGAATTTGTACTACAGTACATTACAGGCATTCCCTTAATCTCTACGCCAAGGGTGTCAAACGTGTGGCCCACCCCTTCTATCTGTGGCCCACAATGCACTCTTTACTTAAACGCACCTTGAGCCACCCATCTAAGAAATGACAGAATTTTATGAGTCTTTGCGCCTTGAGATGAAACTACAGATTTTGAGAGGCAACTTAGAGTAATCTCATACATAACAAATTTTAAAATTCCAGCAAAACATTCCTGAAATTATGCCAATTCCCATACAGAAAAATAGCCAAAAACATAATTTAATAGAGTATTAGGGGAATGAGATCCTGAAAGATTAACTGAATTTAAATATTGAGATATATTTCTCCACTTTCATAACCTATTATTTATCATTGTTAATAAGTACCAGAATTTCTTGAACTAAAAACATTATGACAATGTTTTTTATTTTTAAGGAAAAGTTTTTGAGAGCGAATATAGCACATTTATCAATATCTAGGACCAAATTATCTTAGGATCAAGTACAGTGGTACCTCGGTTTAAGAGTTTAATTGGTTCCTGGAGACGCCTCGTATTCCGAAAACTCGTATTCTGAAGCGAATTTCCCCATAAGAAATAATGGGAAATGAATTAATCCGTTCCTGACTACCCCAGAAACCCCATATCAAACTAAATTTTTATACCTAATTCATCTAAATAAACCTACAAAACTATGTTCAAGTTATTACTTACCTGCTGATGAATGCTTTAGGCGTATGGAAGATGGTGAGGAGGGGGGAGGAGGAGAGGAGTACTGTTTGGAAGGGGAGTCCCTTTCCATTATCACATCAGGCAGTGAGGACTTCACTGGTATGCACACACTGGCACATTTTGCCTGCATACCACTAGGACTTGCTTGTCTTACTAAGAATTTCTCTAAAGACACTTGTTTTTCCCTACATTTTAACACTTGTCTGTAGTAAGACATCACATTATCATTTAAAAGGTCAATGCAACGGCCTGCTACAGCTTTATCTAGGTGAGTTTTTTCAACAAAACTTTGCAGTTCTTCCCATACTTCACACATTTTCTTAATCAAGGAGGGACATCCTCTACTGCCTCTACTCACAGCTATTTTCTTAGGTTGAACCTTATCAATGGCTTTCTTGAGACCATGGTGAGATATATAATAACAAACTGTATAGTCAAATGACCAAAAATCCAACAAAACACTGAAAATCCAGGTGAAGAATTGATGTGGGATAGTCACTGGGCACGAGACAATGGTAAACTGAGGGGCAGAGGGGCGGAGGGGCGACGATCGCCGATCGACCACGCGCTAGGTCGGCCTGTACGCGTATCAACAAACTCGTGTCCGAGGTAACCCTCGCATTCCGAGACACATTTTCCGAGGAAATCCTGCTCGTATTCCGAAAAACTCGTATACAGGGACACTCGTATTCCGAGGTACCACTGTACAGTATTTTGTCTGGAGTACAGTATGTTCATGAGTGAACAGCTCTTTTGTATAATACACATTAACCCTAAATGGCCCATGGCTATATACCATTTGACACCCACAGGCGCATAAAAAAAAAAAATCTATTTTCCTCCTAACCTGTTAATTGTGTTCACTGATCATGGGAAAAATAATAACAAAATCGTAAGTGGCATATATTGCCCGCTATAGGGCGGGGAAGTCTGGCAAAAATCAGGCGCTGACTCAGCGTGCGTCCCAGGCAGTCTATTGCTTGCCAGCTGTCAGGCTAGAGTTGCCACAAAGAGATAATTACCTAATTATTTCAATGTTTCTGATTGATTTTTCATAGTTTTTTGCTGTAATATATTCAATAGTGTGTAGTGTGATATATTTATACTGTATAATAAAATGAGTGAATCATTGCTGTACTCAAAAATATGGTGTGCATATTGTTTATTCAATTATGTTCATCAAACAGTGAACAAATACTTTGTTATTACACTATATACACAGGTTATATATAAGTATCTACATGTTTTGTTCACCATAATGAACCACTAAGTTGCTATTATGAGTCAAAAAGTAACGAGGAGTGACCGCCACACACCAGCCAGCCACTCGCTCCCTCCCTCAACACCTCACTCGCCCACATTCTCCTCCCACCATACTGTTTTTGCTTTTATTCACTATATACAGACGTTATATATAAGTATCTACATTCGTGTTCACCATAAAGAACCACTAAGTTGGCATGCTGAGTGGCAGCCCGCCACTGGCTGCTATTTCCTCCCTCCCTCAAGTCACCTGACTCGCCCACATTCTCCTCCCACCATACTGTTTTTGCTCTTATTCACTATATACAGATGCTATATATAAGTATCTACATTCGTGTTCACCATAACGAACCACTAAGTTGGTATGCTGAGTGGCAGTGGCAGCCAGTGGCAGCCTGCCACTGGCTGCCACTCCCTCCCTACCTCACCTCACCTGGCTCGCCACCATTCTCCTCCCACCATACTGTTTTTGCTTTTATATACAGTCGTTATATATAAGTATTTACATGTTTTGTTCACCATAACTGTACATCTAAGCTTGTATGGTGAGTAAAGGCACAAAGACATAGCTACTCAGTCAGCTGGCTGCCGCCCTCAAGGCCAGAGCACTAATATTTCTCCTCCAACAATACTGTTTGTGGTGTTATTACGCTATATACACACATTATATATAAACATCTACCTGTTTTATTCACCATACTTGTACAAGTAAACTGGTATGGTGCCCAAAGACCATTGTGGTCACCAGTAAACATGATAAATCGTGCAGACGACGCCACCGCCCTCACCAAAATGGCGGCTCCCAACCTACTCCTCTTGCTGTTTATACCCTCTATACACACGTTATATATAAGTATCTACATTTGTGTTCACCATAGCGAACCACTAAGCTGGTATGGTGAGTGCAGTCAATAAAAGGTGGCCACACACAGTCAGAAGACAATGCCACCACCCTCCCTCCCACAGCATTACTCCTCCCTCCATGGAGCACAGCGCTAAATATCACCACAATCCTGCTATTATCAGAACCCTGGTCAGTTTTATCACAGTCAGGGGTCTTCTGTAATAATATCATCGCTACATAATAGCATGAACAAGTACATTATGGCATTTTTAGGTGATGCTGTGGTCACAAGCTGAACAGCAGTGCTGTGAGCTCATGCTGCGTGCGTCTGGGTTGGTAGCTTGCTCAATACTGAGGCCCCTAACACCCGGGAATTTGGCCCACGATTTAAAAAAAAAATGGCATCTGTTTACAAGAGCCCTGATGGTGTGGTGAACCCCGTGTATCCGCGGGCCGTTTAAATCTTGCGTAGTACTCCAAAGCATCATGTGATGCGATGCGCAATTTACTGCAAGTCGGTCAAAGCATCATATGATGCGATGCGCAATTTAAGGGTTAACAAATCTTAGCATTGTTATCACCTTGCATATGCACACCTGAATTCAAAGTTCCTGAACTCAAAGTTCCTGTAGCTTAATCATTTGATTCAAAGTTTGATGCAAGGTGAAAGTCCTAGATATACCAAGCATCAGGAAATGGTAATACCTGGCAATATGGTAGATGATGTTACTGTATTAATATTATTATTTTACTTTTTATGTATGGTTTTCACTTTTTCCTGGAGGGAAAAGGTCTTCCTTGACATGGTCTGCATCATGTAGAATCGGTAAATCTGACCTGTGATAGTAAATTTTTTCGACGCCTATGTATATTTTATATATGGGTGTCAAAATATACAAAAATATACTAATAAATATACACCTGTACTGTATATTCTTTTACTGTATAACTTTGTTAGATAAATATTTGTTTATAATTGTTATTTTATTGGAAGCTATTGTGGAAAACCTTCCTTTACAGCCCCCCACACACCCACACTATGACAATAACAAAAATTCACATTGTTTTAGCAAAATCCATTTTTTGTATCCTTGACACAACATATGAAAATATAAATTCTTGTAGGATTCCCTCTCAGTTGCTCCCCAATGTTACAACCTGTGTCCATGTGTCCATGCTTTGGGAACACATCAGGACTCTGTGACTGCCTAGCACCTACTGCAGACCATGACCAAAAGCTGACCCACTCAGAGGTGATGTGGAGCTTGGGGATCAGAGATCACCACAAACCTCAGCAAAAAGGAGTAAATTCACCTTTCACAGCCAACAATGGCCAAACTATAGCACTTTGATTATTTTTCTATTTTTCTAGAACTTAGCAAAATTTTTTGTAAAATTCCATAAGCATAAATTAATCATTGAATTTTGTTAGAAAAGCCCTGCATGTGAAGTACCCCCAGGATAACTGCTGCAGCAAAAAGGTTAATAATAAATTCAATAGCATTTCTTGTAAGCTTTATTTAATTTCGTTTACTTTTTTCCTACCATAGTTTGATGGGGTATGCGAGTGTCGTCCAGGATTTGGTGGCCGCCAATGCAACCTGTGCCAGGCCAACTTCTACGGAAATCCTCGGATAGAATGTTTAGGTAGTCTAATATTTTTGTCGTATAATACTGATTATGAATTTTCAGAAAATAAACAACTGTGCCTGGGTGACATAATTTTCTAATTCATGTGACCCTGAATAGTAGCTAGGAAAAATCCTGCTTTGAAAGTAATGATATGCCTCTTTCTGGTGGGACCCCTCAGTGGCTTCCTGAGCTACTTGCCTGCTAGGTTCCAAACCTAAACAACCCAGCCAGGCCAGTTGCGAGTGTCTACCAAGGGACCAGAGCGAGAATTTGGCCTTCCCTCAATAGAGGCAAAGGAGTTTGGGGATACTAGATCAACCCAGGTCAAGAGGAAAAACCACTGGAAAGGTACAGCTTCCCAAAACAAGAAACTGCATGAAAAACTTTGGTAGTCCTGACACAAACTAAGTACATTATACATTCATTGTTCAGTCCCATCTGCTAGTTAGTTACACTTGTTCATCACCAGATGGCAGCCCTGGCAACTTAGGGCTCCAGGTAGCTACCCACTTCAAGCATACACCCCCCCCCCCCAAAAAAAAAATCCCTCAGAACCCTGGAAAGAGGGAAGGAAGGGAACAGGGAATCAGAGAGAGAGGACCCACCAAAAAGTACAGTACTGTATCATTTCATTTCATTGAATGCTATATTTCTGAGATGGATCATCTCAGTGTTTCTCTAAGCTATCTTACTTTAGAGAACAAAGAAAATGAGGCTCACCAGAGAAAGTGGGGGGTGGGGAATGGAAGAGCAACAAGCAATCCTGAAGGGAAATGGTGTCGGTCACCTGATCTACTGCTATGCGAGCCTGATGCTGCTGAGGAACATGAACTAAGACCTGTGCTGTGAGCACCTGGGAAGAATGACAAAAGTTACATATCTGAAATCTAATCAGTACATGCCATTGAAGAAAGTGGAAAAAAGCCACATCCTAGTGGATATGACGACGTCATGGAGAGACTACAGATTGACAACACCAACCCTAGACAGCATACAACTTGAGACAACCAGACTCTGGAATAAGGAACTTGAGACACTAGGTTGACAGTGTCATTCAGCATAAGGGGCATGAGTGAAACTTCTATTTCTGGTAGAGCCCCTGTGGCTCCCTAATGGTATCTCAATGAGACTGTGCTATATACTAGGTCAAATTAGTTGTGGGAGTTCTTTTGGCTTACCAGGGCCAGAACCTGGCCTCCCCTACATCCTTAGAGGTACAGAGACCAGGTGATATTTTGCCACCCCCACTGGGAAAGCATCCAAAAGTCAACAAAGCATTGCAGACAAATGCAAGTTTGTAGGAACTGAATCCTCACAAAACCTACCAAAGAGCATTCTAAACAATTCAAACAAAAGATCAAATCACTCGATCCTAGCTCAAACCCTTAGTTCCAACAGTGTGCCACTAGGGAGGCAGATTCCCAGCTCACTGCCAACTCTTCCAAGCCTGTTCTGGAGGAAATGAACCCCACAACCACTACCTGGAAGGGAGGGAGCGATTGTGTCAGGTAGCCACTGGTGTTCTACCAGAAAGAGGTATTTTATTACATTCAACTACAGAAAAGAAAACAAAGGACACACCAGGGAGGAGGAGAGATGGCAGGTACTAAGGTGAGGCAGACATGAGGCCAGAAAATGTGGCCCAAAGCAACACAGAAATGACTTGGCCCAGGAATAGTTGACTAAGTACTGAGCCGCCAAAGCCCTGGTAGATCGCAAAATCCACGCTCCCAAATAACCCAGGAAATGTTAACAAATAATGCCATGAGTGCAGTGTATTTTCAAACATCATAGATGCGAGTGTAGATGTCAATCTGGTAAATGTCCAGAGTGCCAGGTTCAGCCTGAGGGGAGGAAGACTGACGTAAAACAACTGATGCCAAGAAGGTGGCAAGTTTGGTGGCGATCGAGGATACGAAAACTCTTCCCTGTAGAGTAGAAGACTCTTTGTACAAGAGACTAAGGACCAAGAGAGACAAAAAAAAAAAAAAAAAAAATCCTACCCTAGTTTTTCCCCGACATCTGGCACCGAGGCCACCAGATAAGCAGCACATCTGAGGTTGAGCCATGATCCTGAGAGATGTAAAAAAAAAGGTAAAAGGAAACCATTCATAGGCAGTGATCTGGCTCCAAGACCCCGGGGCTTGGGAGCCAAACCAAAAATTGTGGGACTTCCTCCAAGCAACAGCTTTACCAATCAAGTCATCACAGATCAATTCTGGTCTCAGACATGCTTAAGAAATTGAAGACCTCTGAATGTCAACAGGTGCAACCTTTTCCATTTATTCTTAGTGGGGCAACCCACAGAATGGCACCCATTTCTCCAGCAAGAAGAAAGACGCAAAGTTCTTGTGTCCATCGGGATCCACATAACAGGGAATGGAGTAATAGAAACTGGGCATATTAACAATGAATGCCCAGTTCCTCTGAAGAAAGGATAGGAAGAAGAGGTTGGGTATATTTTGCACTTGTATACATTAAGTCTTTCTGCATTCTCCTTAAAAATAATGTGCTCAAACTTTGAGGCACCTGAGGCAGACTGCATGAAACACAAATGGGACATATCCCATAATGTGGTCACTGTCTGATATGCCCCCTTCCTGGAAAGAGCAGACAAACCCAGCAGGCAGAATGGCAGAGACATATGATACACACCTCAATCTTCAAATTGAAGACAGAGAGAAGGTAGGAGTGCGTGTTTCCGTAGTGCAGACACAACGGCGAGTTCCTCAAAAATATTGATGAGCATGGCCCTACAGAAGACCCAAGAGACTTGTATTACCGAGAAGAAGCATGAATCCCTTCAGAGAAGAGGACTATTATTCAAGGCAAAGATAATGCTAACAGCAACTAAGAGATCCCTGATTACATACAGCTGTAGTGAACTCTAAAGCAAGGCACACACAGGAACCAAACACACTGGTAGGGGTGCATAAGTGATGAACCATTGGTTTGATTTAGCAAAGATTGTTTACATAATGACAATGTTGCCAATGGTTATCATGCAGTGGTCTGTTTTAGTATGCTTTACCTTTCTGGTGGTTTTTCTTGGATGCTGTGGTTGATCTGAAATCCCCAGACTCCCCTGCTTCTACTGAGGGAGCCAGGTTCTGGTCCTGACCCCTGGTAGGCTCTCTTGAATCACTGGAGTTTTATGTAGTGTGTCAGCTAGCTTATTGGGTACCTAAGGTATCTGCAGAGAGGGGCCCNTTTCAGTATTTTTTTTTTTTTTTTAATATTGAATATTGAATATATAAGATTTAGTCCATATATTTAATGTTTAATGAAAAAGACATGGTTTTCTGGGGGGAGCCCTTCGGCTCCCCGGAGTTATTCGGGCTGACATGAATGATTAGACCCTGGCATCAGTCAAGCGAATGGAGTTCTTAGGCCAACCAGGGACCACAAGCCAAAACCTGGCCCCCTCGAGAGAGCATGAGGAGTAATGGCCTGTAGAAACCTCCATGTGGTAGAAAGCATTCTATGTCTGCCATTGACTGGGTAGGCACCCAGAAAGGTAGGCGTCCCAAATAAACCCTATCTAGTTAAAAATGGCTACTGAAGCCGAACTGTTGGACAGAACCCCCCAACTAAAAAACGAACAAACAAGCATGACGTCACAACCATCATCGCGCCGCTGTCTGCACAGCTTCCCCTTACCCGGAGGGGGAAGGGGAAGCTCCAGAATCCCCACGCTGACTATCCACTCTCAATTCTGTGGCTGATGTGAGATCTGGCAGTTGTGTGACTCTGGCTCCAGAGATTTTCCAGTGCTGTGCCTTGTGGAAGCTGTCTGCACAGCTTCCCCCTCCTCTTCCGGGGAAGGGGAAGCTGACAAGACAGCAGAGCGGTTACAGTTGTGACGTTATGCTTTGTTGCTTGTTTTTTAGTTGGGGAGTTCATCTAATGGTTCGACTTTCAGTAGGAATTTTTAACCAGATAGGGTCTGTTTTGTGGCGCCTACCTTTCTGGATTCCTGATCTGGTCGATGGCAGACATAAAATGCTGACACGGGGGGTTTCTATAGGCCATTACTCCTCGTGCCTCTCTGAGGAGGCCAGGTTCTGGCTTGTGGTCCTCGGTAGCCCACGGAACTCCATACACATGACTGATGCCAAAGTCTGACATTAGCATATCAGCCTAGTAAGCTCTGGGGAGCCTCCGGGTCACACCCAGAAAATGGAGTTTCATTACATTTAACACTACTTTTAGCAGGTGAATTGGGTTTAGTTAGGTTTGCTTGTTTCCTCTACCTGGCAGTAATGGCATTTGTGCCATCTGGTAGCAAGTTGGAGTTGTTTGCGGAGATTTAATTGCATTGTTTGTATTTTCCAGCTAATTCTTTGAAGGGGAATTTAGCTTACTACTGCTACTTGTCTAAGCAGTTAAGTCACCTTGGTGATAAATTGATCTTTATATCTACTGTCTTCCATCCCCTCATCCGGATGACTTGGGCCATAGGTCTATGTATGGGAACTAACCAGGAGGATCGGTCAAAAAAGGTTTCATTTATTTATTTTATTTATTTATTTATATATATACAAGAAGGTACACTGGGTTTTGTGAAATACATTGAATAGTACAGTACTTACACTCTTGTAAAGCCACTAGTACGCGCAGCGTTTCGGGTAGTCCTTAATCTAACAGATAATTTTAAGTAGGTAATTTCTATCAGATTAATAATGATAACAAATACATTGCTAGAGAAAAATGAGATGAGAGAGATAAGTAAGTATATTAAAGCACATTGGTATATAAACTCTGATTGATTACATTGACAGCTTGATTGGTAATTTAAACAAGATTAATAGACACCATACAGCAAATTGACAGCAATATAAGAAGACAGCAATGATCACAATGGTAAAGCTGTTCGGATTGGGTACATAAAGATTGGGAGAGTGGGTAGCAATGATACAGTGCAATTTTAAGTAAAGGTAAAAAACTATGAAGATGAAATTAGGTACTTTTAGTATTGTTTTGAATGATGCAAAAGTTGCACAGCTTTCAATTCAATAGGGAGTGAGTTCCATAGACTGGGCCCCTTTATTTGCATAGTGTTTACACAGATTAAGTTTAACTCGGGGATATCAGATATTTATTTCTGGTGTGGTGATAATGGGTCCTATTACATCTGTCCAGGAAGTTTCAGAGCAGGATTGCATTTAAGAACAGGGTTTTGTAAATGTAGTTGACACAAGAGAATTTGTGGAGTGAGATTGTTTTAGCATTTTAGGGAGTCAAACAAGGGGGCTGAGTGTTGTCTGCAAGCAGAATTGATTTATTCTGATAGCAGATTTTTGCTGCGTGATGATGGACTTGAGTGGTTTGCAGTGGTTGAACCCCATACACAGATACCATAGTTAAGATAGGGATAGATTAGTGCTAATAGAGATGAGAGCAGAGTTAGGTACATATATCTGATTTTGGAGAGTATACCACTGTTTTTAGAGACTTTCTTAGTTATGTGCTGTATGTGGGTACTGAAGTTGAGTCTCTTGTCTAGGAATAGGCCAAGAAACTTTCCATCATTTTTATTGCTATGTTTACATTGTCTATCTGAAGCTGAATTGCATTTGTAGATTTGCTTCCACAATAGGATGTAGTTTCTTTTCTATGTTAAGTGTTAGTTTTTGTTGGTTGACATCCATAGTGACTTTTTTTAGTTCATTATTAACAACATTATTTAGTGTATGTGGGTTGGGGTTTAGAGTAGATGAGGGTAGTATCATCAGCAAACAAAAAGGTTTCAGAATGTTAGAGACATTAGGCAGATCATTGATTATCTAAGAAAAGAAGAGGTCCCAAGATGCTGCCTGGGCACTCCAACAGTTATTGGTCTACCGACAGTATGCACTTATAAATTTTTGTGTCTAAGTAATCTTAACCCCAGCACTGCATAGCTGTTTCGTGTGAAACGTCATGCTGCAGTTGTTAAGAATTATTAACATTAACTGAAAATTTAGTAGTATTAATGTTATTATTATTTATTATCATTTATTTAATATATATTTATATATTTATTATTTATACACAGAGAAATCTCATTATCATGATAAATCAATGAGAAATCCACAGGAGCCATGATGAGGATTCGAACCTATGCGCTGGGTACTCACCTAGTTGTACTTGCAGGGGTTGAGCTTCAGCTCTTTATTCTGGCCTCTCAACTGTCAATCACTGGTGTACAGGTGATCCCAGATGCACACTCTAGTCGATTATGCCACGGCACGGTAAAAGCATTCCAACCTGGGTACTACTACTACCCCTCGAGGATTCCTGAGGCTTCCATTGAAGCCGAACGGGTTTCACACAATTTTCCCCCATGCACTCTGGCTCTGTTGTCCATACTCTACCTCTCATGCCCCTCTTTCAGTACACAGAGAAAATATGTATTCTTATGGCATCTGGAACACGCCCAGTTCATAGGTTTGAATTCTCATCATGGCGTCTGTGGATTTTTTTTCTTATTATTACCATATTTAATTTTGTTTATTTTTTAATTGTTTATAATCTCTGATATCAATTGTTTAATTCTCAACAGTTTCGTGGGAATGGGAAAATGTTGTGGTGACCATCGAACGTCCCAGAGCCTATTGA
The DNA here is from genome assembly GCA_020271785.1 of Procambarus virginalis. NCBI lineage: Eukaryota > Metazoa > Arthropoda > Malacostraca > Decapoda > Cambaridae > Procambarus > Procambarus virginalis. The sequence goes on from WNGS01165751.1 coordinate 14,883,414, forward strand.
TCCAAATGGACCCCTGTGGAAAAGCCGACCAATAATGACCAGATAAGACTTAGTCTACAGACAGTATGCACTTATATTTTTTGTGTATAAGTAATCTTAACCCCAGCACTGCATAGCTTTTTCGTGTGATAACTTCATGCTTCAGTTGTTAAGAAATATTAACATTAACTGAAAATAAAAAAAAAAAAAAAAAAAAGTTGAATGTAATGAAATGAGATTTTCTGGGCGAGTCCTGGAGGCTCCCCGGAGCTATCCAGGCTGAATGGATATGTATAACTTTTCTGGCATCAATCAAAGTGCTAGGAGTTCTTGCCTACCAGGGACCACGAGCCAGAACCTGGCCTCCCTCAGTGAGGCCACGAGTGCAATGGCCTATAGCAACTCCCCCTGTGGTTGAGAGCATTCTATTTCTGCCATCGACCGGGATAGGCACCCAGAAAGGTAGGCGCCCAAAACAACCCCTATTCTGGTAAACATATTGCTATCAAAAGCCAAACGAGTGGACTGAACTCCCCCCAAACAAAATTATCAAACTAGCATGACGTCATCATATCACCACGCGCCGCCGTCTGCGTAACCCCCCTCCTCAGGAGGAAGAAGGGGGAAGGGGGAGCCCCAAACCTCCGTGCCGGCGATCCAACCGACAGTTCTTAGGCTGGATGTCAAAACACATGAAAAACACCGCCGACCGGAGGGAGGGATGCCGGGAAGAGAGAGACATGAAGCAAAAAACAACCACCACCCTGAAAGCTGAAGGAGCAGAGCTACCAGCTCCACCAGGGAAGAATGACACGTGCATCTCCTATGTATACATGAGAACTACTCAGGATGTGTACCGCAGAAAACAAAATGTACACTGACATTTAAGCGACAAAACAAAAATGTACACTTTTGTACACAAAACGATTTGTTCACAAAAATGTACATTATAGAAAATGGCAGGAGTGGTGGACCAAAAGTCTACAACCACCTGCAGACATTGCAACACAGAAGCTTGCAGTAAGATACAAGGAAAACGGGAAAGAACTAAGTTCCATAACCGAACACCGGGGCAGTCCAAAATCAGGGAACTGAACATGGACAGAGGCCCACCTCAGTACCTAACATGAGTATAGCCAATAAGCACCAACCAAGATACATAACCATGTGTAGCAGAGAGGAAGGAATAATGGAAATAGGCAAGGAAAAGACCCGAATTACGGACCAAGCAGCGGCCGGGAACGCACTGTACACGACCAACCACATCATGTGTTGCGGTTGGTCGCACATACACAGAGGGACACCATGGATAGAAGGGTGCAGCCAGGCACTGAAGATAGACATGAAAGGAGTGTCCAGAGATCAGAGACCAAGGAAGTGAATGGGGACACAGAATGAGGGAACAAAGGAGTGTCCAAATATAAAAAAAAGACCCAGGTGCCGAAATACTAAACAAAAGGCACCGAATTCGGGGCTGTGCCCCACAGTATAATGAAGAACAAGACACACAGACAAAGTAAGGTCACAATAAGACGCACGCTAAGTGTCCAAGCAAAACACACAACACCGAACACCCCACTAAAAAGTGAGAACCAGCACCTGCCCGACAGTCGCCAGATAAGACAATCTCATCTGCAGAACAGACACGCTACCGTGTCAAGACACAGCTGTGCCGTGCAATGTACCAGGAGCATCCCTAGTAGAGAATATCCAGAGGTGCGTGCCCAGTAGAATGCCCAGTATGCCCAGTAGCCCAGTAGCAGAGGTGCATGCAATACAGAGGTGGAGGAGGTGCCACTCTGAGCCGCCCCACACCCACAAGCAGAGAAAAGAACTGGATATACCACCACACACAAAATCCAAAACACCCCAAGAACCCAGGGAGTTATGACTGGAAATGTGAAGAGCGAGAATGGTGTAGAATCCGCGAGAAAGAACAAAGAACACCAACACGTGTGTACACCACCCAAAACAAAACAACCCCCCCCACCCCGGCACCTGCGCCTGAGGACCGAACCGCATACCTGTTTTCCGAGGAAGGAGCCAGCAAGGCGTATGGAATGAGACAGAGCAACCGTCAAACTCGCAAGATGTGAGGGGGGGGGGGGCTCAGGGGTCACATCCATCAGACCATGTAGCTCCATTGGGGTTTCCCAGGGGCTCTTAACCTTGGTTACACACTAAGGGAAGCCCAGGCAGGGTACTGCAAACCAGCGCCCAAGTCTACCAAACAAACTTCTAAACGCTGAACCCCCGAGAAGTGTCCACTCACAGAGGCCAAGCGGGGAGTACCACCAAAACAGAAAATATATATATAAATACTCCTAGAACAGCAAAGGGGGGTAAAAAAGGCAGACCCCCCCCATCAGGCAAAAACAAAACAAAAAACCAAAAGAAAACACCTGCAAGAGGACAACGTACCCAGGCGAAACAGAGCCGGCCGCTGTTATTGGTTAAAACTAGCTGTCCAGTACCCCGTGCCCCTACCAGTGACGAAAACTACCTCCTACCCAGAGACAAACAAGGGCAACAAAACCCCAGCTGACTCAAAGGGTTACCAAGTACTGAGCAGTAAAGGACACAGCAGATGTAGATCCCAAGGTGACTTGTGGAAGATGGCCCCAGCCCCAAGGGCAGTATTTACAGGGCACCTAGGGAAGAGAGCCCTAGGTGCATGCAGCCCAAGTACTGTGGAACATTTCACTTGGCTCACACACCACCTGTAGAGACAGCTCACACAAGGCACAGAACTGAAACAAAACCAGAGCCAGAGGCACCCATAGAGGCAGAGGCATAGACTCGATAAAGCACCTAAATTATTGGGATCATCTCAAAGCCCTACAAATGTACTCACTAGAAAGAAGACGAGAGGTATAAAATAATATACACCTGGAAGATACTGGAGGGCCAAGTACCAAATCTACACAGTAAAATAACAACGTACTGGAGTGAACGATATGGAAGAAAATGCAGAATAGAACCAGTGAAGAGCAGGGGTGCCATAGGCACCATCAGAGAACACTGTATAAACATCAGAGGTCCACGTTTGTTCAATACCCTCCCATAAGAAATATTGCCGGAACAACCGTGGATGTCTTAAGGAGGAAACTAGATTTATTCCTCCAAGGAGTGCAGGACCAACTGGGTTGTGGTGGGTATGTGGGCCTGCGGGCCGCTCCAAGCAACAGCCTAGTGGACCAAACTCTCACAACTCAAGCCTAGCCTCGGGCCAGGCTTGGGGAGTAGAACAACTCCCAGAACCCCATCAACCAGGTATCAACCAACCAGGTATCACCCGACTGGCCAGGAATCACATCAGCCAGGAAGTCAGTTGGATCGCCGGAGTGGAGGGTCTGGTGGAAAGACGGCAGTGCAGCGACGTGATGACATCATGCTAGTTTGATAATTTTGTTTGAGGCGGTTCTGTCCACTCGTTCAGCTTTCAGTAACCATATGTTCACCAGAATAGGGGTTTGTTTTGGGGTGCCTACCTTTCTGGGTGCCTATCCCAGTCTATCCCAGAAATAGAATGCTCCTAACCACAGGGGGGTTTCTATAGGCCATTGCTTCTCGTGCCCCTCTGAGGGGGCTAGGTTCTGGCTCGTGGTTCCCGGTAGGCAAGAACTCGAAGCACTTTGATGCCAGAAAGTTATACATATCCATTCAGCTTGGTTAGCTCCAGGAAGCCAACGGGGCTCCTTCCCAGAAAAGTCAATATTGCCAAATTCAACAATTTTAATTTCAAATCATAGAGAAAAAAATAAGAAACATTATTTTAATGCTAAAATAAAATAATTTTTGCTCCACCCATTGAGCGCCTTAAGGCACTATGTGCAGTGCAATGGTTAATGCATCATACATATAAATACTGTACTAGATTTTAATAAATGGATGGCAGTACTCTACACACTTAAGGTACTTGTATATTAATGCAAATTTAATGAACATCACAAGTAATAGACTGTATAAGGTGACTTGGTTAACTTTATTCCACCTTTTCCCTCCATCTCTTCCTCACACCTTTGCTTGCTTCTCTCAATAACTTCCCTGTCATCCCTCTCTCCTCACCTCCCACTCTTCCCTTTCATTCCTTTCCTGTATCAGGTCTTTCCTCTACCCTTATAATGTGTAAATATATCATTTAGTCATTACTAACGTGATATTAGGAAGCTTTGGGTAGCTTCCTAGGAAGCTTTGAGTGAATTTGAGTAGCTTTGGGTAATTAGACGGACCCGTTGAGCCTGCTCTCAGCAACTGCAAATTTGTTGGGTGTTTGATACCTTTGCTATGTGGTGATAATCATTCTTCCCCCACCATGCTGCCTGTTGGGCTGGTGACACTTATGACCCTGAATCCTGTGGGGTTTGTTTCCCACAAGTTTTGATCCTCTCTGATGGTGCTTCTGAGATGGAAACTTATCAGGCAGCCATTGGCTCATGGGCTATGTTTTCCCAGGTTCAGCATTTGTGGCTTTGTGCTCAGTTGGATGCCCCAGAATTGCTCCGTGTAGTGTTTAGGGGCCCCTTTAATTGAAGGTGTTGGTGATAACCACATTGGCTCTGTTCATGCCTCCTCATCCATTCTTGGCAGGTATGGTATGCCTTGCTTCTGTTCCTCTCCACATCCCCTCCCTTGCTTCTGGCTTCAAAGTGTCTGAGGGTTTTGGGGTCAGGGCAGGGTTTAGCTCAGGGTGTAGCTCGGCAAGTTCTGGGGGTTGTCCCTTCTCAAGTGCACAGGCAGTTGAGTGGCCCCGGGTTACTTGGTGGTTGGTAGACTGATATTGAATTCAAGCATTGAATGCAATGGGACACCCTGTTTCATAGGTCCTTGGTAGCTTTCTGGAGCTTCAGTGCTCATATATTGAAGCCTTAAGAATTGCACTAGGTCTCGGAGATGCATGCTGGCCAGAATGTGGCGCACTCAATGAAGCTAGAATATTTTGTGGATCAAAGATCTACCCAAATCAAAGAAAAACCAGCCAGAAAATATTTCAGCTATTGAAATAAAGAAAGCTTTTGTTTTAAATATATAAGTAAATGAAGATGCATATAAGATGAATGATTGATGCTGTCTGTGAACAAACCTGTTTTCTCCTTTCTCACGGTGTTGGATAGTTTATTTTTTGGACAGATTGTGTGAGTGGTGACTGGCTGGCCAAGCTTGGGCTGCCACATCAAGGCAGAATTGCTCAGTGGTAGCACTTTCATGTTCACAGAGAGTAATCACAAATAACGTGACTGCATCAGTGAGAAAATCAGTAGAGCCTGTGATGCGTGGGAACACCCACTACACAGGTTTGAATCCTCATCACGGATCCAATTATATTATATTGAATTTTCTCACTTTACATGTTATTGTGAGGGATTACAATTTTCTTCCAAACACTTCCTTATTCTGTTGTGCTTGTGTTTTTTGTAGGATTTGGAATGATCTTTAATCTACAGGATCCCCTCATATCTTTGAAGGACCAGATTCTAGTCCTGGTTCTTAGCAAACACTTATGAGCCTCAGAGGTCCGTTGTTCCCCCAAGGCTTTAGTTACTTCTAGGTTGTAGCTTAGTTGCCCACCAGAAAGAGGTGTTTAGCTACATTCAAAGCTAAACTTTTACACTAAATTGTTATCCTTACTAACTTCTAGTTATTTTACAAAACTTAAAATATTTTATAAAATATTTATAAAGTGTTTTTGGTCACAGGTCAGCGGCAAGTAACAGTATTCCCACCTGTGTGTTTAGAGGCTAGAAAGCGGTACAAAATACGAATTGACTTTAGTCGATCAAATGCTCGAACAGATTCTCCCTCTGCATCCATCCTTGTTGACTCTGTAAGTACAGTATATTGTATGTAGTAGTACTCTTCTATATATATTTCCCCATTTGGTGCATTACTCAGTAAACTACTGGGAGTGCTTGAAATTTCTCAAAATGTAGGCTACTTACCATCCTGTAAGTGACAAAAAATGTATCATTCATTACCTAGAAATTGCTGATTCTAAAGATGCATGCAGAAATATTAAGTTAACAATAACACTTGTTATATTTTTCAGGCAGTTGCCACTATGTGTATGATCGTTTACATCAGTTTATCTAGTCCTGCAGATGAACTTATGGGTGGAGTCCCTGGTCCTCTGAATCGCGAAATGGAGTGTCTCATCCTCCAGGGATCCGAGATTGGCCTGGATTTTGTGTGGGGCATCGCAGATCCCACTTTTGGGTTCTTCCTTACAATCTGTTCTTGGCACCTAAGATGTTTTCCAGATGACATGGGTCATGGATTCTCTGCTTCATCTTTGGGAGATTTGCCTCTTGATCTACTTCAATGACTGGCTGATTTGGACTTCCAGCTGGTCATTTTGTCTGGTGGCCAGGTTTCTCGTTCTATTGCCATTGGCAGGGCTTTGGTTTCATTGAACCTGGTTGGTGTCCATTCTTTGCTGCCACCAACCCTTGTTTGGCTAGCATCTCATTTCTGTTTTGCAGTGAGGATCACTGGAACTTATCTTGATCTTGAGTAGTTATGCTGTGGTTTGACTATTGCCTGCATGGTTTTTGGCCACAAGTATTCTTTCACTTTTCTTGGGTCCATCGTATGTCGACCTTGGCAGCCTTCTGGAAGCTTCTCTGTTGCTACCACCTATGTCTTACTGTAAACAGTGTTGCTCCTCCATTCAGTGCAGTTCTATGCTTCTTTGTACTTGAAGGGATGAACACCTGTCCTTCCCTCATGCTGTTGCTCCTCTGGCACTATTTCTGTTCCTGGCTGCCTTGGCGATCAGCTAAGTTTTTGTGTCTGCCACTCGCACCAGTTTCTGGGTCAGCAGCAGTTTTAATACTGTAAGGCTTTCAACAGAGTTTCATGTAAGAGGTTGTTCTGGAAACTGAAACATACTGGAGGAGTCACAGGGATTTGGAGTTTCAAAGCGTTATATGACAAAGAGTGCTGGGAAGACGGGACACCACGAGCATAGCTCTCATTCTGTAACTACACTTACGTAATTACTTAGGTAATTACAGGGAGGCTTCTAACATGGATGAAAATTTTTCTAGCTGAGAAGGAAAATGAGGACAGTAATCAAAGGCAATGTGTCAAACTGTGATACATGATTAATACTGTAATAATTCATTATGTTGGGGGACAGGCAGCCAGTGTGTATATATACATGTTAAGCTTATATTGTGCTCCCTTCCCATGGTCAAATTACTGACCCACCCCAGGATGCAATCCCGCAATATGCTGACTAACTCCTGGGGTACCTATTTTCTGCTAGGTGAAAGAGTGCATTAGGTGATGGGAAACAAGCCCAATCGTTTCTGTCCCAACCGGGATTCACGCCCGGAATTTCCGATTGCGAGTGCCTTTCTCTTCCTTGGAGGCTCTGTTTTTTTGGCTCCACTCCAACTGCACATTGGTGGTTTCTTGTCTACTCTGGAGTGGGTTGGTACAGTCTCTTCTGTTGTGGCTTGGCATTGGAGCAGGAGACACTATGCAGTGCATGTGGGATGTTGACTGTGCTTGTAGATGGTCTTTCTTGGTTCTGTCCCCTTACAAAGAGGTGGACAGTCACTGGCATATCTTTTTATTGGTTGGGCAAGCCACTCAATTGTCTACTGGTTGTCCTCTTTTTATCGGCATGGTCCCAGAGGCATGTGTTTATCATCCATTCCCAGGGTTGGAAGGTACACAAGGTTGATTTTGCATGTACTAGAGTTGGTAGGATCTGTACCTTTTCCTTCAAGTTCAGGTTCTTCCCCTCCCCATCCTTTCCAGACAGGAGCCATCTGTAGACAGTGCCCTTCTGGCTCCTTGGTGGCCATCCCAACATTGGTTACTGAGCCTATGGGTCCTGTGTCCAAACCAGTGTGTTTTGCCATGGCTCCATCTCTTAGAGGATCAGTTGGGAGATATTCCTCAGTGGTTCAAACCTCTCTGCCACTCTTAATGTGCGAGCTTCGAGTTAGGTGTGCCACCCGCTGTATGGAGAATGGGTGGCGAATCATCTGGTGTCACATTTGCTGCTGTTTTCTCAGCTTTAGTGTGAGGTGGCTTGGTATGACTTTTGTCTCTTCCTGCCTCTCCACTGTCTGTCATTGGTGCTTTTGTCTTGAATTTTTTGGACCATTTGATGCTGAATGTGGCTACCTTTTATGGTTTGTCTTTGGCAGAGCCATTCTTGTTGGCACTCGATGTGGGTGTTATGTCTTTTCCTTTTCAGAAGTCTCATGGTTTCTTTCATCTTCAGCTGGCTCATTCTCTAGCTGAGCCTTCTTGGTCTCTGGATTGGGTGCTTATTTTTTCTTTGGTTTTCCCTTTTCCCCTGTCCTCCTCCTTGATTCAAGACATCTTTTTTTAAAGTTATCTACCTATTGGCCTGTGGTTCTTGTTTGTTTTATGAGCTTTATGAATTCCTCTAGTAGCAGGGAGGAATTATTTTGGTAGGAATTATCTATCTTATTTTAGTCCTGGAGGTTGATACCTTAGTCTCCATCATTTTAAGCCTGTTTTTGGGTGTCGAATGTGACTGCAGGTTTCTGTGGGGGGTTCTTTGATGGTTGAGGCTTGGTAACTCCAGCTGGCAGCTACTGTGCTTAGCTCAGTAGCTGCCAGCTATGGAGCTAAGTTTACTTATCCATCATCTCCAACAAGACAGCTTGCAAACAGTGTCTTATCAGGCATTGGGGGAAAGGTCAGAAGAGCCTTGTCATGTGACTGTGTCGAAGTGCTCTTTTTGGTTCCTGGCTCAATGGAACATCCAAGGGGTCTTGTCTTGGAAATTTACTTGAATTTTTTTATTTTTTAGTATCCGTGTGGGTTAGGCTGAAATATACTTATCTGAAAGTTAAGGCACCTAAGTTATTTAATTTTTTTATTTCAGATCATGCTGATTCCAAGGGCTGAAAAATTGCCATTTTACTCTGGCTCTTTAGAAAATGATGATCTTCGCTATGAATATGAGCGATATCGCTGCAGTGAAAGCTTCTATGAAGGGCAAAATCTTGCCACAGTCCCTGAAGTCTGCACAGATAACCACTTTGGCAGCATTGGCTTCTATGTATATGGACAGGCTTTCTGTAAGATGAAAAACAATTTACTTAAGAAAATATTAAAACATTTTATCAATATTAATTAATTTATATATATATATATCACAGTGCATGTCATATTGTATGTTTGCCTATTTATAATTGGTTTTCTGCCTGTCTGTTTTGCATACGTCTGTCATTAGATATGTTTAGAAAAGGCCCATGTCATCCCCCCTTCTGCCCCCACCCAAAAAATCCCATTTTCTGTGGAGAGCCCCTTTGGCTCCCAGGAGCTTACTGGGCTGATATGTATGTATTAGACCATGGTATCAGTCAGTTTGATGGAGCTCTAGCCTACTGGGGACCACAAGCCTGGACCTGCCCCCCTTAGAGAGGCATGAGGAGCATTGGCCTATAGAAGCCCCCATGTGGTTGGAACATTCTATGTCTGCAATCTACCGGGTTAGGCACCCAGAAAAGTAGGCATCCCAAAACAAACTACAGCCGGTTAAAAATTGCAACTGAAATTCAAACTAGTAAGCAGAACTCCTCAATCCAAAAACAAGCAAACAAGCATGACGTCTCCATTGCCGCCGTGCCACTGTTCGTGTAGCTCCCTCCTCCCTGGGAGGGGGAAGGGGAGCCCCAGACGCCTCACGTTGACTATCCAACTATCAGTTCTGAGGCTGATGGCAGTTGTTTGACTCTGGCTCCAATCTCTGAGCAGTGCTGTGCCTAGCAGTGTTGTTCTGCTCTGTGGTGGTGTGCGAGCCAGGTGTTATTCAAGAAGTACTGGGGTTGTGCACCTAGGGTCAACTTCCCTAAGTGCCCTGTAAGTACTGCCCTTGCAGTTTGGAGTTACCTTCTACAGACTGTTCAGGGACTACCTCCGCAGGGTTCTTTTGCTGCTCGGTGACTCCTGCCTTTGTTTGCCCTTGGGTAGGAGGTAGTGTCATCGCTGGCAGGGACACAACTCTCTCATAATACGCATAGCGGCTGGTTCTGTTCCGCCTGGAGATGATGTGCTTTTGCGGGTTTTTCTTTTTCTTTGTTTGACTGGTGGGGGTCTGCCTGGTGTTGCTACAGGACAACTTGTATTATTTTGTTGGCCCTCCACTAGGCACCTGTGATTGTACACATCATGGGTTCAGCATTTGTTTGTTTGCTAGATAATTTTGGGAAAACTGGTTAGCAGTACCTTGCCTGGGCTTCCCTTAGTGGTCAACCTAAGGGCCCTGGAAAACCCCATTGGGACTCATTGGTCCCATGGATGCGTCATCCGAGTCCCATCTCGCTTTGTGAGAGTTTGAAGATTGCTCTGTTACCTCTGAGACACCCTGTTGTCTCAGGGTGACACTCGCCATCTTTGCCTCTGCCATGCTGCCTGTTGGGATAATGACATCTTTGACCCGGAGTCCTGCGAGTGGTGTTCCTTGCTTGTACTCCAATTCACTCGGTCCACTTGTATTGATATTCGGGTGCAGGCAGCTTCAGCGTTGCATGCGAGGTTTAGATTGCTGCAACGCGCTAGGTTGGTTGCCTTTCCGGATGCCCCGAGGCTGCCCCACTTTTGTTATAGGGACCTGGACTTTGGTGCATTAGTCGTCTCGCCTTTTATTCGTCCGCACCCTCTCGTCCTTCCCCTTCTCTTGTTTGTCCTGCTCTCCCCTCCCCTGCATTCCTGTTGCCGGCTTCCAAATGTCCGAGGGTTTCAGAGTCGGGGCAGGGTTTAGTTGGTGGTGGTGAGACTCGGGCGGTTTCAAGGGCTGCAATTCTCGGATCGGTGGTGGAGGTATTCGAGCCTGTTCCTCCTACCGGGGTTTTTGGGTTGGACCAGCGGACCCCCTTCTTCTCTGCTTTTCCCAGTGGACTCTGCCTTTTCTCCTGAGGCGGAGGATTTGGAGGATGACTCTGCCCCGGGTCCTACCGTAGAGGACCCCGGGGCTGGGGAGGAGTTGACTTTGGAGGTTTGGGCCCCATTTGACCCCACTTGGGTGTTGGTACCCTCGGCATGGGGCTTGTTGTTGCAAGGGGAGGGGTTTTCTTATCTCCCCCCTCCCTGTATGAGTTTGATATGAGTTCAGCTCCTCCCCAAATTCGGTTCCGGGTTCCTTTGGGTCCTTCGGTTCCGTCCTTCCGGAGGTTTTCGGCTTCCTGCATAAGGAGGTTCGGGAGGGTATAGAGTCGTACATCCTGCGAGCTTTCCAGGATTTCACCTTGATAATGGATCCTTCTTCATTTGAATTTGGTTCTACTTTTCCTTCTTGGATGTGTTACGAGGTGCCGGAGTCTTCCTGGTTGGCAGACTGCCCTTTCTTTTCATTGGGGGCATAGCATGTGTTCTGTCAGACCCACACACTTGAGTTGCAGGAAACTACTGCAGTTGTTCAGGTTTAGCTGGGGGGGAGGGGGGGGAGTTTGAGCACCTCAATGCATGCTTATTTGCCCCTGTTCTTCCCTCCCGGGACACATATTGGCATTGGCACTCATCGCTTGTTCGAGCAGCTGTGTGGGAGTCTGAACTTCACCATGCTAGTTTACCCGTCGGGTCGGATCTGGCTTCGGCGGCTGTTCTGGTTCCTTCGAGGGCATCCCTTCCGCCGCTCTCGCTCTCGCTGGGTTCGAACCCCAGGGGCCTTGCGTTGGCTGCTGCGTCGCCGGCTTCCTCTTCTGGTTTTTCAGGGCTCAGTGCCTTGGTGTCTACCCGAGCCCTTACTCAATGTGTTCACAGATGCATTCTCTCGGTTGGGGCTTTGTAACCAGTGCTCACCAAGCTGGCCAGGGTCAGTGGGGTCTGTCCTTCCATTGGGCTCACAGCATGGTGCAGGAGTTTGCAACGGTGTGACTTTTGCTTCAGAGGGTTCGCGTCGCTCGCTGATCAATGATTCGGTTCCATTCGGACTGCTCCGCAGCGGTTCATTGTTTGAACTGTGGGGGTTTGATGCAATCCTCGACTCTTTGGGGCTGGTCGCTTCAAGTGACTCGTTTACTGGATTCTCGAGGATTTCTGGGCTCTCTGGGTGGTTCATATCTGGGGTGTCAAACACCTTTGTAGATGACCTGTTCTGGTTCATTCCCTCTGTCCATGGAATGGATGGTCAATGCTGACTCCTTCTGTTGCATCTGCCGGACGTATGGGTGCCCGGAGGTGGATCTCTTCACGTCGATGTGGTCGACGTGTCTATTCTGGTATATGTGGCGACCTTTCCCGACTGTGAGGCCGTCGGGGTCGATGCCTTTCAGCAGGATTGGTCGAGGTGGGGTTGCCTGTACCTCTTCCCCCCGGTCCAGCTGTTGCTTCTGGTTCTGGCTCGGTTGGAGACTTACCAGGGGAGAGTAGTCCTGTTGGCCCCTTGGTGGCCGGCCTAGCCTTGGTTTCAGGCGCAGCTTTCTCGGTGTCCGGACCCAGGGGTCTTTTTACGGCTCCGTCTCTTTCAGCAGATTGGTCCGGTCTGGTATGTGGCTGGTTCGATCTTCACCGATCTTTGGGTCTGGTCTTTCTGACTCGAGTCTATCACCACTTGTATGGTGAGCAAGTGCTTTGTCGAGGGCAGCTGAATGGACAGCGATTCGGATTCATAGTCCTGAGGTTCCGGGTTTGATCCCCAGTGGAGGCGGAGACAAAAGGGCAAAAGTTTCTTTCACCCTTATGCCCCTGTTACCTAGCAGTGAATAGGTACCTGGGAGTTAGACAGCTGCTACAGGCTGCTTCCTGGGGGTGTAACAAAAAGGAGGCCTGGTAGAGGACCGGGACACAGGACGCTAAGCCCCGAAATCATCTCAAGATAACCTCATGATGATGATGTCCCACCTGTGTGCTTCTTCTCGGCGGCAGTATGAAGTTTCGTAGCGGTCCTTCCAGTATTTCTTGTCCTTTCGTCAGTTTACTTTGGTCTTGTTCGGGTTGTTTTGGCTTTCCTTTCGTGGTTGCTCCAGAACCGTCATCTTGTGCCGAATACTATCGCCTTGTATTGTTCGGCATTGGTGGAACCGCTGCGGCTTGCATTCGGCATTGATGTTACTTCTTAACCGTCCCACAAGCTATCTTGGGCATTGTTGCTCTTTCGGTCTGTTCATGTGCCGCCTTAACCGTCCTGGTCCATGGATCGGGTGCTCTCTTTTTCTCTTCCCATCAGTTTGTGGTGATCCCTTCGGTTCAGGATTGTTTCTCCAAGGCTCTTTTCTTGTTGGCATTGTCCTCTGGGGGATCAGGTCGAGAAGCTTCATGCTCTCCTTTGGCATGGGTTTCTGCTCTTTCGGTCCTGGTGGTAGGTTTGTTCGTTTGTAGTAGTCTCCTTCTTTTCTGGCCAAGAATGAGACTGCTGCTTTCAGGAGGGATGAGACTGCTGCATTCAGGCATAGGGTTTTTGGAGTTCGAACAGGGTCCTGGCTGCTCGCTACCTAGTCAGTGTTCCCGGGCCTAGTCGGGCTTGTCACGTTGGGTCGGCGGTTGTAGCCAGTTGCCTCGACTTCGAGTTAAGAAGTGACCGTCTACCGCCTCCCGTGTAAGTCCCTCTTGTTTTTATCTTTGGGTAAGTAGCTCCGGAGAGCCGTAGGGGCTCCCCCCAGAAAACTAGCACTGAATGTAATGAAACGCCATTTTCTGGGCGAGACTTGGAGGCTCGCCAGCAACCCTCCCTCCCTCCCTCCGGTCTGCGTTTTTTTGCGTGTTTTTGATATCCAGCCTTAGAACTAGGGTGTGGATTGTGGGGAGCTGCACAGACAGCAGCATGGTCTGTCTGTTTGATCGTTTTCATTTGGGGATTTTTATTCACTAGTTTCCACACGGCTTTCAGTAGCAGTTTTTTAACCAGAATAAGGATTTGTTTTGGGGCGCTTACCTTTCTGGGTGCCTGACCCGGTCGATGGCAGACATAGAATGCTTCCAACCACACAGTGGTTTCTATAGGCCATTGCTCCTCATGCCTCTCTGAGGGGGGCCAGGTTCTGGCTGGTGGTTCCCGGTAGGGCTAAGAACTCCATTTGCTTGACTGATGCCAGGATCTAATACATTCGTATCAGCCCAGATAGCTCCGGGGAGCCTCTGGGTCTCGCCCAGAAAATGGTCTTTCATTACATTCAAGGCTGGGTTTTTTATGATGCTGTATATCAAATTATAGTTGTATTTCTACAAACTTTCAAAATGTTTGCATGCATTCATTAAGCAGTTAAGTTAATGACCTCCCGCAATAGCTGGAATCTAATGCATTTCTTTACTTGTCACATGTTAACACAGCATGTCAGTGTGATGGCACAGGCAGTTACAGCAGCATCTGCAGTTCACTAGGTGGTCAGTGCGAATGCAAACCTAATGTTGTCGGGCGTAGATGTGATCGTTGTGCACCAGGTACTTATGGGTTTGGTCCTGAAGGATGTAAAGCCTGTGATTGCAGTCCTGTTGGAGCTTTAGACAACTTTTGTGATCAGCAGACAGGTGAGACTTGTTTAAAGCAGGAAGTTTGAGATATACTGAACCTAACATTCAACTTATCAGGAATTTACTTAGCAATTAAATACTTCACGGAATATTGAGAGAAAAAATTGAATAGAAACATCAGAAGATAATCTTATAAGCAGTTTATCAGTGATAAATTATATATTGAAGTGAAGAAAGGCAATGAAAGATTAGACTAATTATGTGGATTAATATATATATACTATAGTACTACTATACACCAGGTTGTCATACCTTTGCTTTAATCATAATTATTTAAATTACATTATTAAAGACTGAAAGTTTTGCCTTATGTCTGAATGGTAAATGTCTTGGGATTATTATATTTTTTTTTATTTATGAACAGGATATCAACATTGCATGGGTCTTATTTGCAGTCAATTTCACTGTACTGCACATTATCCTGTATAATTCCTTTGTCACCCCATTTGAAAAGGTCACAAGACATATATGCTGCTCAAAATATTCTGAAAATCACATTGGTATTTGGATGATATTCTAAAGCTCTACTTAAGAATATTAATAATTTCTTAACTATTTACTGTTCAGGACTGAGTTCAATATTCTTTCAATATGGCAGGTCATTGTAAATGTCGGCCAAATACATATGGTCGCCAGTGTGGCGAGTGTCAACCTGGATTTTGGAACTTCCCCAATTGTCAGCGATGCGAGTGCAATGGCCATGCTGACACATGTGACTCCTACTCGGGTATCTGTCATGAGTGTCGTGACAATACAACTGGACCAAACTGCGCTCTGTAAGTCTTGTTTTCTTTAGGCAACATTTCTGTTAAGAGGAATGACCCAAATCAATACTGTGTAAATCATGATAATATGCTCGGTCTAAGAAGTGTTTTAAGGCAATGTTCATGTGATCAAATGTGAAACAAGACTGACATTTTATTTATCATTTGTTGCAAATATTTGTTATATAGTTAAGTACACACATTTTTCTTAGGTGTATTGGAGGTTTTTATGGTGATCCACGTCTGGATGTGGGCATTGCTTGTAGACGGTGCCCATGTCCTGGTACAGAAGACTCTGGTCACAGTTTTGCTGCTCGTTGCTCCCTTGACCCTCGAACCAAAGATGTTATATGTGAATGTGAAGAAGGTTATGCAGGTTAGTAAATACAATTGGGTCTTTTACTCCAAAATTTTTAAAATTAATATTGTTATTCATCATTTGCTTTAGATGTCACCAAAAATTAAACATTATAAGTATTGAAACAATCCCCTTTGAAGCAGCTCTTCAACTGCTCCCCAAACTATGACCAGGGGTCCATTTAAAACATTTCTCACACACTGTGCAATCATTGGCTTTTAACCCAGCAACAGAAACAGTGCAGAGCACAGCTCAGTCACACAGATGGGTTACTATGATATTCAGAACAAATCAAAGCTCGAAACATCTTCTTCAGGGTCCCAAGTCAACTTTACTTTAGAACAATGTTTTTAGATGTATATTTTATTGAAATTCAACCTCAAAATATATGCATGGTTACTAAAAGCCAAGTTAGACAAAAAATAATAATAAACCCACAATTAAATTTCAGAATTTTATTTTATAAACCAAAGATGCTAGCTTAAATATTATTGGACACTAATTTCTGGGAGGCCACCTAATGGTGGCTCCTTGGTGCTTTCTGCCTAGCAAGCTCCAGCCAATTCAATCCACACCAGGCTCTTCCAAGTCATGCATAAGCATTAAATAACCTAGTTCCCTCTGAGGCACAAGTAGCAGGGGACCATAGATACCCAAATAAAGAAAACACCACCAGAAAAGGGGGAGAAGAGTCATTACAGATGATTGCAAAGTAAATATACCATAGAAAATGGTCCAGCCACAAGGCCAGCCCCTTGGACCTTTCAGGACATGGAATTGGAGCACTGGGGTTTTCTATGTGCTCCAAGTTTGCTCCCGGATATCCCTCAGGTTTGGCTGGTATTGTAGGCCTGGGGCTCTCCTCCTTTTCTTCCAGTTCCAACATTGTCTGAGGGTTTTAGGAGTCTAGGTGTTGTGTTTCTTCAGGTGTGTTTGGGCCTTGTCTGGGGACAGCTTTTTCCCACTTCTACGCCAGAGATAGTTGAGTCACTGCTTCCTGCTGAGGATCCACTGCCTTCTGTTTCTCAGGAGGGTTTTCCTGCTATGGCTCCATCCTTGTAGGGGGAGACAGTTTTCTTCTGTCTACCATGGATCTCAGCTCTGCTCCCATACCTTCCGTTCCTGGAGTATCTGGAGCTGGCGGAGAGGGACCATCCAAAGTTTGGTAACTGCCCGCCAAACACACACCGAAACTACGACGTTGGTACAACGTTCGAACAAGTTTTAATACCTCCTAACCAGTTATAACAACCAATATAACAAGTTGTAACAGCGTTCTAATACGTCATAAACACGTTAAGCCAAGATGTAACAACTTTATTACAAGTTGTAACAAGCGGAAAATAGAGATAGTTTTGGTTTGTGTTTCCAGGGTGGGGCTTCTTTTGAATTTGTCTCCATGCTTCCTTGTGGCCAACCCTCTCTCTTTCCATGGGGGCATGGTGTAAGAGCTGCTTCACCACCGACTGGTTTGTGAGTGTTGGGGTTTCACCATCTTTTTTTATGGTTTGTTGACATCTTGGTTTACCTTGTTGACATCTTTCTGTACTGACACTTCACTTTCTGGTGGTCTTTTCATGGTTACAGTGCTCTATGGACTCCTACACATTGCACCTCCTAGAAAGGGCCAGGTTTTGATCTCTGATCCACGGTAGTCTTATATGTGACTTGCAAGATCTGCCGTGGATTTAATTGGGTGGCGCTTGCCAGGTAGCAACCACCAAGAACCCTCTAGAAAGAGGTATTTTATTGCATTCAACAGTGACTTTTCTGTGGGGAGCCCCTTCGGCTCCCTGGAGCTTATCAGGCTAATGTATGTTATATTAGACCGGGACATTAGCTATGGAGTTCAGACCTACCAGGGACCAGCGCCAGAACCTGACCCCTTCAGAGAGGTTTCAGGGAGCAATGGCCCTGGAAAACCCCCCTTGTGGTTTGGGGTTTTATTTATCTGCCATCAACCGGGGTTAGGCACCCAGAAAGGTAGGCATAAGAAAAGAAACCCCACATGGTAAGAAACTAAAACAAAAAAAACGGAGAGAGGTAGAAACACACTACAATCCCAAGGAAACAAGCAAACAAGTAATTATAAAATTTTACTGCCGCACGTCTCGTCCACGCAGCCCTCCCCTCCCCGAGAGGGGGAGGGGGGAGCCCGGACCTCACCGCGCTGCCTGCCTTCAGTTCATAAGCTGGTGTCAACCGGGACAGATGCTTCTCTGGCCTCAAAATTCCTGGGCGGTGCTTGCCTTGTGTGGCGTTCTCTGCTGTCTGTGTGATGTGTGGTGGCCAGGAGTACCTCATCAGTGCTGGGGCTGCTTTCTCTTAGGGGCTTCCTTCCCTAAACGCCCTGTGAGTATTGCCCCTGCATGTCAGGGTTATCTTCCCTGAGGCATTCGGGAACCGCTCCCATAGCGGTTCTTGCTGCTCGGCATTTGCCTCGCCCTTGGGGCCAGTTGGGGCTTGGGGGCCCTTGTTTGGCCTTGGGTAGAGAGTGGTGTTGTGCTGGTTAAGGCATCAAGGTGTTGTGCGGCCTGTCACCTAAGTGGCGACCGGTTCCTGTTGCCTCTGGAGACGGTGTACTTTTGTGGGGTTTTTGTTTATTTTGTTTTTGTTTGCCTGGTGGGGGTTCTGCCTAGTTGGGCTATAGTTCCCCTGATACTGTTTTGGTGGCCCTCTGCTAGGCCCCCATGCTTGTACACATTGCAGGGGTTTTCAGTGTTATCATCTACTCCTTGTTAGTTTGGTTTTTTTAACCGGTTAGCAACACCTTGCCCGGGCTTCCCGTAGTTGTTACCCTACGGACCCTGGAAACTCCCGTTGGGGCTCGGTGAACCCATGGATGTATCTCCCGAGTTCCAGCCTGCCTTGTGCGGGTTTGAAGGTTGCTGTGTGCCCTTGTCTCAGGGTGACAGTCACCTGTTTTGTCTCTGTCATGCTGCCTGTTGGGTCAACGACACCTTTGACCCGGAGTCTTGTGAGTCGTGTTCTCTGTTTGTGCTCCAGTTTTATTCTAATGATGTTGCTGTTAGGGCACAGGCAGCATCCGTATTGCATGTTAGGTTTAGGTTGCTGCAATGCACTAGGTTGGTTCCCACCCGGATGCCCCGAGGCTGCCCCGTTTTGGTTGTCGGGACCCGGACCTGGGGGGGCGTTAGTTGCTTCGACTTTGGCTCCTTCCGCGCTCCCTGGTCCTTTCCCTTTGGTTCATCCTGCACCTTCCCCCTTGTGTCTGTCTTCCAAACGTCTGAGGTTTTTGGATTCGGCACAGGGTTAAGTTGGTAATGAGACTCGGGTGGGTTTGGGGGCTGCCCCATTCAGTTCGGAGATGGAGGCATTTGAGCCGGCTCCTTCTGCCGAGGCTTCTGGGTCCCACCAGCAGGCCCCCTTCTTGTCTGCCTTTTCCCTAGACTCTGCCTTTTCTTCAGGGGTAGAGGGTTTGGAGGCCAGCTCTGCCCCCGGGTTCCGACGTGGGGGATCTTGGGGCTGGGGAGGAGTCGACCTGGGGGCCTTGGGCTTTGACCCCGCTTGGGTGCTTTTGCCTTCTTCACAGGGCTTATTGTTGCAGGGGGAGGGGTCTTGCCCCCCTTCCCTGTACGAGTATGATTTGGGTTTGGCTCCTCCCGAGTTCGGTTCTGGGCTCTTTTGGGTACCTCAGCTCCGTCTTTCCAGAGGTTTTCTACTTCCTGTATCTCCGCAATGGAGGCTCGGGAAGCTCTTGCTGCTTACCTCTTGCGAGACTCGGTTTCTGCTTCCGTGATGGATCCGTTCTCTTTTGAGTTCGGTCCTTCTCACTTTTGGGTGCGTTTGGAGGTTCCAGAGTCTTCCTGGCTGGCAGACTGCCCATTATTTTTATTGGGGGTGTGGCATGGGTTCTGTCAGACCCGCATGCTTGATTGGTGTGAAACATTTACAGTTCTGCAGGTTTACCTGGGGGGCAGAGTTTCAGCTTCACATGCAGGTTCCTCTTCTTTTGGCATCTTTGGTTGCGAAGGATTTGCGTGCCTGTGGGCATTTGGCTTTGGTCTTACATTTCTTTTCCCTTCTTGAGCTGTCTTCTGCCTGGCTTGAGGAGGATGTGGAGGCGTTGAGTGACGGGTCTTCATCTGGAGCGCTGACTTCGGCAGCTAGGGCATCGGCTGCACTGTTGAAGCTCTTCCTGAAGGAGGCGGTGTCTCTGTTTGTTTTTTGCTTCACGCCTTGCGTGCCATCAGGCTGTGCTCGCCCTCTCCTTGGAATCCGCTTTGGCCCTGGCTCTTAGGTTTTCATTTCCGTTTTGTCCGTTGCTGTTTGCAGAGGCTGTGGTCTCACAGTTTCTGCAAGCTGCTTCGTCTAGTTGTCGTCCTATTGTCGTCCACCCGAGAGCTTCGTCTCGGCGACAGTATGAAGTTTCCTGGCGTTCTTTTTGCCATTTTCTTGCTCTTCATAGGTTGTCTTCTCTTTTGGATCGGGTTGTCTTGTCCTTTCTTTCTTGGCTTTTTCAGGACCGTCATTTGATGCCTAATACTGTTGCCTCGTATCGTGCGGGGCTGGCGGAGCCGCCCAAGCTAGCGTTCGGGGTGGAAGTCACATCTGCCTCATTCCGTAAGCTTTCTCGTGCTATGTTTCACCTCCAGCCTGCTCATATGCATCCTAAGCCGTCCTGGTTCTTGGAAAGGGTGCTCTTCTTTCTTTCCTCTCCTCAGTTTGTGGTGGCCCCTTTGGTTCAAGATTGTTTTTCCAAGGCTTTGTATTTGTTGGCATTGGCCTCTGGGGATAGGGGCACTTTATGCTCTCCTCCGGCGCAGGGGTTTCTGCTCTTTTGGTCCTGAGGTTAGGTTTGTCCGTTTGCAGCCTTCTCAATCTTTTCTGGCGAAGAACGAGACGGCTGCTTTCCGGAGGGGTCCTTGGGTCATTGATGCTTGGTTGGTTCGGCCGGGGGTGCATCATGTGTTGGGTCCGGTTGTGGCTCTTCGCCGTTACCTGTGCGCCTCGTCTGGGGTGGCTGGGGATTCGCTTTGGGTTGATCTGATTTTCCTTGTTCCCTGGTCCAGGGCTCAGGTCTCCCAGGTTGTCCGCAGGGTTATTAAGTCTAGCCAGCCTGCGGTCTATCCTTGCGCCCATGACATTCGGAAGTTTACAGCTTTGGTTGCCGTGTTTGGTAACATGTTCTTGGGCTCATATTCGGGCGTGTGGATTTTGGAGGAAAAACAGGGCCCTGGCCGCCCATTATTTGGTGAATCTGCTCGCTCCTCGGCGTTCTTGTGTTGCTTTGGGCCGCAGGTTGTAGCCAGTTGTCTCGACTTCACGTTGAGGAATATGTGGCCGCCGCCTCCTGGGCAATCCCTATTTTCCTTCTCTTTGAGTATGTAGCTCCAGGGAGCCGTAGGGGCTCCTCACAGAAAACCAGCATTGAATGTAATGAAACGCCATTTTCTGGGTGAGCCTCGGAGGCTCCCTAGCAACCCTCCCTCCCACCGGTTGGCATTTTTTTTGCGTTGGTTGAAGCCTAGTTTCCGAACTGAAGGCAGCTGGCGCAGTGAGGTCCGGGGCCCCCCACTTTCCCCTCTCAGAGAGGGGAGTGCTAATGGACAAGATGCGCGGCAGTAAAATGTGATAATTACTTGTTTCCTTGAGATTGTAGGGCATTTCTACCTCTGTTCTGTTTTTTGTTTTAGTTTCTTACCATGTAGGGTTTGTTTCGTTATGCCTACCTTTCTGGGTTCCTAACCCCGGTCGATGGCAGATAAGGAAAACCCCCAACCACAAGGGGGTTTTCCAGGGCCATTGCTACCTGAAACCTCTCTGAAGAGGCCAGGTTCTGACACGGGTCCCTGGTAGGTCTGAACTCCATAGCTAATGCCCCGGTCTACTATAACATACATTAACCCGATAAGCTCCAGGGAGCTGTAGGGGCTTCTCACAAAAAAGTGGTTAACTAGATAATATTATCACGGTTTAGTGTAAAAATTTTACCTAAATTCAAATCATGTACAAATGTGTTTTAAATTAATGTTAATTTGATAATACCGTTTTAATTTCAGGATCCCGCTGTGATGTGTGTGCAGGTAACTACTTTGGTAATCCAGAGATACCTGGTGGTAGTTGTCGGCCTTGTAACTGCAACAATAACATCGATATTTCTCGGCCTGGAAATTGTAATGCACGTACTGGGGAGTGTGAGCAGTGTCTTTTCAACACTTATGGATTCTACTGTGAACGCTGCCAACCAGGATTTTATGGTGATGCTCTCAACCAGCAATGCAGAGGTTAGAAATTTTTGTTTTATTTTTAAAACTATCATTTGATGCAAAGTTATGGTTTTCTTTAGTACATATGATATTTTGTGAATTTTTGTGTTCTCTGGTCTTACTTAGGTTGAAGGGAGGGGGGCTAGATGATAACTAGGATAAGGGGAGGGGACTTGTACTCTATTCATTAATCCCTGCACTGCACAACTCTTTATAGCTAACATTCATTTGGTGTGCAAGAAAAACTAAATTAAATTTTTTCTTTCTAATGTTGTTAAAGTGCATTCTCTGATCATGAAAGGGGGGGGGGGGAAATAATTTGACTTCTATAGCATTCATGCGGTATTTGTCCTGTGGCAATATCCGCGGCTTCGACAGGGACCATGGTTATGGGCTGGGAGATTTCCTCTATCTCCTTCCATCCCTGGTGTTGCTGTTGCTGGTGTCCAAACCCCTAGGCATTTTTCCACAGCTCCACCTCTTTCAGCTGATCAGTCGGGTTACGTACCTAGGTGGTTGAGCATTGTCTGCCATTCTGTCTGGAATATTTTATGCAAGTCTTTCACAATTTTTCGGATGTGCTGATGGCAGAGTTGTTGATTTTCTACTTCAGTCTTTTGTGGCAGCCAGTGACAGTTAAGTTCTTAGTGCTCCTTTTGCCTCGTTTTGTCATTTTTCCTTTGTGTCCATTTCTATATTTGTGTCTTGATTGTTTGTAGACTGTCATCTTATGTCTCACCCTCTCCCTATCATTTAACCTTAGCAGAGCTGCTCTTGTTGGTCTTTGCCATCGGTGTTTGGTTTTCTTTTCAGTGCTATTTTGTGGGTTGCCCTGGGCTTTCTTTCACCTTTGGCCAACTTTGTCTCTTAATGGGGTGTTGGCCTTTCTCCTTCCCTTGGTTCTCAGTTGTCCCCTTGATCTGTAATATGTTCTTCAGGGCCCTGTTATTGTTGGCCCTTGCTTCCAGTTTTCAGATAGGGAAATTTCACTCTCCTCTGGAAGCATGAATTTTGTTCTTTCAGCCCTGGTGGGCCATTTCTTTATTCATGGCCACTGCCTTTTGTGGTGAAGAATGTGCCAATTGGATTCTAGAGGGGTCCTGTGGTTGTTGATGCTTGGTTTGTCTGGCCAAAGGTGCATTGTTTGTTGTTTCTGGTTGTGCCAGTTCGTCACTGCCTGCTTGGCACCTACACTGTCTCAGTGGGTGCTTTGTTTGTTCTCCCAGTTTCATTAGTTCTCTGTTCCAAGGTGCCTTTGTCCTAGGTTATTGTCTCTGTGGGTAATTTTTACTATTTTCCTCCCTGGTCAATAACCCTTTTCTGTTAGTCAGCTTCAAAGCATCACCATTTGGCCCCTTCAGAAAACCAGGGTTAAATGTAATGAAGCTTTTCTTTCTGTTAGGGCCTTAAGGGCTCCCTATTCCTTAATTGTTGAGCTAGCTAATGAATCATTCATGGAGTCATTCCCTACTTCAGTTTTTTCTGAAAGATCTTGATGTGTAAATAGTGGAAGTAATATTGTGTTTATAGGCCATTGCTCCCCATGCCCCTCTGAGGGGGGCCAGGTTCTGGCTCGTGGTCCCTGGTAGGCCCACAGAACTCCATACACGAGGCCTGGTCGACGACCGGGCCGCGGGGACGCTGAGCCCCGGAAGCACCTCAAGGTAACCACATGACTGATGCCAAAGTCTGACATTAGCATATCAGCCTGGATAAGCTCCGGGGAGCCTCCGGGTCTTGCCCAGAAAATGGCGTTTCATTACGTTCAAAGCTGGTTTTTTCATTTACTTTCATTTTATCAATTATAGTTATGATTTTGTGTATTTGAAAGGGTACATAACTTGTTGCAGAATTTGTGTGCTTTATTCTGAGACCAATCATTCCTGTGTTTCAGAATGTGTGTGTAATATCCTGGGCACCAATCAGTCCATTGGTGTATGTGATCATGAGACAGGGCAGTGTCCATGTCTCCCTAAAGTACTAGGACTGGAATGTGATCACTGTGCTCCCAATCACTGGAAGATTGCTTCTGGTGAAGGTTGCGAGCCATGTGCTTGCGATGTTGTTGGATCATACTCTGATCAGTGCAATGAGGTGAGTTTTATTGTATTTTGCATATTTTTCAGTTTAAAGTAATGGCAGAGTATTAAGGATTAGATGTGAAATATGTGAAATAAGTAATGGTTGAAAAGCTGCTTAATTCAAACGCTGTTTTATTAGACAGGTTAAGAATTAGGACAAAGTGTGTGCACAGACGAAAATGGTAAAAATATTTGTATCTGGTAACATAGAAGCTAACAGGCTACATATGAGCATTAAAAAAATCAAAGTGTACCATCTTCATTTATAGAAAACAAGATATATAGTGACATCTGGCATTCTTTAACCTATAAACAGCTTGACTATCTAAAAATTCTATGTTGTGGTGTTGAAAATGTACAGTATTAATTTGTCAAAGGTGATTGAAGTTTATTCATTACTGTACAGTATAGTATTATATAATGTATTGGTCTTGTTTGCAGAAAGTAATCGTGTGTTGAATATAATGAAATTCCTCTTTCTGGTGGGACACCTCAGTGATTACCTGAGCTAGCTGTCTGGATAGCTCCAGACCAAAATGCCCCATCAGGCCCTAGTGTGTCATAGGTGCCTATCACAGACCAGAAGTAGAATCTGGTCCACTCATTACAGGTGCAGAAAGTTTGGAGATGCTACATCAACTCAAACCAAGAGGGAAAAACTGCTAGAAATGTAGAACAACTTTAAAACTAGCAGCTACATGGAGAAACCTACCCAACATGACCCAACAGATATGAGTGTACTTATTTAACAGGGTATAAGCCAGTCACACTACTAGGTAGATACACTTCTGCCACCATCAAATGGCAGCCCAAACTGTTACCCCTGCTACTTCAGGCATCTACCACCCAAAGTCGACCTCAGAAGCTCCTTAAAAATGAAAGGGTGGGAACAGGGAGCCATTTAGAGGACCCACCATAGAGACGTTTCATTTTCATTGACTCACGGCCTCCCACTACAGGAACTGCCTCTCGCCACTGAGCCACCTCCTTCCTCCCTCACATCTTTACAGAGAGCAGGTGGCTTCTTTGATGGTGTCCTGCCTGCATTCCTCCTCTTGGCAATGCTATAAGGTTTCGTTGAGCTCCTTTCACCACTTCTTTACCTTTTGTTATTGTCAATTTCCAAGTGTGTGGTGCTCTTTCTTGGCTTTTCTTAATTGGTATCTTGTACCAAATACTGTCACCTCATATCATGTGGTGCTGGCAGAGCCACTGCAGCTTGCATTCAGTGTCAACACTACTTTGGTGCTGTTTTTAAGCTGTCTTACACTTTATTTCACCTCAAGCCTGCTTGGTCGTTGGGCCGTGTTATTGCCTTTCTTTCCTCTTCTCGTTTTACATTGTCCCTTTCGGTCCGTGACTCTTTCTTCAGGCTTTGTTTTTGGTGCCACTTGCCTCAGGTTGTCAGGTCAGGGAGCTTCTTGTTCGGCTCAGGAGCATGGTTTCTGTTCTTGTGGTCCTGGTGGTCATTTTGTTTGCAGCCAACTCCTCCTTTTCTGGTGAAGAATAAGTCAGTTGGCGTCCAGAGGGGGTCCTTTGGTTATTGATGCTTGGTTGGTTCGGTAGGGGGTATATCATGTGCTGTGTCCAGTGGTGGCTCTGTCATTGCCTTCCTGCCACCAATTCTGCTTTGGTGGATGCCTAACAGGGTTGATCCTAGTTCCTTGGTTACTTGTTCCAAGGCGCATGTTTCTCGGATCGTCCGCAGTATTATTAAGTCTAGTCAGACTGCGGTCTACCCTCATGCCTGTGATGCTTGAATGTATGTTGCTCTTATAGCTGTGTTTATCAGTACTGACACCACCATTTATTATGAATTCTTCATTTTGACTATGGAATATGATAGACCGATGTGTTACAAACAATTGAAATGGTAACATTTTCTCAGCTAATTTGGCAAAAAGCAGACAGTGAGTGAACTATGAGGTGGAAGCATGGAGGCGCCAGCCACTGTTGCCAACTAGCTGATAACTGATAATCAGAGCTCACCCACTGACACCACCTGCCTCCCCTGACACCACCTGCCTCCCCTGACACCACCTGCCTCCCCTGACTCCACCTGCCTCCCCTGACACCACCTGCCTCCCCTGACACCACCTGCCTCCCCTGACACCACCTGCCTCCCCTGACACCACCTGCCTCCCCTGACACCACCTGCCTCCCCTGACACCACCTGCCTCCCCTGACACCACCTGCCTCCCCTGACACCACCTGCCTCCCCTGACACCACCTGCCTCCCCTGACACCACCTGCCTCCCCTGACACCACCTGCCTCCCCTGACACCACCTGCCTCCCCTGACACCACCTGCCTCCCCTGACACCACCTGCCTCCCCTGACACCACCTGCCTCCCCTGACACCACCTGCCTCCCCTGACACCACCTGCCTCCCCTGACACCACCTGCCTCCCCTGACACCACCTGCCTCCCCTGACACCACCTGCCTCCCCTGACACCACCTGCCTCTTCTGACAACACCTGATACCACCTGCCTCCCCTGACACCACCGGCATCCCCTGACACCACCTGACACCACCGGCCTCCCCTGACACCACCTGACACCACCGGCCTCCCCTGACACCACCGGCCTCTCCTGACAACATCGGCCTCCCCTGACACCACCTGCCTCCCCTGACACCACCTGATTCCACATGCCTCCCCTGACACCACCTGCTTCCCATGACAACACCTGGCACCACCTGCCTCCCCTGACACCACCTGCCTCCCCTGACAACTTCCACCACTGACACCACCAGGTCTTCTCTGACAACCCCAATAAGAATAACTTCCACCACCTGCCTCTTGACACTAAGCCCCCAACTACTGACACCCACTTGCCCCCAGACTCCACCCTCCCCGACACCATTTTATCATCCTTCATCCATTTCTCACTGGAAGCAATGGGTAAGCAAAATGTAATACTTTACAACTGTTTACAATTTGGTGAATGATAGTTGATGACAGTGGCTGTCATCAACTATGACAGCTCAGTCTCGGTGATCGTTTAGACGAACAATCCTCGCTTAATCGAACATTTGTATGTTCCACTGAATATTTAGTACTGAATTCAATTTGTTCAGATCTTCCGGGAATTCGCTAGAGCAGGGTTCGTTAGGCTGAGGATGCACTGTACAGTACTTGGACCATATAGTTTATTAGAGTGAGTTTATTAGCTCCTTCCTCGACCAAATGGGAAGAGGTGGGACGAATGAGCACACGCTGGTTTAGAGATTTGATTGCTTGTTAACATAGGGGAGTTTGTTAGGCGGATTTTGAGGCTTCTGCCCCTTTTTGAACTCGGCAGTGTTTTTTTATTTTGTTTTGACTTTCTGGATGCCTTCCCTGATGAGGTGGTGATATGTCACCACTCCCTGTACCTCTGAGGGGGGGCCAGGTTCTGGCTCTGGTACCTGATAGGCCTAAGCCACAGCTCAGGTGACCTGGTAGGTGAGAGGCATCTCGATGTATAGCTTCAGAGAGCCACTGGGGATTTCCTAGAAATTGGGCTCCATTACATTCAATGCTGGTTGTATGTGATTTTAGGGTAAAAACTAAATGATTTTAAAATATATGGAGCAGTATAGAAATAAAATTGCGTAACTCAGACCCTTCGGACAGGGGTCTGCCCCACTTGATCAGAATTAGTGAATGATATTGCTAGTGATTACTCGGTGGTGGAGTAAGGTAGATTCTCAACTAGGTCAGAAATAATTTTATTTAAATATATTTTTCTAAATGGTTTTCTTTGGCTTTATATTATGCAATTGTTAGATAATTGTAGTATACCATAATCCTATTTGTAATTATTATTTATATTTTCAGCAATATAGACAGGGCTTTGGTCATAGAAATTATGTAAGTAGAATTAAAAGATTGAAAGCAAAACTAATGGTGTGTGATGTATTAGCTATCTATATGAATAATATGAAATATATTTTTGTGTGATACTCATTTTAAAATATTGTAGTGGTTTTTTAGCTTGCCTGCAAAAATTATTTTGCTGAACAATAACAGTAACATGCTGCCATACGAGTGAGTGTACTCTTAGAAGTAAAATACGTAATACTGTATAACATAAAAGATAATGGAGAGAGAGAAATGAGAGAATCTTGAATTTAAGAAAGGACAATATGGGCGTCTAAAAAAGTTATTTAATGGTTTTTTGCTGTAATGGATTGTTGATAGGTAAGGGAATATATGAGATGTATACCAGATTTGGAAAATTTATAATAACTCCTGTTCTCAGTGATGGGAAGCCTATCTATCTATATATATATAGTGTGTGTGTGTGTGTACATGTATGTATGTGTATATGTATATATGTGTATATGTGTATATATAATATACACACACACATTTTCTTTCGGAAGGGGCTTCGTTCCCTTCGGTGTTGATGGGGGGGGGGGACTTGCTCTGTTGGCTCTAACTTGGCCTGCATTTCATGGGCGTTTTTGGTTATCTTCCGGCCTTTGGTGGCGTCGGCTGGCTTCTTCCCCTTTGGAGTGTTCGTGGCTGGCGGGGTGGGCTTCTTCCCTTGTACTTCGTAATGTCATCTTGGTGTGGGTGCGTTTGGACGTGGTCGATCCGCCCCATCCTTCCGGGGTTCCTGCCTGTTCTACTCCAGACATGGGACTTTTTGGATCTGCGGTTCTTCTGGACTTGTTCAGTCTGCGCCCTGGATTCTTTGCCCTCTTCAGAAGACTGTTGTCTCCGGTCCAGCTTCTGTTGGGGCCGGGTGCCTGGATGGTGTCCCTGGACCTCCAGGTCCCTACTTGGCACGTTCTTCTCTAGGGTTCCGGGACTGGCACAGTTGGTGGTGGGGCTTAAGGCTTGCCGCTTTTGTTGCCTTCCCTAGTTTGTAATTGGCGCGTAGTGTATTTACGCATCTTTACCGGATCTTGGTGACATGTCTGCATCTACTTGGGATTCGGTTTCTGGCCTACCTCGACAACTGGCTGGTGTGGGCTCCCAGTCGATCCCCTTATCTGCTCGCCAGGGGTGTGGTTCTTTCCAGATTGCCAGGTTCGGGTTCCTGGTGATTTGGAGGCTATTCTATCTGGGTCTGTCCCAGGTTCGAACCTGGCTTGGTCTTGTTTAGGACTCTTGGACCGCCTTTTTGTCTCACCCTCCAGAGGCGTTGCTGCGGCTGTGGTCCCACCTTTGACTGTTTCTGAGGGGGTCCCGGGTCACTCGGTTGCTCAAGCGGTTGTGCGGGGGTCTCAACTTCGCCGTGCTGGTCTGCCTGCTGGGTCGGGTTTGGATTCGGTGTCCGTTTTGGTTCCTTCGGGAACTTCCCTTCTGCCTCTCTCTCGCAATCATTGGGTTCTCCTTCCGGAGACCTTGTGTTGGTGCTGCGTCGCAGGCTTCCTCTTTGGGTTTTCGGGGTTCCGTGCCTTGGCGCCTCCCCGAGCCTTCTCTTGATATATTCACGAACGGGTCGTCTCTCGGCTGGGGCTTTGTGACCAATGCTCATCAGGCCGGTCAGGGACGGTGGAGTTCGTCCGCCCGTCGGGCTCACAGCACGGTTCGGGAGTTCGTGGCTGTCTGGTTTGCACTTCGGAGGGTTCGGGTCATTCGGGGCTCTACCATCCGGCTCCATGCGGACTGTTCTCTGGTGGTTCATTGCTGGAATCACGGGGGTTCGCTTTGGTCTTTGCCCCTTTGGGGTTGGTCCCATCGAGGGGCTCGTCTGCTGTATTCTCAGGGTTTGGCTGTACGTGCGTTTCATGTCCGGGGAGTGTCCTATGTCCTGGCAGATGGCCTGTCTCAGTTCATTCCTCTGTTTACGGCTTGGCCGGTCATTGCCGACTAGTTTCGTTGGCTCTGCCGGACGTACAGACTCCCGGATATGGACATCTTCGCGTCAGCGTGTTCTCGGCGTCTCCCATTCTATATGGCACTGTTCTCCGCCTGCGAGGCTTTCGCGGTGGATGCCTTGTGGCAGGACTGGTAGAGGTGGAGTTTCCTGTACCTCTTCACCCGGTCCAGCTGTTGCTTCAGGTTCTGGCTCGGTTGGAGTCCTTCCAAAGGAGAGTAGCCCTCGTGGCCCCTTCTTCGGCCTTCTCCTTGGCTCTTCGCGTCTGGTCTTTTAACGCAGGTGTATCACCATCTCTAAGGTGATCAGGTGGCTTCGTTGATGGTGTCCCTCCTGCGAGCTTCGTCTCAGCGTCAGTATGAAGTTTCCTGGCGTTTCTATTCACCATTTTTTTGCTCTTCATAGGGTGTCTTCTCTTTCGCATTGAGTTGTCTTGTCCTTTCTTGGTTTTCTGGACTGTTGTTTGATGCTTCTTACTGTCACCTCGTATCATGCGGCGCTGGCTGGCGGAGCTGCTCCAGCTTGAGTTCGGGGTGGACGTCACATCCGCCCCGTTCCATACGCTTTCTCGTGCTTTGTTTCACCTCCGGCCTGCTCATGTGCCACTTGAGCCGTCCTGGTCCTTGGTCAAGGTGCTCTTATCTTTCCTCTCCTCGGTTTGTGGTAGCCCCTTCAGTTCAAGATTGTTTTCCAAAGGTCCTATTTTTGTTGGCATTGGCCTCTGGGGGTTGGGTCGGGCAGCTTCTGGCTCTCCTCCGGCACAGGGGTTTCTGCTCTTTTGGTACTGGTGGTAGGTTTGTACGTTTGCAGCCTTTTCCGTCTTTTCTGGCGAAGGCCGAGAAGGCTGCTTTCCAGAGGGGGTCCTTGGGTTATTGATGCTTGGTTGGTTCTTCCAGGGGAGTAGTGTTACGTTTGCTTGTTTCCTTGGGCTTGTGGGGCTTTCTACCTCTGTTTTTTGTTGCTAGTTTCTTACCATGTGGGGTTTGTTTTGTTATGCCTACCTTTCTGAGTGCCTAACCCTGGTCGATGGCAGATAAGGAAAAACCCCAACCACAGGGGGGTTTTCCAGGGCCATTGCTCCATGCAACCTCTCTGAGGGGGCCTGGTTCTGGCTCACCATCTCTGGTAGGTCTGAACTCCATAACTAATCGGTCTAATATAACATACATTAGCCCGATAAGCTCCAGGGAGCCCCCGGGGCTCACCCAGAAAATGGCATTTCATTACAATCAACGCTGTAATGGCCAAAAGTTAAATATTCTGTAATTGTGTGTGGCTTTCAGCTGGGTAATTCTGTTAGTGGTGTGCATAGTCCTCAGTTTGGTGTGTCTTAACAAATTTGTATTATTGTATTTCTTTTGCATGTAATTAGTGCTATACTGTGTGTTGATTAGTTCCTGTGTTTACATGTTATGCAGAACATAAGACAGTGACATACCAGTACTAACTTTCCAAAACACTAATGTGTTGTTCCACCTTAGGCTAGTGTCTCATTTTCTATGTAATTTTTGTAAAGACTTCATTTACTTCCTTACATGTATATTTTATTGCTGTCATTATTGGAATATGCAGTATAGTACAGAATATATATTATTGTTAAAGCACTTGACCCTTCTGCTGTGAAATGCACTTGGAAGCACTGTCAGGGTTTTTGGGGTGTTGACCATGCCTATGAGCACCAAGATATCTGGGAGAATGTAAATAGCCTGCAGATGTTTGATTAGAAGCGAGAAAGTTATCTGGGAATAGTGGTCTTAATTGGATGAATTATGGAAGGTGTCCACTTAACCTCAGAAAGAAAAATGTCACACTCCTGTCCTGCCCCACCACAGCTCCTGCAACTGTTAGGTAGAATATTCAGATTTGCTTAATGTTCATATTTATAATGTCAATAGGGTATCACTGAATAAACCAAAGTTTCAAAGTTTTCTATCCCATCTTGAGTATTGCTCAGTACTCACTGCCCTCTTCAAAGCAGGAGAGATTGCTGAAATGGAGGAAATACAGAAAACATATACGGCATGCATAGATGCGATAAAGCACCTAAATTATTAGGATCGTCTCAAAGCTCTCCAAATGTACTCACTAGAGAGGAGACAAGAGAGATATGAAATAATATACACGTGGAAAATACTGGAGGGCCAGGTCCCAAATCTACACAGTAAAATAACAACAAACTGAAGTGAATGATATGGAAGAAAATGCAGGATAGAACCAATACTGGGCAGGGGGGTGCCATAGGCACAATCAGAGAACACTGTATAAACATCAGAGGTCCAAAGTTGTTTACCATCCTCCCAGCAAATATAAGAAATATAGCCGGAACAACATTGGACATCTTTAAGAGAAAACTAGATAATTTTCTTCAAGGAGTGCTGGACCAACCGGGCTGTGGTGGATATGTGGGCCTGCGGGCCACGCCAAGCAACAGTCTTGACTTGACTTGAGGACCATGCTCTCAAGTCAACCCTGGCCTCAGACCAGGCTTAGGGTGAACTAAGAACTCCTCCCAGAACCCCATCATGCAGGTAAATTCGTGTAAATAGGTAATGATATAATGACATTGAATGGTGGAAAAAATATTCTTTGAGAGCATTAGCATGTACTTTTGGAACTGGCCTCGTGGGGTCTGCAGGGCCTCTATACAAATTGATGTATGTGTGCATACCAAGAGTATTGCAGTTGGATTTGTTTTAATAATTTCACATAATCTACATATGATAGACTGCGACCATAATCTACATATGATAAAATCAATACAGTAGAAGCCATGGAGGAGGATTCAAACCTACTCACTTGGTATTACCAAGTAAACACCCACTGATTTTCTCACTAATAAATCATGTTAATGTGATTTCATTGTGCATTTTACATACTGTATCTACTATATTTTCATAACAAAATTTAAATTCCAAATGTTTTATAATTTGTTAGGGTTTTGTGCTCTCCTCTTCCCCAAAGTTTACTAAATAAGAATTTGTACTACAGTACATTACAGGCATTTCCCTATAATCTCTACGCCAAGGGTGTCAAACGTGTGGCCCACCACCCTTCTATCTGTGGCCCACAATGCACTCTTTACTTCAACCGCACCTTGAGCACCCATCTAAGAAATGACAGAATTTTATGAGTCTTTGCGCCTTTGAGATGAAACTACAGATTTTTGAGAGGCAACTTAGAGTAATCTCATACATAACAACTTTAAAATTCCAGCAAAACATTCCTGAAACTTATGCCAATTCCCATACAGAAAAATAGCAAAACATAATTTATATAGAGTATTAGGGGAATGAGATTCCTGAAAGATTAACTGAATTTAAATATTGAGATATATTTCTCCACTTTTCATAACCTATTATTTATCATTGTTAATAAAGTACCAGAATTTCTTGAACTAAAAACATTATGACAATGTATTTTTATTTTTAAGGAAAAGTTTTTGAGAGCGAATATTAGCACATTTTATCAATATCTAGGACCAAATTATCTTAGGATCAAGTACAGTATTTTGTCTTGGAGTACAGTATGTTCATGAGTGAACAGCTCTTTTGTATAATACACATTAACCCTTAAATGGCCCATGGCTATATACCATTTGACACCCACAGGCGCATAAAAAAAAAAATCTATTTTCCTCCTAACCTGTTAATTTGTGTTCACTGATCATGGGAAAAATAATAACAAAATCGTAAGTGGCATATATTGCCCGCTATAGGGCGGGGAAGTCTGGCAAAAATCAGGCGCTGACTCAGCGTGCGTCCCAGGCAGTCTATTGCTTGCCAGCTGTCAGGCTAGAGTTGCCACAAAGAGATAATTACCTAATTATTTCAATGTTTCTGATTGATTTTTCATAGTTTTTTTGCTGTAATATTATTCAATAGTGTGTAGTGTGATATATTTATACTGTATAATAAAATGAGTGAATCATTGCTGTACTCAAAAATATGGTGTGCATATTGTTTATTCAATTATGTTCATCAAACAGTGAACAAATACTTTGTTATTACACTATATACACAGGTTATATATAAGTATCTACATGTTTTGTTCACCATAATGAACCACTAAGTTGCTATTATGAGTCAAAAAGTAACGAGGAGTGACCGCCACACACCAGCCAGCCACTCGCTCCCTCCCTCAACACCTCACTCGCCCACATTCTCCTCCCACCATACTGTTTTTGCTTTTATTCACTATATACAGACGTTATATATAAGTATCTACATTCGTGTTCACCATAAAGAACCACTAAGTTGGCATGCTGAGTGGCAGCCCGCCACTGGCTGCTATTTCCTCCCTCCCTCAAGTCACCTGACTCGCCCACATTCTCCTCCCACCATACTGTTTTTGCTTTTATTCACTATATACAGATGCTATATATAAGTATCTACATTCGTGTTCACCATAACGAACCACTAAGTTGGTATGCTGAGTGGCAGTGGCAGCCAGTGGCAGCCTGCCACTGGCTGCCACTCCCTCCCTACCTCACCTCACCTGGCTCGCCACCATTCTCCTCCCACCATACTGTTTTTGCTTTTATATACAGTCGTTATATATAAGTATTTACATGTTTTGTTCACCATAACTGTACATCTAAGCTTGTATGGTGAGTAAAGGCACAAAGACATAGCTACTCAGTCAGCTGGCTGCCGCCCTCAAGGCCAGAGCACTAATATTTCTCCTCCAACAATACTGTTTGTGGTGTTATTACGCTATATACACACATTATATATAAACATCTACCTGTTTTATTCACCATACTTGTACAAGTAAACTGGTATGGTGCCCAAAGACCATTGTGGTCACCAGTAAACATGATAAATCGTGCAGACGACGCCACCGCCCTCACCAAAATGGCGGCTCCCAACCTACTCCTCTTGCTGTTTATACCCTCTATACACACGTTATATATAAGTATCTACATTTGTGTTCACCATAGCGAACCACTAAGCTGGTATGGTGAGTGCAGTCAATAAAAGGTGGCCACACACAGTCAGAAGACAATGCCACCACCCTCCCTCCCACAGCATTACTCCTCCCTCCATGGAGCACAGCGCTAAATATCACCACAATCCTGCTATTATCAGAACCCTGGTCAGTTTTATCACAGTCAGGGGTCTTCTGTAATAATATCATCGCTACATAATAGCATGAACAAGTACATTATGGCATTTTTAGGTGATGCTGTGGTCACAAGCTGAACAGCAGTGCTGTGAGCTCATGCTGCGTGCGTCTGGGTTGGTAGCTTGCTCAATACTGAGGCCCCTAACACCCGGGAATTTGGCCCACGATTTAAAAAAAAAATGGCATCTGTTTACAAGAGCCCTGATGGTGTGGTGAACCCCGTGTATCCGCGGGCCGTTTAAATCTTGCGTAGTACTCCAAAGCATCATGTGATGCGATGCGCAATTTACTGCAAGTCGGTCAAAGCATCATATGATGCGATGCGCAATTTAAGGGTTAACAAATCTTAGCATTGTTATCACCTTGCATATGCACACCTGAATTCAAAGTTCCTGAACTCAAAGTTCCTGTAGCTTAATCATTTGATTCAAAGTTTGATGCAAGGTGAAAGTCCTAGATATACCAAGCATCAGGAAATGGTAATACCTGGCAATATGGTAGATGATGTTACTGTATTAATATTATTATTTTACTTTTTATGTATGCTTCTCACTTTTTCCTGGAGGGAAAAGGTCTTCCTTGACATGGTCTGCATCATGTAGAATCGGTAAATCTGACCTGTGATAGTAAATTTTTTCGACGCCTATGTATATTTTATATATGGGTGTCAAAAATATACAAAAATATACTAATAAATATACACCTGTACTGTATATTCTTTTACTGTATAACTTTGTTAGATAAATATTTGTTTATAATTGTTATTTTATTGGAAGCTATTGTGGAAAACCTTCCTTTACAGCCCCCCACACACCCACACTATGACAATAACAAAAATTCACATTGTTTTAGCAAAATCCATTTTTTGTATCCTTGACACAACATATGAAAATATAAATTCTTGTAGGATTCCCTCTCAGTTGCTCCCCAATGTTACAACCTGTGTCCATGTGTCCATGCTTTGGGAACACATCAGGACTCTGTGACTGCCTAGCACCTACTGCAGACCATGACCAAAAGCTGACCCACTCAGAGGTGATGTGGAGCTTGGGGATCAGAGATCACCACAAACCTCAGCAAAAAGGAGTAAATTCACCTTTCACAGCCAACAATGG
Organism: Procambarus virginalis; assembly: GCA_020271785.1. Lineage (NCBI taxonomy): Eukaryota > Metazoa > Arthropoda > Malacostraca > Decapoda > Cambaridae > Procambarus > Procambarus virginalis. The sequence goes on from WNGS01165751.1 coordinate 14,919,336, forward strand.
CCAAACTATAGCACTTTGATTATTTTTCTATTTTTCTAGAACTTAGCAAAATTTTTTGTAAAATTCCATAAGCATAAATTAATCATTGAATTTTGTTAGAAAAGCCCTGCATGTGAAGTACCCCCAGAATAACTGCTGCAGCAAAAAGGTTAATAATAAATTCAATAGCATTTCTTGTAAGCTTTATTTAATTTCGTTTACTTTTTTCCTACCATAGTTTGATGGGGTATGCGAGTGTCGTCCAGGATTTGGTGGCCGCCAATGCAACCTGTGCCAGGCCAACTTCTACGGAAATCCTCGGATAGAATGTTTAGGTAGTCTAATATTTTTGTCGTATAATACTGATTATGAATTTTCAGAAAATAAACAACTGTGCCTGGGTGACATAATTTTCTAATTCATGTGACCCTGAATAGTAGCTAGGAAAAATCCTGCTTTGAAAGTAATGATATGCCTCTTTCTGGTGGGACCCCTCAGTGGCTTCCTGAGCTACTTGCCTGCTAGGTTCCAAACCTAAACAACCCAGCCAGGCCAGTTGCGAGTGTCTACCAAGGGACCAGAGCGAGAATTTGGCCTTCCCTCAATAGAGGCAAAGGAGTTTGGGGATACTAGATCAACCCAGGTCAAGAGGAAAAACCACTGGAAAGGTACAGCTTCCCAAAACAAGAAACTGCATGAAAAACTTTGGTAGTCCTGACACAAACTAAGTACATTATACATTCATTGTTCAGTCCCATCTGCTAGTTAGTTACACTTGTTCATCACCAGATGGCAGCCCTGGCAACTTAGGGCTCCAGGTAGCTACCCACTTCAAGCATACACCCCCCCCCCCCAAAAAAAAAAATCCCTCAGAACCCTGGAAAGAGGGAAGGAAGGGAACAGGGAATCAGAGAGAGAGGACCCACCAAAAAGTACAGTACTGTATCATTTCATTTCATTGAATGCTATATTTCTGAGATGGATCATCTCAGTGTTTCTCTAAGCTATCTTACTTTAGAGAACAAAGAAAATGAGGCTCACCAGAGAAAGTGGGGGGTGGGGAATGGAAGAGCAACAAGCAATCCTGAAGGGAAATGGTGTCGGTCACCTGATCTACTGCTATGCGAGCCTGATGCTGCTGAGGAACATGAACTAAGACCTGTGCTGTGAGCACCTGGGAAGAATGACAAAAGTTACATATCTGAAATCTAATCAGTACATGCCATTGAAGAAAGTGGAAAAAAGCCACATCCTAGTGGATATGACGACGTCATGGAGAGACTACAGATTGACAACACCAACCCTAGACAGCATACAACTTGAGACAACCAGACTCTGGAATAAGGAACTTGAGACACTAGGTTGACAGTGTCATTCAGCATAAGGGGCATGAGTGAAACTTCTATTTCTGGTAGAGCCCCTGTGGCTCCCTAATGGTATCTCAATGAGACTGTGCCTATATACTAGGTCAAATTAGTTGTGGGAGTTCTTTTTGGCTTACCAGGGCCAGAACCTGGCCTCCCCTACATCCTTAGAGGTACAGAGACCAGGTGATATTTTGCCACCCCCACTGGGAAAGCATCCAAAAAGTCAACAAAGCATTGCAGACAAATGCAAGTTTGTAGGAACTGAATCCTCAAAACCTACCAAAGAGCATTCTAAACAATTCAAACAAAAAGATCAAATCACTCGATCCTAGCTCAAACCCTTAGTTCCAACAGTGTGCCACTAGGGAGGCCAGATTCCCCAGCTCACTGCCAACTCTTCCAAGCCTGTTCTGGAGGAAATGAACCCCACAACCACTACCTGGAAGGGAGGGAGCGATTGTGTCAGGTAGCCACTGGTGTTCTACCAGAAAGAGGTATTTTATTACATTCAACTACAGAAAAGAAAACAAAGGACACACCAGGGAGGAGGAGAGATGGCAGGTACTAAGGTGAGGCAGACATGAGGCCAGAAAATGTGGCCCAAAGCAACACAGAAATGACTTGGCCCAGGAATAGTTGACTAAGTACTGAGCCGCCAAAGCCCTGGTAGATCGCCAAAATCCACGCTCCCAAATAACCCAGGAAATGTTAACAAATAATGCCATGAGTGCAGTGTATTTTCAAACATCATAGATGCGAGTGTAGATGTCAATCTGGTAAATGTCCAGAGTGCCAGGTTCAGCCTGAGGGGAGGAAGACTGACGTAAAACAACTGATGCCAAGAAGGTGGCAAGTTTGGTGGCGATCGAGGATACGAAAACTCTTCCCTGTAGAGTAGAAGACTCTTTGTACAAGAGACTAAGGACCAAGAGAGACAAAAAAAAAAAAAAAAAAAATCCTACCCCTAGTTTTTCCCCGACATCTGGCACCGAGGCCACCAGATAAGCAGCACATTCTGAGGTTGAGCCATGATCCCTGAGAGATGTAAAAAAAAAGGTAAAAGGAAACCATTCATAGGCAGTGATCTGGCTCCAAGACCCCGGGGCTTGGGAGCCAAACCAAAAAATTGTGGGACTTCCACTCCAAGCAACAGCTTTACCAATCAAGTCATCACAGATCAATTCTGGTCTCAGACATGCTTAAGAAATTGAAGACCTCTGAATGTCAACAGGTGCAACCTTTTCCATTTCATTCTTAGTGGGGCAACCCACAGAATGGCACCCATTTCTCCAGCAAGGAAGAAAGACGCAAAGTTCTTGTGTCCATCGGGATCCACATAACAGGGAATGGAGTAATAGAAACTGGGCATATTAACAATGAATGCCCAGTTCCTCTGAAGAAAGGATAGGAAGAAGAGGTTGGGTATACTTTGCACTTGTATACATTAAGTCTTTCTGCATTCTCCTTAAAAATAATGTGCTCAAACTTTGAGGCACCTGAGGCAGACTGCATGAAACACAAATGGGACATATCCCATAATGTGGTCACTGTCTGATATGCCCCCCTTCCTGGAAAGAGCAGACAAACCCAGCAGGCAGAATGGCAGAGACATATGATACACACCTCAATCTTCAAATTGAAGACAGAGAGAAGGTAGGAGTGCGTGTTTCCGTAGTGCAGACACAACGGCGAGTTCCTCAAAAATATTGATGAGCATGGCCCTACAGAAGACCCAAGAGACTTGTATTACCCGAGAAGAAGCATGAATCCCTTCAGAGAAGAGGACTATTATTCAAGGCAAAGATAATGCTAACAGCAACTAAGAGATCCCTGATTACATACAGCTGTAGTGAACTCTAAAGCAAGGCACACACAGGAACCAAACACACTGGTAGGGGTGCATAAGTGATGAACCATTGGTTTGATTTAGCAAAGATTGTTTACATAATGACAATGTTGCCAATGGTTATCATGCAGTGGTCTGTTTTAGTATGCTTTACCTTTCTGGTGGTTTTTCTTGGATGCTGTGGTTGATCTGAAATCCCCAGACTCCCCTGCTTCTACTGAGGGAGCCAGGTTCTGGTCCTGACCCCTGGTAGGCTCTCTTGAATCACTGGAGTTTTATGTAGTGTGTCAGCTAGCTTATTGGGTACCTAAGGTATCTGCAGAGAGGGGCCCCTCTCAGAAAGACCAAATTACTTTATTTGTAATTTTGCGGTAAAAACCTGTTTTTGCACCATAACTAGTATCCAATTACAAATTGTTAGTAATTCTTTCACATGTTAATTTCATGATTTTCCCAATTCATCTTAAGAGAAAATAATGCATTTTCATGAAAAATGGGTCATTTTAATTTATAACTTCTAAATCATAGGTAATATTGCATATTCTCATTGTTAAATTTCTTGCAGCATGCAATTGCAACTTTGAAGGCTCAGAGACTCTTCAGTGTGACCATGAAACTGGACAGTGCAAGTGTCTGGAAGGCATTGGTGGGGACAAGTGTGATGAATGTGCACGAGGGTTTACTGGACGAGCACCTCATTGTCAACCATGCGGAGAGTGTTTTGACAACTGGGATTTTATACTTACAGAACTGAAAGGTAAAGAATTTTGAGCATCTTAATTTGAAAATTTGGAGAAACCTTGTTGAAATTGATTTTTTTAACATAATAATAGTAATTTTGAAAGTACTGTTGTTAAAGCATCATAATATTGTTATGTTTTTAAACCATATCAAAGCAGCTTATCTCCATAATTTATTATGCCACACACTAAAAGAATTTATAAATATCCTCAGGCCGTACGCAAGCTCTAATTGCTGCAGCTGGACAGATCAAGCAATCGGGAGCAACTGGCGCATATAGTCACGAGTTTGAGTCAATGGAAGAAAAGATTAACGATGTAAGAGATATCTTGCTATCAGCTAACATGACTTCACAGAGTTTAGTCTCTCTTGAGGATCTCATTCAAGAACTCAGGTGATTTATCCCTTATTTGGATTTTTCAAATGAAACATTAATTGGAAATACAGTATAACTGAAAATTTATTTAAAAGCTGGTATAATAATTATTGACTATCTGCCTTAACCACTGTGATGCGCTGAGTTTATTGTGACATTCTCTCTGTGTGCATGAAATCAAGTGTTCCCAAAAAATTCTTTTTTCTTTGTAAAATGATAAATACCCTTCTCTGAACATGTCTATGTAAAAATAAATACCAAATTCTACTTACTTTGGCTGTGGGGATGTGGACAAGATGCACTGTAACATCATGAGGGGTTGGACATCCGTGTGTGATTCTCCCAGACACGGTCGCCCGGGCCATTCAAGCACCGTGTGTTGCCACAAATATATTTTCAATTATTTGTTCCATGTATTTCCAATGCGATTTTTTTTTTATTGTATATGATGCATATTTGTGTCCTTTACAATGTGTATACAGTAGAACGTTCATAATGTTCCATGGAACTGTGATATATGTGTCAGTAATGTGTCTAAAATAAATGTTTATTGTTGCAATATTACTTGTTAAAAATTCACTAAAATTATAATATGTACAGTTTCACACACTATTTACACAGTAACACACTGTATTACACACTCCCTTCAAGAAGACCTGGATAAAATAAGTATATGGAGCACCACTTGGCAAATGGAATTTAATGTTAATAAATGTCATGTTATGGAATGTGGAATAGGAGAACATAGACCCCACACAACCTATATATTATGTGAGAAATCTTTAAAGAACTCTGATAAAGAAAGAGATCTAGGGGTGGTTCTAGATAGAAAACTATCACCTGAAGACCACATAAAGAATATTGTGCAAGGAGCCTATGCTATGCTTTCTAACTTCAGAATTGCTTTTAAATACATGGATGGGGATATACTAAAGAAATTGTTCATGACTTTTGTTAGGCCAAAGCTAGAATATGCAGCTGTTGTTTGGTGCCCATATCTTAAGAAGCACATCAACAAACTGGAAAAGGTGCAAAGACATGCTACTAAGTGGCTCCCAGAACTGAAGGGTAAGAGCTACGAGGAAAGGTTAGAAGCATTAAATATGCCAAAACTAGAAGACAGAAGAAAAAGAGGTGATATGATCACTACATACAAAATAGTAACAGGAATTGATAAAATCGACAGGAAAGATTTCCTGAGACCTGGAGCTTCAAGAACAAGAGGTCATAGATATAAACTGGCTAAACACAGATGCCGAAGAAATATAAGAAAATTCACTTTCGCAAACAGAGTGGTAGACGGTTGGAACAAGTTGGGGGAGAAGGTGGTGGAGGCCAAGACCGTCAGTAGTTTCAAAGCGTTATATGACAAAGAGTGCTGGGAAGACGGGACACCACGAGCGTAGCTCTCATCCTGTAACTACACTTAGGTAATTACTTAGGTAATTACTCAGTACTTCCGAAGTGAGTAATAATCAACGAAGTAGTCCATGGTACACAGCACAACGTCGCTCTTATTGCACCAGGTACAGATAGATTTTCTCTTACTGTTTCTTCATTTTGTGTGCTTGCAAATAACGCACTCATGTACACCCTTGGCCTTAGTACTTGAAGGTGGTATGTAGCCAGGCTTGTAAAGCATAAGGTAGTATTGAAAAGATTATAGGAAAAGATAATTTGTAAGGTAGTCTTGAAAAGATCACTTTGTAATGAAAAGATCGCTTTGTAAGGTCCCACACAGGAAGAGACTCGGCCACCCCTAGAAGAGTGTCAGTCAATCTGGAAGAGATTCAGGCAGTCTTGAAAATATCTATGAAAAACACCACCATGGAAGCTGCTAACACTGTTCATCTATGCTACTTGTATCGGATGCATCATACCTTACCTTGAGTATACCTTGAGGTGCTTCCGGGGCTTAGCGTCCCCGCGGCCCGGTCATCGACCAGGCCTCCTGGTTGCTGGACTGATCAACCAGGCTGTTGGACGCGGCTGCTCGCAGCCTGACGTATGAGTCACAGCCTGGTTGATCAGGTATCCTTTGGAGGTGCTTATCCAGTTCTTTCTTGAACACTGTGAGGGGTTTGCCAGTTATGCCCCTTATGTGTAGCGGGAGCGTGTTGAACAGTCTCGGGCCCCTGATGTTGATGGAGTTCTCTCTGAGTACCAGTTGCACCTCTGTTTTTCAACGGGGGTATTCTGCACATCCTGCCATGTCTTCTGGTCGCATGTGATGTTATTTCTGTGTGCAGGTTTGGGACCAACCCCTCTAATATTTTCCATGTGTAAATTATTATGTATCTCTCCCGCCTGCGCTCAAGGGAGTACAGATTTAGGCTCTTTAGTCGGTCCCAATATTTTAGATGTTTTACCGAGTGGATTCTAGGAGTAAAGGATCTCTGCACGCTCTCCAGGTCAGCAATTTCTCCAGCTTTGAAAGGGGCTGTCATTGTGCAGCAGTACTCCACTCTAGAGAGCACCAGCGTTTTGAAAAGTATCATCATCGGTATAGCATCTCTAGTGTGAAAAGTTCTTGTTATCCAACCCGTCATTTTTCGTGCAGTTGTGACGGCCACTTTATTGTGTTCTTTAAAGGTAAGGTCTTCCGACATGAGTACACCCAAATCCTTTACATTGCCTTTTCGTGCTATGTTATGATTTGCCTGAGTTTTGTACGTGGTTTCCGTTTTTATATTTTCATTTTTTCCATAGCGCATGAGCTGGAACTTATCTTCGTTAAACACCATATTATTTTCTGTAGCCCATAGAAAGACCTGATCTACATCTGACTGGAGGTTTGCCGTGTCCTCTATGTTGCCTACTCTCATGAAGATCCTGGTGTCATCTGCAAAGGATGATACAGTGCTATAGGTTGTGTTCTTGTCTATGTCCGATATGAGGATGAGAAAAAGTACTGGAGCAAGCACAGTACCCTGGGGGACTGAGCTCTTAACGGTTGATGGGCTGGATTTTATTTTGTTGACTATTACACATTGGGTTCTGTTGGTCAGGAAATTGTAGATCCATCTGCCTATTTTTCCGGTAATTCCTTTTGAGCGCATTTTATGTGCAATAACACCATGGTCACATTTATCAAAAGCTTTTGCGAAATCTGTGTAAATTACATCAGCGTTTTGTTTGTCTTCCATAGCATCTAATGCCATATCATAGTGGTCCAGCAACTGCGACAGGCAAGAGCGCCCTGTTCTGAAACCATGTTGTCGGGGGTTATGGAGATGCTGTGCTTCCATGTATTTTGTGAGCTTACTTCTTAGCACTCTCTCAAAAATTTTAATGATGTGCGATGTTAACGCTATCGGTCTGTAATTTTTTGCCTCTGCCTTATTTCCTCCTTTATGAAGTGGTGCTATCTCTGCTGTTTTTAGTATATCAGGAATAACGCCAGTATCTAGGCTTTGTCTCCACAGAATGTGGAGGGCCTGCGATAGTGGTTTTTTGCAGTTCTTGATGAATATGGAGTTCCAAGAATCCGGGCCTGGTGCAGAGTGCATAGGCATACTGTTTATGGCTTCTTCAAAGTCCAGGGGGGATAGGGTGACGTCTGATATATGATTTGATGTTGGTATCATATCCATGAAAAATTCATTTGGGTTACCGATCTTTAGTGCGTTTAATGGCTCGCTGAAAACGAGTCGTACTGCTTCCTCAGTAGCTCGCTCATTTCTTTGTTGTCATCGGTGAAAGTTCCATCTTCCTTTCGCAGGGGCCCAATACTAGATGTGGTTTTCGATCTTGATTTTGCATAGGAGAAAAAATATTTCGGGTTTCTCTCTATTTCACTGATGGCCTTTTGCTCTTTGCCTCTCCTGCGTTTTGTATGATTCTTGTAGCTTGAGTTCAATTTTTCCTATTTCGCTACCTAACCTTCTTCGCCGTTCCTGAGATAGGGTGCGACTCTCAAGTTGTTCCGCGATTCGTTTTCTTCGCTATATAGGGAACGACGTTCTCGTTCCAATCTGCATCTCTTCCTCTTTTTTCTTAGGGGGATGCGGTTTGTACATATTTCTAGTGCTACTGAGCTTATTTTTTCCAGGCACTGGTTCAGGTTCGCATTTTCTAGCTGTTCTTCCCAGTTTATTTCTGTGAAGTCCTGGTTTATTTGCTCCCAGTTTATCTGTTTATTATTGAAGTTGAATTTGCTGAAATCTCCTCCACCGGGAATCTGGACTGGTTTTGGAGGTCTATTCCCCATGGTTGTCATAACTTCAATTAAGTTGTGATCTGAGTAACAGGTATTTGTAATCATTATGTTCCTGATCAATTCATCATTATTAGTGAAAATGAGGTCCAGCGTGTTCTCCTTCCTAGTTGGTTCTACTATTTGCTGGTTTAAGGCAAACCTGTCGCACATCCGTAGCAGGTCATTTGCATGTGCCTGTTCATTAAGGCTACTTCCTGGTATTCTTTCTGATATTACTGTATTAGCCAGGTGCTTCCATTTCAGGTGCCGTAGGTTGAAGTCCCCAAGCAGAATGATGTTCGAAGCTGGATTTATGAGGTTTTCCAAGCAGTGTTCTATTTTCATTAGTTGGTCTTTAAACTGCTGAGGGTTTGCCTCCAGTGACTTATATACAAGGACAATAACTACATTTAGGATCTCTATTTTGATTATCAGCACTTCTACCATATCATTTGAGGTGTTTAGCAGCTCAGTACAGATGAGTGTGTCTTTGATATATAGGCTGACCCCACCCTGAAGCCGGTGTTTCCTGTCACATCTGAAAAGATTGTACTCTGAGATCCATATTTCACCATCATGATAGTCCTTTGTGTGGGTTTCTGTTAGGGCTGCAAACACTGCATTTGCCTGATGAAGGAGAGCATCTATAAAGTGAACTTTGTTGGATTTGCGTGTTTTTATACCTTGAATGTTGGCAAATATAAATGATGTTATCGTGGTAGTGGAAGTGCCAGTTGCCTTACTTGGTGTTAATATCTGAGGCTCCAGTAAGGAGGCCACTGTGTTTGCATCCAGGGTGTATTGTTTCCGAAGTGATTCGTCCAGTTTCGGTAGTGGGGCGGGTGTTGTGTGGTGTAGTACCTGTGTATTCGTTGGTAATGTGTATTCCAGTCTTGTGGGTATCTCCCTTCCCCTCTGTAATCCTGTAGTGATTCCATCTGGCTGTTCCTCTCTCTTATATTTTCTACTCTGTTTCTGCCTTCCTCTAAAAAATTGTCAGTAGTGTCATATTGATCTTCCCGTCTATAACGCTGTGTACCTCTCACGTGGAATTCCGGATCATCACTGAACGCAGAAGACGATTCATTTATGTATCATCTATATAAATTGTTGATGGCATAAGTGGGCAAGCCACTCAGAGCTACAACTGGATACCCTTGGATACAACTGGATAAATTGTCAGTAGTGTCTTATTGATCTTCCCGTCTATAACGCTGTGTACCTCTCACGTGGAATTCCGGATCATCACTGAACGCAGAAGACGATTCATTTATGTATCATCTATATAAATTGGAGATGGCATAAGTGGGCAAGCCACTCAGAGCTACAACCGGCTGCTCGTCAGGCTGCGAGCAGCCGCGTCCAACAGCCTGGTTGATCAGTCCAGCAACCAGGAGGCCTGGTCGATGACCGGGCCGCAGGGACGATAAGCCCCGGAAGCACCTCAAGGTAAGGTATCCAAGGTACCCTCTCTGTATCGTCCTCATAGGTGCTGTATCGCTTGCATCCGACCTTTGTGTTTGGTCCTTATTGCGCCTAACTTTACCAATATCATGACCCTTATGTTCTTCAAACAATAAGGTTTGAAATTCACCGACAGAGCGCGATCTTTCAACACTGCGTCGGACAGGTGTTTGGGAGCCACGGGCGCATACTCACCTAGTTGTACTCACCTAGTTGTGCTTGCAGGGGTTGAGCTTTGTCTCTTTGGTCCTGCCTCTCAACAGTCAATCAACTGCTGTACAGATTACACCAGTTGGGTGGGTGCCACCCATGGTTGTTCACTCAGGACTAACCCAGCCAGCAGCCCTAGGGCATTCTGGAAATTTTTTCCAAGATGGCTGCCTCTCACTGGAGGTCCTAAGAGTCCATCTCATGCACAACCAACCGTGCACACATTTTGAATGGGTACGGAAAAATCAAAAGGAGTTTTCTCGGTTGGTGCAGTTTCCCACCGACCGAGTTTTCTCGGTTGGAGCAGTCCAGTAGTTAATCAAGTATACAATTGCTAATTTCTGATGAGGCCTCATGGATACTCTGGTTCAGAGACATTATTGACCATCTAGGACTCTTATCCCTTATCTACCCAAAGCATCTGCAAATTTGATGCTTTGCCACTTATGGCACAATGTGGATCTTTTGGTCATGGATTATTTTCTACATGTGTTAGCATGTTTCATTTCTTTACTTTCTACTCTCTGCTGCCTTGATGAACCCAGCCTCTTTTGAGTTTGGGTCAGCCCTAGTTTTTGGTTGCAGTAAAAGATTCCCGATTCATCCTAGCTTATGGACAATCCTCTATCTTCCTTGGGGAATTTGCATGGCGTTTGCTCTAACCAAATGCTTGAGTTGGGAGAGACGGGCTTCATCTTTCGTGTTTTCTTGAGTAGAGGGTAGAGGCTTGCCCATTTGCTTTGGTCCTGCCCAAGGATGTGGGCATGTGGCAGCTCCACATGCAGCTTACTTTGCTTTCTGGAGCCCAGGCCACGGAGGATCACATGAGCCACGTTCACGTGGCATCTGTTTTGCACATCAGAGCTGTGACCGAGCTGTTTTCCATCCAACTCCAATGTGGCTTGGATGTTTTGCCATTGGTGCCAAGTATTGCTGCCATGTTACCTGTAATTCCAGCTTTGGTCTTTGCAACTGGAGTCTCATGGTTTGTTTTTTACACAGTTTATATGCAGGGTGTGCCCATCATTCTCATGGATGGTCTCTTGTTTCCATCCTATTACCACAGAGTGGATTGTCGACAGCGTGTCCTTCTGTTTGCTCTGCAAGACATTCTGGCACCAGAGGTAAACCTGTTTGCATTGGCTTGGAACCAGTAAGTTTCATCCCACGTGGCTCGATTCCCCAATCGCAAGACTTCAACACTGGATTACTTCAGCTGCACTGGTTGTGGTGGGGATTCCTTTATCTCAGTCCTCTGGTTTGGTTGTTGCTCCAGGTTTTATCAATCCAGACTGGAAACTTACAAAGGCAGGGTGACCCTTCTATCTCCTAGACAGCTAGCTCAGCTTTCATTTCCAGATTTTCTGGCCCAGTGTCCTAACTTGGACATTTTCTGCAGGTTCATTTGATTGATCACTTCCAACATGGACTAAGGCCATTTCTCCAATTGTCACCATGCCAGTCAGAGATTTGTCTCTTCATGTGGTGATTGACCATGTAGATGGTGTGTCTTGTAGATTAGAAGATTTTAATACTCGGTTCAGTCCATATTCGAGAGGCTTGAACATTCTTGCTGATGATCCCTCCCACTTTTGTTCAATGTCACCCAAATGAGAGGTTATCTTCTTGAGGTTATCTTGAGATGATTTCAGGGCTTAGCGTTCCCATGACCCAGTCCTCGACCAGGCCTCCTTTTTGTTACACACCCCCAGGAAGTAGCCTGTAGCAGCTGTCTAGCTCCCAGGTACCTATTTACTACTAGGTAACAGGGGTATCAGAGTGAAAGAAACTTTTTGCCCAGTTGTCTTCGCCTCCACCGGGGATCGAACCCGGAACCTCAGGACTACGAATCCAAAGTGCTGTCCACTCAACTGTCAGGCGCCCTCTGGACCAGTCCAGAGGGTATATTTAAAGGTTGATGGTGTTTATTTCTTGTGGCTTGTTTGTTTGCCCAAGATGTTTGGGATGTTATTCATACATCAAACTGTGAGTAGCAGTATTCAACAGCCTGGTGGACCAGATCATCAATCAGGAGGCCTGGTCAGAAACTGGGCCATGGGAATATAATCCTTAGAACCACCACAAGGTAGCCACAAATGTATACGTTTGCCTTTGCAATGAATCGCCAGCTTCCAGTGAACAAGACAGTTTCCTGATAGAAGTCAGCAAGGTTCTTTTTCCATGCTTTCCGGATTTGATTACTGTGGTCTGGGTCATTCTTCTGGCTTCATGATAGCTGGTTTCATTTCAAAGACTTTACTTTTGTGTTTTACCAATTGCTGTATGTATCAAACATACAGCAATTGTTTCAAACATTTTGAGATGGTTCTTGTCTCTATGCCGATCTTAATGTATGGAGGCGTTTAATTTTTTATCACTGTATTTTATGGGGGAAGAAGTGGCAGTATGAAGTAGTTTGAAGTATTATTCATCAGTTTTATACCCTCCATCAGTTTTTTTCCATTTGGGTTATGGGTTTCATGACTTGGCTCTTCTTAAATCATCTCATGCCAGATACCATCTCCCTCTATCATTCGTCTTTGGCTGAACACCTCTGCCTTGCCTTTCGCGTGGATTTAGTGTTGGCCCATTTTCAAGTTAGCTACATCTTTCCATCTCTGACTAGCTAATTCTCCTCGTGATCTTTTGACTTGGTTCTTGATTTCTTGTCTGCTCCAAGGTTATGCATCTCCTGAAGCAGGTGTTATGTTTAAGGCTACCCCATTTATTGGCTCTTGCATTGGGTAGTCATGTGAGGGAACTCCATGCCCTCTGTCGTTGTAAAGTTTATTGTACCTTTGCTTTCGGGGTTCAGTTTCTGCAATTGCATACACTGCCAACTTTTCTCACAAAGAATGAGTTAGCATCTTTTTGGTTGACCTAGCTGATTATAGAGACTGTTTGTTATGCCAGGTTTTCATCATATGATCTATCCAGTGGCTGCTATTTGCAGGTACAGTACTGTGGGCAACCAGGGTATCTCGTGAGGTTGCTTTTTTCCTTGTCCCTTGCTGTCTTCTTCTTCTGCTCTAAAGCCCATTTGTTAAGTGGCCAAGCTGTATCAGCTACATGTCTCTTCTCTGGTAGCCAGATACCTTTCTGCCATAACATGTTCCCTGTGAAGTTATGTTGGCTTGAGGGAGATAACATGTTCCTAACCACTTCATCATATCTGTCCAGGTTCAACTTCTAGGTTGTTGGTATTCTCTGGTAAGCTGTCTGTTTTCTTGTAAATATACATCTTTATTATTCAGGTTGCTGTGTGTTGTGGTTGTGTTGAGAATTTCTCATGTAAGGTCCTGTGAGAAGGAAGCTTGGGAAAGCCAAAAAAGCAGCCACTTCAGAAATGTAACATCAAGTATAATGAAATGCCTATTTCTAGGGGCTTATCAATGACTCCATATTTTCCCACCCTGTTTTGTCTATTCACCTGTGTGGTTTCAGGGTTGTTCAGGTTTGAGTGTGATGGTTTGACTATTGATGTCATTTAATTGTTAAGGTGGGAGGGTGGGGGGAACAAGCAGTGTGGTTATATTTTTGGTATTTGGTATAATTTTTAGTTTTTTGTTTGGTATGTGTGTGTATCAAACATTTATCAGTGAGCATTTCAAGCTCTTGTGATTTCCCCTTCCCCCTTACTTCAGCTATTTTGGTGAGTTTCCATTAGTGTGTATAATTTTCTGACTTACAGCTCTCTGAACTCTTGTGAGGAGATATGATTCTGATCAGACTCACAGACGCCTGGTGTGATGTTATTGACCCTTGGGTACCAGTGCAGAAGTTGTAGAGAGCCTTGGAGGGCCTCTTGAAAGTGGCCTTTCATTATACTCTACACTATTTGTAGCATAAAAAGAACTTTCTTTCTTCCAGAGCAAATTTGACAAATGCTGCTGCTGAGCTCCAGGGTCTAGAAGGAGGAGTGGATAACACCACACAGCGCATCTCTCTAGCTACCAATGCTTTAGCTGATCTCCGTCTACAAGCAGAAGAGCTAAGGAATCAAGCCGGTGACCTGAAGGAAAAGGCAACTAAACTACAAGAGGCCAATGTAGAAGGTGAGAGCTCTCATTGGGTGGAGCAATATCACTAGTGTTGTTGGAATTCATATTTACCATTAGCAGTGCTCATCTTACATAAATGCATTTTCTGGGAGGGCTTTACTTTGGTGGCTCTCTGAGCTAGCTGCCTGGTTAACTCAAAAACTCTGCATGAATGTAATGAAATGCCTCTTTCTGGCTCCCTGAAGCACTCTCTCTGAGATGGCTCCCTATTACTAGGTCACCTCAGCCACAAAGTTTTGTTTGGCCTAATGGAGACCAGTGCCAGAATCTAGCCCCCTCATAGAGGCACAGAGACCAGGAGACACTGCCACCCCACCAGGAAAGCATCCAGAAAGTTGGCGAACCAATACAGACCACTGCTGGGTTCAAAGAGATTGAAGCCTCAAACAGCCAAACAAACTCCCCAACAATGTAAACAAATGATCAGATCTCTTGAAACAAATGTGAGCTTCTTAGCACTATTCCCTCCATCAGAGTTGGGGAGGGAGCTGGAACACCCAGTGCCCTATGGACTACTACTCCAGTTCTGGAGCAGATGCACAAATGAACCCACAACAGGTGGCATGGAGGGAGGGAGGGAATTGGGGAGCCACCAGGGCGCATCCATAAAGAGGTGTTTCATTACATTCAGTACTGTTTTTTTTTTTTTTGTGGGAGCTCCTTTGTGGCTTCTGGAAGCTAACTACCCATGGAGGAAAAAAAAGAGGAACTCACCAGGGAGGAGAAACTGACAGGCACTCAAAGCGAAGACGAGACACTAGGCCGAGAGACTCGATCCAAGGTGACACAGGCCACACAAGGCCCGGGAACATTCACCAAATACCAGGCTCCCAGATTCTGTTAGACCACCAAAACCCCTATGACATAGCTCCTCTACACAAGGGGAGGGAGCAGAGTATTGGCTAAGAATTAGACCAGTTGCATTAATATCCCACATAACACAAATTTTTGAGTGATCAGGAGTCAGATCTCCAATTTTATGGAGGCCAATGACCTCCACAACCCAGGGCAACATGGATTTAGAGCAGGAAGATCACACCTTTTGCAGCTACTCGACCACTACGATAAAATTACTGATGCACTAGAAGAAAACAGGATGCAGATGTGGTATACACTGACATTGCAAAGGTATTTGATAGATATGACCATGTTGTGATAACCTATAAAATGAGGTCAATTGGAATACCAGGTAAAGTAGGGAGATGGATCAATCAAATAAAATTGAGTTCAAGCTCAGTAAAAAGCTCTGTACATCAGGGTACAGTCCTTACACCACTGCTTTTCCTTATTCACACATCATATATAGACAATATTACAAGTCAGAGCCTCATGTCATTCTTTGCAGATGACACAAACATCAGCATGAAAATTACTTCTGTTGAAGACACTAAAAAATTACAAAGTGATTATTAACACTTTCATAGTTTGGTCACGATTCGGGCCATCAACTATTTTTATTACGGTTCCGCCGGTGTGACGATCGATGGAGTCACGAGAATAAATATTTGTATAAATTCCAATTTTGATCCGATCTACTTGGGGATAGTTTATAAATGTTCGCCATGAAATTTACGTTTTCTCTAATAACCGAAGAGCTTATTAGAGAAAATGGCATGGCAGTGAATCATCGTGGTAAAACATTTGTATTATTGACACGACGAGTATGATCGACATAGTTTTTATATTTGTTGCCGGTCGAACGCATCCTTATGTGATGGTTTATACTTATGTTCTTCTAGAATGTTCTATTGCGAACACATTGGTACAAAAATTAAATACGTACATCGAAAAATAATGTCAGGACAGTGAATTGAATATACACTTTTTGATGCGGTTTCGCCGATATGCCGCTGCGGGTAACACTTCAGCCACTTCCCACACTCTTGTGGGTCGGTTGCGACATTGATTCTATATTTATATGCATATGTCCGTATAGAGAATTTTATTGCGATTCCAATGATACCAACATTAACGATGTAGGACAACTGTGGGCTTCACAACCATTAAGAGAGTGGAAACATTTTGTTGCTGTTTGGCGCTCTCGGCAAGTGATGTCGATAGTTTTTTATTTGGTGTTGATATTCCTTATGCTTTGGCGGCATTTTATAGGTATGTTCTTATAGACAATTCTATTGCGAACACAGTGATACCAAATTTAAATACGTACGGCTACAATTAGTGTCAGGACAGTAAAAAGAGTATACACTTTTCAGTCTTACCGCTTAGGCGCGCGCAACGCCGAAAGCACATAGGGTATTTTTGTTTTTTTCAGAACGCCGCAAGCGCGAAAGTGTTAATAAAGTTTTTGATTGGTTAGCAGAAAATAACATGATGTTTAACAGTGATAAGTTCCAGTTACTTAGGTATGGTAAAAATGAAGACATTAAACAAAATACAGAGTACTGTACAAACCACAATCAAATCTGCCCATGGTGTTAAAGCAACATGTAAAGGTGCCGTGGAGAGGGTGGGAAGGGGGGGATCCCTGCTGTATGGGTGATAGCTTCTCCCCATATCAACCTAGGAATCAGGGACCAGTGGGTCCCTGATTCCCTCCACTCTCTTCTGCATTGTTGATTGGGGGTAGTTTATATGTGCATTTGCTCCAGAACTTGACTGCTTGAGCCAGTAGACAGCATGAGCCCCAGTCTCTTACCCACAAGATTTGATCTTTTATTTACATTGTTGGAGGGGGAGGGGGAGTTCATTCAGTAGTGTCACTCTATAAATCCAGCAGTGGTTTGTATGTGATCCCTGATTTTATGGGTGCCTTTTCCTGCCGAGTTGGCGAAGTCTCGCTTGTTTCCTGCGCTTTTTGTGAAGGCCAGGTTCTGGCCCTAATCCCTGGTAGGCCAAACTGATCTCTATGGCTGATTCAATCTAGTAGTTGGGAGTAGTAGTCTAGTAGCTCAGTAAGATAGCAATTTCCAGGAGATTGCCTGGCTATTGGCATTTTGTTACATTCATTGTTGTTTTTTCTGTATAATTTCACAGAAGCAAATTGGTTTAAATTTAAAAAAAAAAAAGTCACATGGGTGGTTTCTGGAGAATAAGTGCTACAGTGGAAGTTTTAATATAGTAAAGTAAATGCAGATTTTCAGGAAATACTGTACTGTATCTAAATTCAGTTGCTTTACTTGTTCTAATAATCTTCAGTTTTTTATTTTTTATTATGGTTCAGTATTTTTGCTTATGCTGTGATTACAGTAATTGTTTATTGAAATATGCCAATTGCTGTTCAAACATTTAAGTTTTCCTAATTTACACTTTATTAGGAGCACTGAATTTGACTCGGTATGCTGGAGAGAGGTCACGTGCTGCACAAGAGCGAGTTGACTTCACACAGGTTATTGTGTCTGAATCTGAGCGTAATCGCAGGAGGATTGAAAATCTCCTTTTGCATGCTGGTGATCGGTTTAACCGCACACAAGATGAAAATGAAGCAAAGTTGTCTGGACTTAGTGATATGTTGGATGATATGGATGGTGGCATGCCGGATCTTAATGAACAGGTATAGTAGTGAATACATTGAAAGATAATGGAAACGTGCATAATTTAAATTTGGCATGTTAAAGCTATTGCAATTGTTAAATATCATTATATGATTTTGTATTAATATTTTACAGGTGTGTGACCGACGAGGTGATCCATGCGACACCTACTGTGGGGGTGCTGGCTGTGGCAAGTGTGGTGGACTCTCTTGCAATGATGGTTTAGTCAACACTGCTGAACTTGCTCTCAAGTTTGCTGATGATGCAGAAGAAACGCTAAAGAAAAAAGAAGCATCGGCAGATGAGCTTTTGAGAGGTGTTTCGGGTGCCAAACGTCAGTCTGACATTGCTTTTGACCTTGCTAAAATGGCATTTGAGATGACTTTCCAGGCTCGCAATATGACTGACTCTCATAGAGCAGCAATCTCTAAGCTCCTTGAAGAAATTGAAGAGTACTTCAATGTACCAGGAGCTAAACCCAAGGAAATTAGAGTGCTAGCTGAAGAGGTTTGTAATAATTTTGTCATATGAAATTATAATTAAGGTAAAATTTATTACAGTACCCATTGTATATGCATACATAGGTGTATCTTTTCATCACATCTTTGTCTTGTTAGGTATCCCCAGAAACTGTAAATCTGATGTTTACATATAATTAGCCAAGAATTCATCTGTTATTATACAACAAAGATACAGTTTGTAGGGAAGCTGGGACAATGCAGACATAGCTCTCACCCTGCAACTACATTGAAGTAATCACATGCCCACCTTCCTAATTACACATCTTCACACAATTTAATTCAGTATATTGCTGCAGTATAAATCTTAAGTCATTCTGGAAATATTATTACATTTCCCCATACTTTGTTATTCAGTTTATGTAGCTCATTTCATGTATCGGAAACACTGCTACCTCCTCAGACACTATGGCTGTGAAGTGGAAGCTCTTCCACTGAGCTATTGCCTCTTAGTGCCTAAGTGAGTGAAATGTTTATTTACATGATAGTGTAGTTGACAATTTATATGAAGTGAGCATGGATCAATAATTCCTATGTGCTTAAATAGGAGCTGGGGAAGTATAAATTTATGTTGGGCAGTGGTTTGCTGCCTCTAAACTTTTTCTTGTTGTGGCTTCCTGAATAGCTCAGTGGAAGAGCTTCCTCCTCATTGTGTATGTATATATGTATGTTTTTGTATGTATGTATACATATATATATCTGTATGTATGTATATGTATGCATGTATTTTATTGAATATGACCAAAAGGGTAAGATTCCATTTGCCAAGTGGTGCTCCATATGCTTATTTTGTCCAGGTCTTCTTGAAGGGCATTACAATCATCTAAGATACTTATCTTCCCTATTACCTTAGGATCATCAGCAAACGTGTTAATATAATTCTGTATTCCATCTGGTAGATCGTTTATGTAGACAATGAACATTACGGGTGCAAGAACTGAACCCTGTGGTGCTCCACTTGTGACATTTCTCCAGTCCAATACATTGCCTCTGATTACTGCCCTCATTTTTCTATCAAAATTTTTCATCCATGTTAGAAGCTTGCCTGTCACCCCTCTAGTATGTTTCAGTTTCCAGACCAACCTCTTGTGTGGAATTCTGTCGAAAGCCTTTGTTTTAGGTCCAGATAGATGCAGTCAACCCAACCATCTTTCCTGTAAAATCTCTGTGGCTCAATCATAAACACTGAGTAAATACATTACACAGGATCTTCCAGATTGAAAACCATACTGACTATCTGATATTATATAGTTTTTCTCCAGGTGTTCTACGCATTTAGTTTTAATTATATTTTCCAATATATTGACTATTACACTTGTCAATGATACAGGTCTATAATTGAGGGGGTCTTCCCTGCTGCCACTTTTGTAGATTGGAACTATGTTAGCCTTTTTCCACACATCAGCTACAACTCCTGTAAACAGGGATGCCTGAAAAATCAGTTGAAGTGGAATGCTGAGCTCAGGTGCACATTCTCTCAGAACCCATGGTGAAACACCATCTGGACCAAATGCTTTGCTCTTACTTAGCTCCTTGAGCATTTTTTCCCACTTCGTCTCTAGACACTTCTATGTGCTCTGTTGTTCTCTGGAATTCTTATTGTGTCTGGTTCCCTGAAGATTTCATTTTGTACAAACACACTTTGGAACTTTTCGTTTAATGTTTCACACATTTCCTTTTCATTTTCCATGAATCTATTTCCCATTTTCAACCTCTGAATATTATCCTTTACCTGCAATTTGTTGTTTATGAATTTATAGAATAGACCTGGTTCTGTTTTACACTTGTCTGCAATCCCTTTTTCAAAATTTCTTTCTGCCTCTCTCCACACTGCCGTGTAGTTGTTTCTCACATCTTTGTATCGCTGGTATGTGTGAGAGTGAGTGAGTGAGTGAGTGTGTGTTTTTGTTTGTTTGTTTTTCACTCATTTTAATACTTAAACATGTTTTTATATTTTTCATAACAGGTGTTAGCTCTGGATATTTCCCTAAGACCAGAGCAGATTACAGACCTTGCTGAAAGAATTACACTTACCATTGATTCTCTAACAAATATTGATGCCATTATTGATGCTACCAGAAATGATCTGGACATTGCTGTACAACTTAAAGGTATTGTACTTTTCATGAATTATTTAAATAGTTTAGAATTTGTCTTGTATATCATTAGTAACTTTTTAATGTTAGCATACACTTGAGTTGGTCTTGATTATTGGAGAGAATTGCCACCTGGCTTGTGGTGGCAATATTATTAGGCTTGTTACTCACAGCTCATGCATCAAAACGGTAACTGTAAGCTATGTTTGGGCGCATCCGATCCCACGATCGTCGTCGCCCCTAAATCAACACAACAATAAGCTTTGTTTAATAATGTGTAAATACCTGTTTGTGATTACCAGCTTGTAGTTGCAGGAATATAGTAATTATCATTTATCTTTGCCCTGGTCCCAGTGGAGTAGTACTAAGACGCTCGCCTGGTGTTACGTGAGCGCTTTGTCCTAGGTTCGTATCCTGGCCGGGAAGGATTTACTGGATGCAAATCCTAAACTGTAGCCTCTGTTTAACCCAACAGTAAAATGGGTACCTGGTTGTTAACCGATTTGGCGGGGTCGTATACGGATAACATAAGATTAAAGACTTGCCCGGAACACTATGCGTGTTAGTGGCTGTACACGAATGTAAGAACTCGTGTAATTACCTAAGTGTAGTTACAGGAAGAGAGCTACGCTCGTGGTGTCCTGTCTACCCAGCACTCTGTCATATAACGCTTTGAAGCTACTAACGGTTTTGGCCTCTACCACCACCTCACTTAACTTGTTCCAACCGTCTACCACTCTGTTTGCGAAAGTGAACTTCCTTATATTTCTTCGGCATCTTTGTTTAGTTAGTTTAAATCTATGACCTCTTGTTTTTGAAGTTCCAGGTCTCAGGAAATCTTCCCTATCAATTTTATCAATTCCTGTTACTATTTTGTACATAGTGATCGTATCACCTCTTTTTCTTGTCTTCTAGTTTTGGAAAATTTAATGTCTTTAGCTAACCTCTCCTCGTAGTTCTTGCCCTTCAGTTCTGGGAGCCAGTTAGTAGCATGTTTTTGCACCTTTTCCAGTTTGTTGATGTGCTTCCTAAGATATGGACACCACACAACCGCTGCATATTCTAGCTTTGGCCTAACAAAAGTCATGAACAATTTCTTTAATATTTCGCCATCCATGTATTTAAAAGCAATTCTGAAGTTAGAAAGCGTGGCATAGGCTCTTCGCACAATGTTCTTTATGGGGTCCTCAGGTGATAGTTTTCTATCTAGAACCACCCCTAGATCTCTTTCTTTATCAGAATTCTTTAAAGATTTCTCACATAATTTATAGGTTGTGTGGGGTCTGTGTTCACCTATTCCATATTCCATAACATGGCATTTATTCACAATAAATTCCATTTGCCAAGTAGTGCTCCATATACTTATTTTGATCAGGTCTTCTTTAAGGGCATGACAATCATCTAAGTTTCTTATCCTTCCTATTATCTTAGCATCATCAGCAAACATGTTCATATAATTCTGTATACCAACTGGTAGATCATTTATGTAGACAATAACCATCACTGGTGCAAGAACTGAACCCTGTGGTACTCCACTTGTGACATTTCTCCAGTCCGATACATTGCCTCTGATCACAGCCCTCATTTTTCTATCAGTCAGAAAATTTTTCATCCATGTTAGAAGTGTACCTGTCACTCCTCCAATATTTTCCAGTTTCCAGAACAACCTCTTATGTGGAACTCTGTCGAAAGCCTTTTTTAGGTCCAGAGAGATGCAGTCAACCCAACCATCTCTTTCCTGTAATATCTCTGTTGCTCAATCATAGAAACTGAGTAAATTCGATACACAGGATCTTCCAGATCGAAAACCTTACTGTCTGTCTGATATTATATCATTTCTCTCCAGGTGTTCTACCCATTTAGTTTTAATTATTTTTTCCAATATTTTGACTATTACACTTGTCAATGATCCCGGTCTATAATTAAGGGGGTCTTCCCTGCTTCCACTTTTGTAGATTGGAACTATGTTAGGCTTTTTCCACACATCAGCTACAACTCCTGTAAACAGGGATGCCTGAAAAATCAGTTGAAGAGGAATGCTGAGCTCAGGTGCACATTCTTTCAGAACCCATGGTGAAACTCCATCTGGACCAACTGCTTTGTTCTTATTTAGCTCCTTGAGCATTTTTTCCACTTCGTCTCTAGACACCTCTATGTGCTCTATGTTGTTCTCTGGAATTCTTATTGTATCTGGTTCCCTGAAGATTTAATTTTGTACAAACCTAAATTTAATGTTGGGTGTATTTGGGCAGCAAAGGACCTTTGCACATTCTTCAGGTCAACAATTTCTTCAACTATGAATGGGGAATTTGGTGGGCAACAATATTCCACCCTAGAAAGGAATAGTGTCTTGGTCTGGCATCTATTGTTTGAAATACTCTTGTTAACAACTGTGTTGTAAGAAAGATGTGATATGGTTCTTACATACAAAATACTAACAGGAATCTACAAAATTGCCAGGAATTCTTGAAACCTGCAATTTCAAGAGCAAGAGGTCATAGATTCAAACTAAGGAAACAAAAGTGTTGAAAAATATCATAACGTTTTCTTTTGCAAATGAGTGGTAGACGATTGGATCAAGTTGAGTGAGGTGGTAGTAGATGCCAAAACTGTTAGTAGTTTTAAAGTGATATATTACAAAGAATACTGGGAAGATGGGACACCTTGAATGTAGCTCTCATCTTTACTCATAGTACACTTAGGTAATTAAACACGCATACATGCATTACAGTAATTGTTTTTCTTTATCTTTTAAATACATACCACTTAAATGAATCGGTGATGTGTATGGTAAAGTTAATCAGGGTATGCTTGCATTGAAATCAATTGACTTTACATGAGGGTAACTAGTTTTCCTTGATAGAGCGTGCTGACCAGGCCAAGAAGAAGGCTGTAGATGCATTAAATGTGTCGGAGCGTGTATTGGAGGCTTTGGAGGAAGCTGGTGCTGCTCAGAGTGCTGCAGAAGAAGCTGTCTTGAAAGCTAGTGATGATATACATGCCACACAGACGCACCTCACACAGGTTATGTTCATAGCAGGTTGAGTTTTTACTAATATAATTTTTTATTAATTGCTTGTTACGTTGGAGCTATTAGACATTATCAGGATGATGTGGGAGTGAGTGGTACAAAAAGTAAATAACTTTAGAGTAATCAGTGTGTTGTGTATATTCCCAACTACTGAAGACCATCGATCCCAGATTATATTTGTTTGCTTTGACTCTTAGTATGTTTGTTACTGTGTAAATTAAAGTAAAAATGCAAAAAAGATTTTTGATCAGTATTTGGTGTATTACTGTACTTTTAATTTATAATAATAATATTTTAAAGAAAAATATTCAGTAATTTTATTTCTTCTAATTAAGTGTTCATGTCAAAATATTTTAAATTTAAAATCATTCTTCAAAATCTGTACTAATACAGCAGTAATAAAATTAGTGTTGACTTTTTTTTTCTTTTTTACACAATAATCCAAAATATTTGTTGTAATAACTGTAATTGTAGTTCTGGACATTTAACATTATATGAAGTTCCTCTTTTATTTAAAGAATATACCTTGTTATAAATCGGGAACAAATTTAAATTTGTTCTTATTATTAAAAAAGGAAATTATGTTGTCAGTACAGTACAGTACTTTCATTATTTTAAGTGACCATATTTTGTTTAAGAAGTTTTGAGGTGAATTAAAGTTTATGAAGTATTTGTGTCAGACGGTAAAACTATGTATATTAGTATTCATTACATGCAACCAAAAACAGATGAGAAGAACATGAATTAAAACATGAAGTAGATAGTAGGTAGACTATCCAGAAGAAGCCAATAATTCTTAACTTGTTATTCTCATTCAATAATTCTCAACTCAGTAATTCTCACCAAACAGATTGCAAGTGAGACTAGTGTAGCGCAGGCCAAAGCAAATTCATCTCTTAAAGAAGTGCAAGATTTAGAAAGTCGCGTTGAAAAGGTGAAGATTCAGTATAAGATCAACCAACGACATCTTGAAGACACAACAAATGCTGTTAGTCAAGCAGCACTTAAAGCCCAGCGTGCAGCAAATGATGCTAAGCAACTTGAAGATGTAAGGAACACTGGTCGTTGTCATTTGCCTTTTTTTTTTTATTATTGCAGAGTTTTTATGCCAATGATGTAAACATGGTTATAATGCATCTATATGGATGTAATGTAGTTAAACAAGCTCCATGATTTTTTTTATATCATTTACAATGAGCATATCATGTACTAGGGGACAGCAGTTATGAAATCACAACCCTGGTCTTTCCTGTCAGCATTTGAATCCATGCCTGGATGACAATCCCATAAAGAATTGCCATAAAGAAGTGGGTTGCAAAGACACTTCTTTTGAGTTGTACCAGGTACAGATTTATATGCAATAGATGTACACATTACACTGTAGGCCTATAATACAGCACTAGCTGTTTTTGTCAATTATGTCACAACTCTACATTGTGTAAACTAATAAGTGAAACCACAAACATAAATCCAGCATTGAATGTAATGAAATGCAAATATCTAGAGGGTGTTCTTCAAAGGAGTGGCCTTCAAAAGCCGGTCCCTCTTCTGCTGTTTTTTTTTTTTTTTTTTTTTTTTTTTTTTTTTTTTTTTTTTTTAGCTCCATAGAAGGCTACCACTCACTGTGGTTCATTCCGGCCCTTTTGCAGTTCACTTCTTTGATGGGGTGGTGGCTTGCCTAATTTGCCGACTCCTTGTATATTATTTGTGGCCTTTTTGGGTAGTTTCATACTCAAAAAGTTGGGTATGAAACTCAAAAAGAGTTGGTCAGTCTTTCCCTACTTATGAGGGTTTAGGGCTTTCAGTGCACACTTCCCTCCCTGGCCTCCATCGAGTCATTATAGTGTGGGTAGCTTCTTTATTTATTTATTTATTTATTTATATACAAGAAGGTACATTGGGAATGTGAGAATATATAATATGGTAATTACAATCTTGTAAAGCCACTAGTACGCGCAGCGTTTCGGGTAGGTCCTTAATCTAAGAAAATTTTAAGTAGGTAAATACTAGCAAAATTTATAAAAAAGAAATGATAACAGTTACATGGCAAGAAAAAAAAATGAGAGAAAATTGTAGGTACAGTATAATAAAGCACTCGGGTAGCTAAGATTGATTGCAATGACAGCTTGAATGGTAGTTGACAAAAATTGGTAGGCACAATACAGCAAATGGCTAGCACATAAAGGAAGACAGCAATGAACACAATGATAGGGTTGTTTGGGTTAAATAC
Source organism: Procambarus virginalis (assembly GCA_020271785.1). NCBI lineage: Eukaryota > Metazoa > Arthropoda > Malacostraca > Decapoda > Cambaridae > Procambarus > Procambarus virginalis. The sequence continues at coordinate 14,944,944 of WNGS01165751.1, forward strand.
ATAAGAATTAGGAGATTGGGTAACACTAGGTACAGAGCAAAAATAAAGCTCAGTGTAGGAAACTAAGAAGATGAAATTAAGTGCTTTTTGGTTTTGCTTTTGAATAAGGCAAAAGTTTTAGTTTTTCAATTCACTAGGGAGTGAGTTCCATAGACTAGGTCCCTTAATTTGCATAGTGTTTACACAGATTAAGTTTGACCCTGGGGATATCAAAGATTTATTTCTGGTGTGGTGATAATGGGTCCTATTACCAACCTTCTGGCATGGTTGAAACAACCACATCTCTGTTGGGTGTCTCATCTCTTCCCAGTTTAGAAACAGGACTCGATGGAGCTCTGTTTCATCTTCAGTCTCTCAGGGTTGAACAGATTCGTCCCGTGCACCACTTTGTGTAACCACTTTGGTCCAGGTTTGCCTCGTGTTGGAAGTGGGCTCCTGGATAATTTCCATGGGTCTTCAAGACACATGTTGGAATGTACCTATACATCTGGGGTTCAGGAATTAGCTAGGTTTTGTCATAGAGTATCAGGCCTACAGCTTCCGGGTTCTTCCCTTTGATTTGAATTTGGGCGACTACTTGTAGATGATTCTGAGGATCGATGTTCCCGCGGCTCGGACTCTGACCAGGTCTCCTAATTCCTGGTCTGATCATCTAGACTGTTCAAATACAGACTGATGTATTTGTCAACTAGGTGTTTTGAAAAACTCGACAAGCACCTTCAAAGGTGTTTGTCAAGTTCTCTTGAACACTGCAAGAGGTTGGCCAGAGTTGGCCCCATGTGTGTAGAGGAGAAGAGTGTTGAAAGTCTTGGGACTTTGATGTCAATAGACTTCTCTTGGTATGCTTATTGCACCTCTGCTTTTCATTGGGGCTATTTTGCACATCCTTCTGGTCTCGTGGTGTCATTTGTGTGTACTGATTTGAAACCAGTTTTTTCAATATTTTTTCAAGTGTAAGTTATTATGAATCTCTATCTGCACTCTAGGAAATACAAATTTAAAATTTTTAGGGGATCTCAATAATTTAGATGTTTTATTGAGTGGATTCTAGCAGTAAAAGATCTTTGCATGCTCTCCGGGTTAGCAATTTCTCCAGCAGGTACCCAACATTGCTCAGGTGATGAAGGCCACATCTTCAGTACTGTTTATATATATTAACTTCATCAATATAAACATCTTTAATAGACACAACCATCATCACTGTATCCATCTTCACTACACTTGACCATCATCATTGTAACCATCTTTGGTACACACTTATTTTCCTCATCGTAATCAGCACTGTAACCATCTACACAACACAACCATTCTGATGGTTGGTAACCGTCTTCACTACCTGGGCACTGCCATTTACTCCATTTACAACTTTCATCAGGGACTGCCTCCTCAACTCTGCTCCACCTTCCCTACATCATTGGCTTCATCAATAAAGACAAACTAACATTTAATCATGCAGAAAATATATGCTGCATGAATATTAGTGAGAATGGTAATTGGTATCATTTGCCATTTCATGTAAAGTGAAACTAAATTATAGGGGTCAACGCATGGAAGTCAACCCCAACCGATCTATGACCACTTTTGAATGACCACAAGTCACTGTGCAATGTTTGATTAGGCTAGCTTTGAGCATCTGAATTCCAACCTTGTCCTGAACTTACCATTCAGATGAGGGGCAAGACATGTTTTGAAAAGGTCTCGATCTCTGAGTAAAGCATCATCCAGTGCCTACCATGATTTTAAGTATCTTAGAGGTGGTTAGTACTAGATGCTTTGGGAGCTACTAATGAGTCTAAATTACTGATGTCTTGTATTTACATTTAATGTAGAGGTTGATTCAGTTTCTTTACGCTATAGCAATTACCCGTACTGCCAAATACACTGTCTTCAATTTTTTTATTCACAGAAATACCTGACAGTAGCAGAAAGGTTACAGTTAAAAGCTGAAGCAGCAGAGCAAGCAAGAATTAGAGCAGAAGAACTTAAAACGAGAGCAAATAAACTAGCATCGGAGGCATTTGCAAATTAGCCACTCTTAAAGGTACAGTATTTAATATGTTGTGTGAATTTTGAAGGTTACATATCTTAATGAATTTTAATTTTAATGAACTATTTTAACACTTCTGGTTTCACAGATTGTGTGTGTTTAATAGTATGCTTTTAGTATTATAAATTTGTATCAAGAGTTGTATCAATAAGTGAATCGATAATTGCAATTACCATTCGTCTTCATCTTGAAAAACAAATTAATAAATTATTCACAACATGGTTTTACAAATGGCCGTTCATGTTTAACAAATTTACCAGCATTTTATTCCAGCATAGCAGTTGATTTGTGATGTTGTATACCTTGACTTTAGCAAAGCTTTTGATACAGTGGCATATGAAAGACTGATTAAAAAAATAGAGGCTCATGGTATTGGGGGATCTATATTAAGTTAGCTTAGGGCATGGCTATACAAAGGAAACAGAGTGAGTATAAATGGGGTTAAGTCAGAGTGGGGAAAATGTTGCAAGTGGAATGCTTCAAGGCTCTGTCCTGGGACCTCTTGTTATTCATAATATATATAAATGATTTAGATTCAGGTTTGAGCAGCAATATTTGCAAATTTGCTGACAATACAAAAATTGGGAGGGAAATAAACACGGAAAAAGACTTGCTATTACTTCAAGACAATCTAAATAGGGTTTTGAAATGGTCAAAAAGATTGGCAGATGCAGTTTAATGCTGACAAATGTATGGTTTTGAGGCTAGGTAATGACGATAGTTACAAGACACGAGCTAGATGGTGTGGAGATTGCGAAAGGGATCTGGGAGTTATAATTAGTAAGAATTCAAAACCACAAAATCAATGCATAAATATTCATAATAAGGCAAATAGGACACTGGGATTTATTTATCGAGCCGTAAGTAATTATACACCTAGTGTTGTTGTTCTGCTATATCTTGCTCTGATTATGGGCCATTTAGATTATGCAGTTCAGTTTTGGTCTCTGTACTATAGAATGGATATAAATTCACTAGAATGCATCCAGTGTAGGATGACAAAGTTAATCCTCCAAATTAGAAAACTGTCATATGAAGAAAGATTGACAAAGCTTAAATTACATTCTCTAGAAAGGTGAAAAATTAGGGGTGAGATGATAAGAGGTGTACAAGTGGATGAATGGGCATAACAGACCAGCATTGAATGTAATGAAACACCATTTTCTGGGTGAGTCCCTGAGGCTCCCCGGAGCTATCCAGGCTGTTATGTATATCCCTAAACTTTGGCATCAGTGTGAATGGAGTTCTAGGCCTACCGGGGACCACGGCCAGAACCTGGCCCCCCCTCAAAGAGGCATGAGGTGCAATGGCCTATAGAAATGCACCTGGGATTTGGAGCATTCTATATCTGCTATCAACCGGGACAGGCACCTAGAAAGGTGAGCGCCTCAAAACAAACCCCAATTCTGGTTAAAACAACGAAAGTAGACCAACTAATGGACAGAACTCCCCAAATGAAAACAAGCAAACAAGCATGACGTCACACGAGCCGTGCCGCATGTCTGTGCAGCTTCCCCCTTCCCGGGTGGGGAAAGGGGGTAGCCTCTGACCCCCACGCCAGTGATCCACCCACCAGTTCTGGGGCTGGATGTCAACAACATGCTAAAAAATGCCGCCCAGAGGGAGGGAGGGTTGCCGGGAGCCTCCGGGACTCACCCAGAAAATGGCGTTTCCATTACATTCAATGCTGGTTTTCTGGGGCGAGCCCCTTCGGCTTCCCGGAGCTACTTCCCCAATGACGAAAACAGAGGGATTTACCCGGGAGGCGGTCGGTGCTCACATCTCGACTCGAAGTCGAGACAACAGGCTGCAACCGCCGACCCAAAGCGACACAAGCCCGACCGCCCAGGAATATTCACGAGGTAGCATGCAGCCAGAGGACCCCCGTTCGACCGTCAAAAACTCTGTGCCTGAATGTCAGCCTAGGACATGTTACCGAAGACAGCAGCAAGCGCAGCAAACTTACAAGCGTCATGGGCATGGGGATAGAATGCAGGCTCGCTAGACCGAATAACCCTACGGACGACCTGAAAGACCCGAACCCGAGAACAGGGAAGAAGGAAAACCAGATCAACCCAAAGCGCGCCACGGCCTCTGTGGCCGGGGATGCGCTTTCCCAACCGCTTTAATGGAAGGTTGGGAAAGAGGTCGACTATATGATGAATCAAGTCAGTAACAGTTGTTAGGTCCAGTATCATATTGAGCGGGTGAAATTTGCTGCAAGAATGACTAATTCACTGGAGAAGATTTGTATGCGATAGTGGATGAATAAATCTAATTCTAAGAATAAATCTAAGCCTGTCCTCATCAACAAAGGCCAAATTCTTGTTAATCCTGCAACCAAACCCATTTATGTATGAAAAACACTTTACACACAACTCGCAACATTCAATCATTTCTTGAATATTGCTTGACTGATGACCTCTGTTCAAACCACAGTGCTTCAAATATAAATAATTGCCAACAGAACCTAACCTAATCTATGCCTAACTATACATAGAACCTTAATACATAAACGAGAAAAACCTATTTTTAACATGCATTAAATTTTGTCAACAAGTCTTGGGGTATGGACACAGCTTTAACGAGCCTGGCCTGAAGATGGGTTGTGTGTACAGATGAGGTTAGGCTTTTCAAGCAATTTGGAAACCTCGATTCACTTTTTCTTACTGAACAGAAGATGAATGGACAGACATTTTTACATATTATTCTGTTTTTTTTTGGGTTCACCCCTTTTCAATATCTCCTCAGAGTTTGTGCAGTAATTGTAGAGTGATTTGGCCTTGTGAAGTGCAAGGCCATAACAGATTCCCCAAGTATTTGTGACCAATTCAGCCTATAAAAAGAAGTGCCTAAAATATTGTCAACCAAACAAGTTGTGTTAGGATCAGAATTCAACCCACAACTGAAGAAAATTGCCCTAAAGGCCAAAGAGAATTAAAGAAGAGCATTAAATGTAATGAAATACCCTTTCCTAAACACCCTCATTAGGTCCTTGGTGCTGTGCAGTGGCACTGGTACCATATACATATTTACAAAACTACCAGGTCTACCAAATAACATGACTCCAGTGGGTGGCTGATGTTGACTTGGTGGTATGCAGGTGGCTAGATGGCATTTGGGTTCTTTAGTGTTGTCTAGTATCGGGTTGCTAAAAACATTTTTCAATGTCCTTTTGAATTTTTGTAACTCCCTTTTGACTTTTAGAGCAATTTTTCTTGGTTGGGGTTTATTCATGATCTCCAAATTTATCCTTGCCTCTTGAGCTGGGACAAGAGGAAAGATCCTGTTCCTTGCTCCTAGGCAGAGATAATCGCAGATGTCTGTCGAGCCACTTTTGGCAACGGAACACCAGTTCACAAGCTCTGTAGAGCTACTGAGGTAGGAAGGTAGCTCTCATGAAGGGGAGGTTTAAATTGTACCCGATGCTTTATTTTTTTTACAAGATCTTCTACCCTATTTGAGATAGAATATAGTTGGTAGATAAAAATGCTGTGTATTTCAAGATAAATTAATACTTGTCACTTTTGTACAATATTGCCAATTTTCTTACAGAAATGGAAGGAGTCTTCCAGAACAATGAAAATATACTTGAAAACCATGAGGAACAAATCCGATTAATGGAAGTGAGCATGATAGAATATCATGAATATATATTGCAGAAGACAGAATTTTATGCCACATGTGATTCTGGAACTCGCTGATATTCTTCATAGCAAGAAGATAGTGTTGTGTATAGCAGATTTGAAGTTAGAACTGTGTGTTGGCAAATTTGGGGGGAAATTACTTCAATGTTAAATATTAACTAAATTGTTATATTATGGAATAATTAACAAATTTCTTACTCGGTTCACATTTCAGATATTTCCTATACAGTAATTAATATAATTTCATGTTAAAGTATAAAGTAGCCTTTCAACAACACTAAAGTTTGTCTCTCTATGGTGACAATTTCTGATATATATAAATGGCAATTTATAGTGGAAATAACTTGACTCTCTCTAAACCCATAAAAACTGAAGATATCTAAACTTTATTAGTATGAATAGAGATGCAAAATGTTGCAATTTTGTATTTACCATAATTTAACTTATTTGTCATATATGTATGGCTACTTGTATTTGCTGAACTAATAATTTACATCATGAAATAGGCTTATATTTATCACTATTTTCTCAATTATATTAATATACTGCATTACATTGAAAAAATTTCCTTAGACATATGATGAGTGCACAGTTAGGTGATATTTTATGTAAAACAACCACACTATGCACTTTAGTATATTCATATGCACATATAGTATATTCATATGCACTTTAGTATATTCATATGCACATAAGTGCATAGTATATTCATATGCACATATATGAATATACTTGTATGATTTTGATAAATAGAACAAAATAAATTGATGGATAAATTTTGGTAAATAGAATAATGTACATTGCTTTTTAATGTAAATTATTTTTATTAAATTAATACGCTGTAACTATTTATTTTAAAGATAATTAGAAATATGAAAGCACTTAAGATGCATCGAGACCTCCTTTATCTCTCGGACCTGTATTCTTATAAGAATAATGCAAGATATTTTAATGCATCTAAATTACAGAAGTAACATAATTACATTACAAGTAAGGTAGTCAGTGTTGCAAGAAAACAATGTGCAATTTGAGATTAATACATTTTACCTAGACAGTTGAGAGTCGGAACTCTCGAGGCATAAATTAGATACAATAGATTGTTCTTAAATCTAAGTTTTGAAGTTACAGATGGCTATATTTTTGCCTGTATTTTTTCTCTTCTCCAATGAAGGTGCAGCATGAACTGTTGTACAGTACTGTACAGTAATTAGTGGACATATTTATAGTGTATACAACATAAATTTAAAGGAATGTATCCATCAGCAAAAATGCTAATAATAAAATTAAAAATACACTTCTGGTCTCATCCAATGTGGATTAACAAAATTTTGTTTGATACTGTTACAAAAATAAGCATTACCATCAGCAAAGGACCTGTCTTTACACAGTAGTTGAATGTGGAGTTGAATAATTTAGTTACGAAATAATGCTAACGAGGTAAAAAGCTTCAGTAAATGTATTCCTAAAATATCACCTGATTACACACACACATCATGCATCATTAAACACAAATGAACTCATTATGGCAATTAGTGTAATTTTTATTCACTATTTTACTGAAAACCAATTTAGTTTATAAAACGTGTTTAGCCTTAGGTTCTGGATAAAGTAGTGATAGTTATTTAATTGTGGATTGAGTTTGTAAATAATCATGGTCTTCTATAACCTTTTTAGATGCCATATTTTGAAGTGCCATTTTCTAATTAGATTTTTGCAAAAATCTGCATATTCAATTATTTTTCTCTTAATTTATAGCAGCTATACAAATTTATTTTGCAGACAAAATAAATGGTAAGCATTAAGTGCAACAATACAAAATAATCTTAACTAGTCCCTTACTTTGTACATACGCAAATAATTATTTTTCTGGTATGTCTGTGCTTATACAAAATAACATGTATTGTACAATGTTTGTTTTATATAAAAAAAAAAAAAACCTTAAGAGTTAAACTGAAATTTGGGTGCTACTTGTGTACAAAATACAAAGCTTCTCTCACATGTGCCACTTGTGTGTGTAATGATAATGAACTTCATAATAAATGTTGGGATAGGTACATACTTCATTAAATTCCCCTCCCCCCCCCTTTTACTCCTAAAGTTATTTACCTTCCACCACCTGCACATGTAATACTAAGACCTGTGCAGAAACTTTCTACGAAGTATGTAGAAACATTTTATTTTTATTGTTGGGGAATATATTACATAGACTGAGAGGGAAAAGGTATGGAGGAGCTCTAATAAACAAGAACTAAACAAGCAGTGCCAATGTTATGGCCTGATTGGGCCAGTAATCGGGTTCTTTCTGCTTAATGAGCCTTACAGCCTCTTCTATGATACCACCCCAAGTCAAGGGGTAAGTTATCAAGAATTGGCAGTAGCAAGTAATTGTAAAATAAGAAGGGGGTAATCAAACCGATATATAATCTCTTTCGTTTAACAAATACACATGTACACTGTCACTTTCGCACAGAACACTTAATATATCTGCAGTGTTCTTCAAATCCCGGCGAGTCCACTATCTTCAAGTATATGTCATCCACGTCCAATGGTCATTACTGGCATGTTCACCTTACTCAACATGGGCCATTCCCCACACTGTATGGTTATGATGTCCATATACCCAACGTCTGCTCTCTAGAAACACAACGGCAGAGGTCTCCAGCAACACGCTGACGGGTCACAATTTGTATATGTCCAGGGGTTTTTTACCAACACCTTGGCAGAAGTTTGATTACACACTAACAGCACTTCTCGGTAGATGGGGAATATTGTCGTCTTTTAACGCCTCTTGACCAAATCCTGGGTACGTCGTTTCACACCACACTGCACAAGTACAACAGGCAACACACAGTTTACTACCAACATCAGTCACTTGTCCACATAGGAACAAGTCGGAAGTTCTGAACTGCCCAAGGTGAACTGCCTTCCACAGCACAAACCCTCCTTGTCACCTCTATGGACATAATAGTAATTAGCCAAAGTACACAAGGATTACATGGTATGACAGCCTTTCACCAGAGACCTGAAAATATGATTATATGCACACTATAGATGGCGTTGATATCGTTACTTTCCTCGCCAAAGGACATCATCGTCGACCCATCATACCTCATACTAATTGAGGTATGAACAGGAACCTTTCTCAGATAGCAATGAATTTGCCACACCTCCACCAGCAGATGGCGTTGTCTTCGTCTTGTTTAATGCCTTAGTGCAGGTCTGTAGATGGCGTCGAAATTGACACACCTCACTCCAGCAACAGTATTATCGTCACAGCCACTGAAAAAAATACCTACGTACAAGTGATTGGGACTCCTGGTTCAATCTTAACGACGAGCAGACGTCTGAACACCATCTCCGCCTGGGGTCTGCTGGATCACGTTCTGTTTTCACATTTTGGATTTGATACTGCCGTTTGGCATTCTTCAATGGTCCGGTTGTACAACGCTTGGCGCACATATCACCTTGAGTTACAAGATTGTCGATAGATTTTTTTTTTTTTTACGTGTTCTGGCTGGTTCTCCTGGCGGGGTGACGGTGTCCAACGCCGGCTTGGCCAAGAAGTGCCGGGAGTTGGTGGGTCTTCGTGGGCTCCTGGTGTGCCCTCAGATGTGATGGGCAGCTGGCTTTTGCTCTGCCGGAGGGCACTGGATGACTTTTGCATTTTAACTGGGGGCCGAGTTTTGGTTTTCCTACCCAGTGTTCTCTGTGTGGGGCGGGGCCAGTGCTTGTCACCATGGGGGACACCTGGGGCTCCCAGATCATCTACCCATTTGTTTTTCTTTGCCGCGAGGCATATTACTTTCCAGTGATTGGAGTCATTCGTTTCTCAATTAGACTTGGCGTTTCAACTTTCTGGGCTTCACGATTAACCCATTACAGATATGCCGGAGAGCATCTGATCCCACGATCGTCGTCACCCCTAAATCAACAAGAAAGTGATTGATAAGCAAATACCTGTAGATATAAGTAATTATCAAAAGAAGGCACAAAGCCAGGAAGACTAGTACTGTCTGTGTCTAGAGATAACACCATATGTTTTATTGATAAAAACCTATGCAGGTGGCACAGGTTTAAAAAAAAACAAAGTTGAATGTATATTAAACTTTCATTATATTTCATTATATTCAACGCTGGTTTTCTGGGGGGAGCCCCTTCGGTTCCCCGGAGCTAATTACCCACAGAAGAAATAAGAGGGACGTACCCAGGAAGTGGTCACCACACACTCCCCAACTCAGTCGAGTCAACTGGCTGTAAACCAAGGTGACACAGGCCCGAATGTGCCAGGGAACAACCACGAGATATCGAGCAGCCAGGCCCCTGTACAACCGCCAAAAGCCCCGTGCCCGAATGTCAGCCAGGACATGCCCCCAAGACGGCAACAAGAACAGCGAATCTACGAACGTCATGGGCACAGGAATACAATGCAGGCTGGCTAGCCTCAATAACACGGCGGATGACCTGGGAGACCCTCACCTGTGAACAGGGAAGAAGGGAACCGGATCAATCCAAAGCGCGTCCCGGACACAGAAGCCACGGTGCGCAAATAACACTGGAGGGCCACAACCAGACACAAAACACAATGCACCCCCCATCGGACCAACCAAAGACCTCTCCGGAAAGCAGCAGTCTCATTCTTCTCCAGAAAAGAGGGAGACGGCTGCAACCGAACAAACCTATCGCCACGACCGAAGGAGCAGAAACCCTTGTGCTGGAGGAGTGCAGGAAGCTCACCGACCCGACCTTTAGAGGCAAATGCAAACAGAAAAAGAGCCTTCAAGAAACAAACCCGAACCAAAGGGGCCACAACAAACCGAGGAGAAGAAGAAAGAGCACGCTGTCCAAAGACCAGGACGGCTTAGGCGGTGCATGAGCAAGCCGGAGGTGAAACAACGCACGAGACAGCTTACGAAACAGCGCAGATGTAACACAAGACAGAAAGCAAGCTGATGCGGCTCCAACGCCACACGAAACGAGGTGACAGTATGCAGCAAGATGACGACCCCGAACCTCCACTAGAAAAAGACAAGCCGACGCCAACAACGCCAATAGAACTCCATACACATGATTGGTGCCATTCTGACATTAGCATATCAGCTAATGTCAACGAAGTCTGACATTAGCATATCAGCCTGGATAAGCTCCAGAGAGCTGAAGGCTGCCCCCCCCCCCCAGAAAAAAAAAGTAGCAAAGACCATTGGCAGAATTAGACTTATCTGTGAATAGAGCAATGGAGTGTGAGTAAAATGGTCAAGCATAAGGCCTTTCATAATAATAGAAAGCACATTAGCATTCACCATGTGGGTCAGTTTTTGCAAAAAAATTACAAAAAATTAAAAAATTCACTGGTGTCCATGAGACAATTTTATGTGTATTGTACAGTATGTAACTGTGTACAGTATTTTCTTTTAACTTATATTTAATGGCATCAAATAGTTTGCTTTAATAACTATCATTTCGTATTTGGTGGACCGCAGGATTTAAAATAACGAATTTAATGATACAGGACCTCCGAAAGGTTGGCGACCGCTGCCTTAGAGCATTTGACTCGAGGTGTGTGACATGAGGGTAACCAAGATAAACATGTCAGATCTGCCCCAAGAGTATGAAAATACCTATATACAGAAGAAAATTATCATGGTGATAACAGGGGACTAGGATCGACATGCCTCCGAATAAGAGTCATAGCATACGTTACAGTTGTAGAGAACTTTAACCCATTATTAGTGGCCCAGGATGACACATTACTGAGAGATAAGCCTACCCCCTTCTATTTTCTTTCTTTATCTTTTCTCCCACGCTCCCTTGCTATCCTCTTCTTATTCCTATCTCCTTCCCATTCGGTGGTTATAATAGGAGCTGCCTCGTATGGGCCAATAGGCCTTCTGCAGCTCTTATTACTATTACTATCCCCTCTACACCTTACTTTGCTCCCCAGCTCTCTCTTGCCTATTTACTGCCTGTCTCTACTTTCTCATCACAATCGACTTGAGAATGGTCCAGGACGGACCGAAACGTCGTCGTCCCTTCACCTTCTAGTGTGTGGTCTGGTCAACATTACTGAGAGTTAAAACTGGTGTTAACAGGCAAGTCGTTGTTACTGCAACTATAGAGCAAAATCGTTAACATAAAGGGCCGAGAATATCCCAGGGGTAACAGAGCCCATTTGGGGCAACCAAGAAAAGATTAATGCTTAGAACACAATCCTTGAGAACACCATACTGTTGAAGAGTGAGTGAGAAAACATTACCAACTCTCACTTTAAATGAACAAGAGGAAGCTTTGAAGGAAAAGTGAGAGATTGCCATGAATGCCCTAAAAAATGTAGTTGGGCTAAAATACTTTATCTCTAGGCATTATCATAAGCCTTTTCCAGTTAAAAAAAAAAAAAAATACTTGTGCCAGGCTTGACTTGAGAGCTTGGTTTAACAGGCTGTTGTGTGAAGCAGCCTGCAGGCCCACATATCCACCACAGCCTGGTTGGACTTGCACGTCTTGAAGAAAATTATCTAGTTTTCTCCTGAAGATGTCCACGGTTGTGCCAGCAATATTTCTTATTCTCGCTGGGAGGATGTTGAACAACCGTGGACCGTTGATGTTTATATATGTTGACCTTGATTGTGCTTATGGTGCCCCTGCTCTTCACTGGTTCTATTCTGCATTGTATTCCATATCGTTCACTCCAGCATGTTATTTTACTGTGTAGATTTGGGACCTGGCCCTCCAGTATTTTTCACGTGCATATTATTTGATATCTCTCTCGTCTCCTATCTAGCGAGTACACTAGAGAGCTTTGAGGCGATCCCAATAATTTAGGTGCTTTACCGCATCTATGTATGCCGTATATGGTCTATGAACTACAGTACCTCTATTTCAGCAATTTCTCCTGCTCTGAAGGGGAAAGTGAGGACTGAGCAGTACTCAAGTTGGGAAAACACAAGTGATTTGAATAGTACTGTACAACCATTGTGATGAGATCCCTGGATTTGAAAGTTCTCATAATCCATCCTGTAATTTTTCTGGCTGACGCAATAACTGCAACCATGGAAGAATTTGTATCACAGGCAGTATGAATGTAGATCTTCAAGTTCACTAAAACATCAGTCATGATGTGACAATTGTAAAAGCCAAACTGAGTGGGGAAAGAGGTTGTGATAATGTTCCAGGACCCACATGAGGCATACATTTAACATGATATTCAAAAAGTCTTCGGACACAACTTGTCAGGTTAATGGGACATAAATCTTCAAGGGAAGTGCCTAGAGTACCAGATTTTCTAACGAGAACAGAAACTTCCCAAAGCCAGTCTTCGAGAACCTAATGTCACCTGCCAAATAGGGTTCTAGATGAGCAACAAATACTGCAAGGTGCTCAAGAGATTGAGTATCTTATAGTGAATACAGTCTGAGCCTACCAGCATAGACTGCTGAGGGGACAAGGTGGACTGTGGTTCAGGAAAAGTGAAGAGAACATTAAAGGGAAGTTGGAGGCAAGTGCACAAGTCCAAGGATCGAGATTCAATGGCTTATGGGGGCTTATGAGTAAGGAAAATAGGGAGAAGAGTACCAGAGTTAACAGCTGACAAGTACTAAACCAATACATTGACAACCAACACCGAATCTGTAACAACAGCACCAAGGATATGCACTATGTCTGGGGTCAAATTTACCCATGATCTTACAGAAGATGAGTTAGTTTAGTTCATTTATTATGCACCCCCATACCCATCTTGTGGGCGATAGTGGAAAGGGTTACAGTGGCACACAGTGGGCTCGGGGACTGAAACCCCACAATTCATTTTATGAACCGTCTCTGGGAACGGATTAAATTCGTAAATGGAGGGGGCCACTGTACACGAATGATTTGCCTTTCTTAAAAGTGTTCTAGTGTTATTGCCAGTGAAACAGTCAAGGTGCAGAGCCCAACAAACATCTCTCATAGTGCACCACATCATCTGTGTGTGTTGTTTTTACCCAAATCTCATTGTTTCTTGCACACTAAGTATTGCATTTGTGACCCAACTCCATAGACTACCTACCACCTGTTGCAGTGTGTCAGACAATAATATTGTCCAAAGACTTTGTGGTATTAACTGGCATACTTGCACAACACCTATACATCAAACAACAGATGTCAATATTACTATTTTCATCAGATTTAGCAGCTTGTAAAAGCAATTTAGCTTCAATTGATAACATGAAAACACTCGCTCACTCTTTCTCCCCTCCCCCCACCCACCCATTCATTACCACCACCGATGAGGCACTAAGATATGACCAATATATCTTGTTAGTTTGATCATGCTAGTTAACTATAAAGAGGAGCTCCCTATACTGTTGCAACATGTATGTTTCAGTTGGAAGTGTGTGTCTTGAGTGCAGCATCATATCAGACACCACCCACACGCTCACTATCTTACCTTGATATTAGAATATGAAATGTTGTTAACTATTCGTTATCTATGCTTCTAACAACTGCAAGGATCTGGAAGCGCTTTAGTGTCAGTTTTTCCTAACATGGCCACTATGCACGTTCAGTCACTGGGTGGTGATGTGGACTCGGTAAAACGATATGCCAGACAGAAGGAAACAAAGACTGTTTGACATTTTTGAAAAAAAAAAATCCAATCAACGAAGGTATCTAGAATCAAATGAATCCCTAGATTCAGTGGGACATTAGAATAAAATGGAGCACCTGCCAGTCACTTAAAAGTAATAGGAGCAGTGTAAAGGGGTTAACCATTAAAGAAATGTTTAGTGCTAAAGAAAACAAGTTTATTTAATTAAATATACATCTATTTACCCTAGTAATTGTGTTTATTCATGTTTGGTAGTCACAAATACTCAACTTATCACTCATTGAAAGTTCTATACTTAATAATATATTAATACTCTGAGTACATTTAAAGTGTAAAGTTAAAAGTTCCCTATAACATCAAAAGTGTATGTGCACATTATACAGGCTACATACATCAGACCTTCATGAAGTAAGGAAAAGAGAGAGAGAGAGAGAGAGAGAGGAGAGGGAGAGGGAGGGGGGGAGGGAGGGGAGGGGGGGAGGGAGGGGGGGGGGAGGGGGGGGAGGGAGGGGGGGAGGGAGGGGGGGAAGGGAGGGGGGGGAGGGAGGGAGGGGAGGGGGAGGGAGGGGGGGGGGAGGGAGGGGAGGGGAGAGAGGGAGGGAGGAAAGGGAGGGGGAGAGAGGAGGGGAAGGAGGGATTAAAAAGAAACTTTTTCTATCATCCAAGCCATTGTTATTGTAGCACCTCGGTAGTTCACATTTTCTCCAGAATCAGAAGTCAGTAGTATCATAGGCAGTGACAGTTGACAAGCCCCTGTAATAAAAACATAGAGTTAGTTTATGAAGTGACGGAAAATGGGAACAAAATCATTACATTTTTTTTCCCCCCAGTTGCTGGTTGGTTGGTTGGTTGGTGGTTATCTCTCCCCCCCCCTCTTTCTCTCCCTCCCCCCCCCCCCTCTCTCTCTCATATATACTATATTGATCAGCACTGGTTGGTCAACTAAATTTCTATAATCTTCAAATTTTCCTTTCTTAATCCCTGTCTGTTCCACTGTTTATAGGTGACGTTCACCAATGGGTTAAGAAACATTTACTTTTTTTTTTAATTTGCTGCATATTTCAAATGCCATATTGACAATTATTTTTACAGTAAAGTATACTGAAAACCTATGTTCAAATTTGATGAAAATGAAGAGCATATGCTATTTTCAGAGCATAACACAAAATTAAATATTGGTGATAGTTTATATTTTTAATCTGATTTCAATATTCAACTTTTAAAATGTTGGTGGCAATAAAAAAATCCTAACTTGAAAAACAAGAAAATGTTAGAGCATTTGAAGAGTTGATTATGCAAAAAAATTGGAAAGTGTTTGTGCAAGTTTTAAAAACTGATGTTATGTCCAATCGTATATGTATGCTTTGCACTATTTAAGGGTTAAAAACAGTTTACCATCGTTGGTAAAAACCAAATAGTTTTTAGTTGCTGTGTTCACCATCCTACCAGTGTGAATGGCGGTCAATATGTTGACTCATACAGTTTTTCCCCAAAGGTGTAATTCACCTACTGCAATATTGTCAATGTCTGACATTTCTTCCTTCATGATGTTAGTGAACATAGAACTGAAGAGTGTAGTAAACTGGAACCTTATCTTGAGATGATACTTGCATGGGACTGATTTAATTGCCTGTATATAAAATGTGGCCCTTCTTGAGTAATGGTGTCAAATGTCTTACTACACTACATACCTGGAGAGGGTTTTGAGTTCTACTCATGAGCCTACAGCAGGAGAGATACATAATTTATAGTTAGGAAATACTAGGAGAATTTGTTCAACATCTGTACACAGAAATAATGCCACATGGGATTCAAAAAGAGAATTTGATACAAACCTTCAAAGGATACCTGATCAACCAGGCTGCAAGCAACCGCATCAAACAGCCTGGTTGACCAGAGTTCAGGCATGGGGACATTAATCCTCGGAATCATCAACAGGTATACCACTGCCCACAAAATTAAATTCACATTTTTCAGCCAAACTTTTTCCCCTTAAAAACCATAGCAAATGTAGACTGATATACTTCCCATTTAAAAATGTAATAAAAGTTATTATGTGTTTAGCTCTCAGCACAGTGCTGGTAACTCCTATACATCTTCCATAAGTATTGCTGCACGTTTTCATTTTACCTCTAAATTCCTACTATTTTCATCCAAATATCTAATTTCCTTTAAAATCTCACTAGAGCTATTTTGTTCATGCTGATTATGGATGCAATATTTGAAAGAGGATATTTAAACAAATAAACACTCCTAAATTATTGTTGTCAGATATTGTTGCCTTAATTTTCTAGCAACTTCCAACACCTTGCCTTTATTTTCCCAATTTTGGGTCTAAATCTTACCAAAAGTAATTTTAGACACATTGATCAAGTTGCAACATTAAAAACAAATAAATTATGAATTTATTTGTTTAAATAAATTATAAATTTATTTGTTTGCATCTATTCCCTCAGTTATTCATGCAACAGCTCTTGGCTCCTAGTGTTGGTCATTCTCTAATACCTTCTAACCCCCCCCCCCTGTTATTTGCCATTTTAAGTGCTCAGTTTTGATTATTTTTGTCCAAATTTTTTTTTCTTTATGAAACTATTGCAGGTAAAGTTTTGAAATTCAAATTCAGGTTGACAGATCAGAAAGAGAAGATTTCTCAAATTAAACATTTGTTAATATTATTTCTTCAAGTTATTTTTGCCTTAGTTCTTGGGACAGTCTTATTCAATCTGCAGCATCTTCGAACACTTTTGACCTTATTTTTTAAACTTAATTTAAACCTTTTCATAAAAAAAAAATCTCCTTTGTCCTTTAACCCAGAGCATGGGAAATATTAGAGCATGAAAGGTAACTCATAATATGGCTCCATTCACATTTTTAATGATTTTGTTTTATGTTTGAAGTCTCTTCCAAGGATGCAAAGTCTCCTTGGCCAAGGATGGGGGGGGGGGGCAATGTGTTTATCATCACACATCAATTTAAACTACTGTCTGGGTTATATTCACCAT
Organism: Procambarus virginalis; assembly: GCA_020271785.1. Taxonomy (NCBI): domain Eukaryota; kingdom Metazoa; phylum Arthropoda; class Malacostraca; order Decapoda; family Cambaridae; genus Procambarus; species Procambarus virginalis. The sequence goes on from WNGS01165751.1 coordinate 14,962,218, forward strand.
TATCTTGATAATAGTTCATTTGTAAAATAATATACAGTATCACATTTGAGTTTAATATAGTTTATATTTGGATAAGTACTGCAATTAACATGGACGTGTTGTGATAGGCTGGTTTGGTGGCTGCTTACACGAATAACTCTCACAGTAATGAACCTTTGTTTAATATACTGAGTGAAAACTTTTAAACTCGTGCAGAAACTTGATAGCGAGGTCCAACTTTAAAGTAAACATTTCCTTTTGTGTCAATACATCTCGGTGACCCCCACACAGCACAAGTGGCTTCAAATCTATAATTTTTATTCCAACTTTGTGATATTAGCTTGTAGATATCCATACTTGTAGATATTAGCCAGGCAGCAAGATAATTAAACACAAAGTTCTGCTAAATAAACCAAAGTAAAGTACAGTACTCACCTCTCATCTCGCGACAACTTGTAGTAGGTATCTATAAAGTCCGCGTGAGCCAGTTTCTCCAAGAACTCTCTGTCATGTGTAATAACAATCAGCTGGAAGTTCCGTTGATGTGTTCTCTTATTAGCAATGCTGAGGAATTATTTTACAATTATTAGAGAGTATAAATGGAATAAATAAACACAATACCCTCAGACACTAAAATATAGAAAAACATCTATTATAAGTAATACTTCTTGAGCTATTGAGTTATATATCTTGAGTTGAGTTATACTATAATACTGTACAAACAGGTACAGTACTGCAGGCAGACCTACTTGAAGTGTGCCATAGTATAGTCATATTTCTTGCTATATTCTGTGATTTTTAAAGTGCTATGTTGTTTACTAACAGAGGCACTATTATTTAAGTGTGAAATTTATCAGCGATGTCAAATTTATACAATATAATAGGACAAGTGGGTAGGATATTCCAGTCAAAGGAAGAATTGGTTTGTGTAGTTACCTACAGAGTAAGAACTAAAACCAAATAATTAACACAGGGACAAATATTTATCAGCAGGTACAAACTGTGGCATATCTTCAGCTACAATAATGTGGCTGAAAATATGATGACCAAACCACATATCAGAAGATGAAGAAACAAAGATGTTTTCGGGCCATCCTGGACCATTATCAAGTCTTACCTAACTTAAGCCTATCCCCACTTTTCTTTTTCTTACCCTCCTCTTATTCTTATCCCATTTGTACCTTTCATCTTTCCTTATTTATTGACCCGTTCCTTCTCTCCATCGCTATAGTTACAGTGCTGCTCCTGTGCCAGGTAAGTCCACTACAGGCTCACCATAGCCCGTGCTACTTGGACCTTGTTGTTTTAGATTCAGCTACTCAGAACAAAAACAACATCCTCTCTCCATTATGGGCTAGTCATACCTGTGCCACCTCTTGGGTGGCTTAATCTTCAATCAATCCTCCCTCCACTCGCACACGACTTGATAATGGTCCAGGATGGACCAAAACGTTGCCATTTCTTCATCTTCTGATGTGTGGTTTGGTCATCGACAATATATCAGCTTTAACTGGAATAATGTACACAATTGTACATATATTTTTTTTCACATATTATAAAGGTAACGTACCTAAGGAGTGCAAATGAGAGTGCATCAATGTTTTCACGATCTAGATTGGTGGTTGGTTCATCCAGAGCAAGAATTCCACAGTTAGCACTAAAAGTTTCTGCAAGGGCCATTCTGAAACAAAAATATACAGATTTAACACGCATTTATATACTGTACAAGTATAAACAGGAGAAAAAGAGCAAGTAGTCCTAATTTACAAACAAATATTACAGAAAAGACCCACTGAACCATAGTCATAAGAACATAAGAATGGAGGACACTACCGAAGGCCAATTACCTCGTGCAAGGTAGCTCCAACTTAAAACCAATTCAACTTTTTCATATACAGTACAGTGTACTGTACATGTTTAACCTATATTTGACAAACGAAACAACCATTGCCCACAGAATTCCACTGAATTCAAAAGGTGACACCCCTAGTGTTAACACTTGCATCAGAGGAGCTCCAGCATATTTCAACAATCCTAAGTATTGTAATACAGGTTGATGATAGTAAGTGGTGTCCCAGGGAACATAAAGGTATAGTGCTTTTGAAAAATAGGCGAGATAACAGGAATGTGCTAAGGGAAGTGAAAAAATTGGATGAGAAAAAGTTGCCCTGGTGTTCCAGGGCAGACAATAACATTCAAGATGGTCGCCTGCAAGAGGAAAAACAAAACAGAGCTTGATTTTGGGGGATTCAATGAAGAAAGCATTGATATAACCAGTCTACACAACAAGTTAGCAAAATTAGATACTATAGTGAACTCTCATGTAGAAATAATAAGTAAATTGAAAGAAAGTAATAACCATTTATGTAGCAAAGTTTTATGTCTTGAGAGTTTAGTGAAAGACTTGTGCAAGGACAAGAATCAATTGAAAACAAATTGCAAAGCCATGGAAGAAGAAAATAAACTCTTAAAAATAGCTTTGGAAGAAGTTAAAGCAAATTTAAACATAAATGACTAAAATAGGAAGGTAAGGAAATTCAACAGGAGAAACAGCTTTTATCAGCACAGATGGAAGTTACACACAGCTTCAAGAAGACCTGGACAAAATAAGTACATAGAGCACCACTTGGCAAATGGAATTTAATTTTATAAATGCCATGTTATGGAATGTGGAATAGGAGAACATAGACCCCACACAACCTATATATTATGTGAGAAATCTTTAAAGAATTCTGATAAAGAAAGAGATCTATGGGTGGTTCTAGATAGAAAGCTATCACCTGAGGACCACATAAAGAATATTGTGCGAGGAGCCTATGCCACGCTTTCCAACTTCAGAAATGCTTTTAAATACATGGATGGCGATATACTAAAGAAATTGTTCACGACTTTTGTTAGGACAAAGCTAGAATATGCAGCGGTTGTGTGGTGCCTATATCTTAAGAAGCACATCAGCAAACTGGAATAGGTGCAAAGACATGCTACTAAGTGGCTCCCAGAACTGAAGGGTCAAGAGCTACGAGGAGAGGTTAGAGGCATTAAATATGCCAAAACTAGAAGACAGAAGAAAAAGAGGTGATATGATCACTACATACAAAATAGTAACAGGAATTGATAAAATCGATAGAGAAGATTTCCTGAGACCTGGAACTTTAAGAACAAGAGAGGGTCATAGATATAAACTAGCTAAACACAGATGCCTAAGAAATATAAGAAAATTCACTTTCGTAAACAGAGTGGTAGACGGTTGGAACAAGTTAGGGGAGAAGGTGGTGAAGGCCAAGACCGTCAGTAGTTTCAAAGCGTTATATAACAAAGATTGCTGGGAAGATGGGACACCACAAGCGTAGCTCTCATCCTGTAACTACACTTAGGTAATTACAGATCTTGCTGGAAGTCATAATTAACTACAAAAACCACTGTCTCACAGTAAAGATTGAAGCTCCCCAACCCAACAGAAAATAATCTACTAATATATAAGAAATATAGCTTTATAACCATAGGCCAGTGGCACAAAGAAGCCACAGATTCTTATCAAGCTATATTTACACAACAGGTGTTCTTATCAAGCTATATTTACACAACAG
>WNGS01165751.1:14965808-14988308 GCA_020271785.1 Procambarus virginalis
CGAGTGTTATGGTGAAAAATGATGTGGAAATGGACATGCGAGGAAGGTGCTCAGCAGGTCAGAAGGTTTTAGCATCTCTAATTATCAGGTGTGTGCTGATAGATTCAACGAGAACTTATGTTCATTTCCAGTAGATGTATTTTTAATTATTATGGAAGGAAAAGAATATTTACAATTGATGTGAAAATTTTGTATTTTAATAAATGTTAAGTTTTTTTTTTTTTACATTTACTTAATTGGGAAGGATCTAATGAATAGGAAAACAAAGCTGATGAGGAGGAAACCTAATACTGTTTATATATAAAAAAGCATAGATGGAATTGTATTCATGCTTTATAAATGGTTTTCCGAGGGGTTTTTCCTGGTGCTTGCTACCTGGCAAGCTCTACCCAATTCAATCCATGCCAGGCCAGAAGACTAGTTTCCTCTAGAGGAACAAGAGCAGGGGGATCATAGATCACCCTATCCCAGAAAAACCATCGGAAAGAAACATGGAGCTCACTCTGCCCCAGTTCCTGCCGTGTCTGGGGAATGGGGGGGAGGTCCGCAACAGTTTGATAACTGCGGTGTCTTTTCCACACTAATTGGTCATTGGTACCCTCTGTGGAGGGGTATTCGATAAATGTGGAGAATTTGTTGAACTATTATTATTTTGAGATGGATTCGTTGATGGCATTCCGCCCCCCCCCCCCCACGCTCATGTCCACTTCAGGATTGAGTAGTGTCAGGAGGTGTTCATGTATAAGGTTTCCATAGTGGTAAGTCCTTCGCTTGTCTGCACCTGAAACAGTTTAAATCAACTGGTATGACTCCACCGTCCAATAATAATTTTGCTTTCCCTGGCAACCCACTCACAGTTAGAAACTCTTAAAGTACAGTTATCATCATACATTGATCCCACCAGGTCAGTGCAGTTATCTTTGCATGTTGATTTTAGTAAGTATTGCCTGGTTTTTACACAAATGGTGTAAATATGGTTATAATACATTTATATGGATATAATGGAGCTAACCTAGACTATGAACAAATTCTGCTATCATTTTTATTTGTTTACTATGCAGTGTGGTCATCATGTGCAAGTGGGTTGCAGCCATTGTCAAATCACAATTTGGCATTTCCCACCAGTGTTTGACTACTTCTGGATGATACTACCAGACAAAATAGCAGCAAAGAAGTGAGTTGCAAGGCCTGTTCCTAGAAAAGATTTATGTGCAATATTATACTATAGGCCTGTATAATATTATACAGTGTTGAATTATGTGTAAATAAATTGAGTTACTCCACAAAATGTGTAAACTTAAGTGAAACAGTAAACATATAAACCACCAAACATGACTTCACAGCCCCTCTTCTCTTATGATGTGAGTCAGCAAAACTGTTTCTCCACGAGTCTACGAATCTAATGATTTTCTCACCCAGATCCTCCTAATGAACATAATATGCACCTCCCCCTTTAGTTTTTACATTCAGATGTATCATTTAATATAAACAAATTGGTATTATGTATTTTCTTTTTCTGTATATAGGTAGTAATTTCCATTAAAATTTGCCACAAGCCCAGTACAGTATTTCCATTAAAATTAATCTGAACCCATTCAATCATTCTTTAGTCATTTTATTTAAGGGAATAAATGCAAGACCAAAAGCAATTATGCAGGGTCATCTAATAATATATGAACTTAATTATGCACAATCACTGAAAAATGATTGTGCATTACACCACTATTTATATTTGCTAATTATTCAAAAGCACGTACAAACCTTTCAAACTAACCTTGAGATTCTGTCTCATCAGTTTTTATCTCTACATAATCAATATCATTGCCCTTGTAAGTATTGCGCCAAAGTTCCCGGATGATTCCATTGATAGTACGCATCTTATCTGAATGGAAGCGCATGATAGCTGTGTCCAAAGCTTTATAGTATTTATTGAAGTCGTCTGCTGCTGTATCTGTACACTGAAGAAAGTTGTTTTAATACATAAAATAACCTCCCAAATTGCAATTTAGTTACAAATTACATTTACAGTATTAATACAGTACAAAAATACTCAAATATTTTATATTATACAAATAAATCTAAATGAACATATGTACAGTATACAATTCCAGTATAGTATATACACTGCATACTATACAGTAAGCACAGTAAAATACAACCTTGATTCAATAACCTGTATGGAACCAAACCTAATTCATTGTAGTGAGGGATTCGTTGTAACCAGGGATGTCCCCACGATACATTTCCCACGCCCTAATTTCACTTAGTAAAATTTCCTTTTCAACCTATAATATAATAGACAACTACCAAATGAATACTACTGCAAACAAATTTAACCACATTTAACTAATTTTCATATGAAATGTAATTAAATTTTTAACCATATTTAATTTTCACCCATACAAGGGTGAATGAAAACCTTGGTAACTCAAAATGAAAAAATTAGAATTTGGTTTTAAATATTCTCAATGGCTTTCCCAAGCTTCAACTGTTTCTTGTAATGTTGAGACCAATCTACAAAAATTGTCAAAAATCTGATTGGACCCATATTAAAAAGAGTTAACATTTATACCTACTATTTACCATGCTCTATGGGCCGATTTCACCGAGTGAAATTATAATTTCAACCTGTCACGTGAAGGGCAACAACAAAACCTATCTGTGAAGAGATTTAACCACATCTAGCAAATTTCCCATGCCTAAGGCTAAAAATCTCCTTTCATAGGAAAAAGGGACCATATTTTACTGAACAAAAAATCTTTACAACTAGAAATGAAAAAGAAGCAGATAATTTGGTTTTAAATATGCTCAGTGACTTTTCCAAGGTCCCAACTGTTTCTTGTAATGTTGCTTCCATCTGTGAAGTTGGTCCAAACATCTTAAGCAAATCCAAACATCCCCCGCTTTCAGCAAACTCTTGTTCATTGAATAGGGATTAAATCTGGCATGGAAAGCATGCATTCCAACCAGAGATTTGCCAAATTGAGGTTCATTGAATTGAGGTTCCACTGTATTTATATACAGTATCAAATTTTATATGAACTTTCGTTACCATCATCAGATTGGTTCTATGACAATATATGTACTGGGACCTAAGAGCCAATACCATATTTTCATACATCTAAGATTATCTCATAGTAATACCAGGAGCAGGAAACAGTCCTGCCTTCAGCACAGATGACAAGACCTGAAGATGTCACAAACACCTGCACACTCACTTTGGAGACATGACAGAAAAACTAGGAATGGTGGAGGTGTAGCTGTACTGGTGAAAGAACACCAGAAAACATATTCATATAATTCTGTAATCATTCTGGTAGAAAACTTATGTAGACAATGAACATAATTGATGCAAAAACTGACCCCCTGTTGAACTCTACTAGTAACACTCCGCCAGTCAGATACAGTAACTAATTACCGCCCTCATCTTTCTGTCATTTAAAAAAATTTTCATTTGTGTCAGCAGTCTCCATGTCACTATACTCCAGCATGTTCCAGTTTCCAAACAAACTATTGTGTGCGACTGTCAAGTTTTTTTTTTTTTTAGGTCCAGATAGACAGTCAACTCAACCATCTCTTCTCCTGTCAAATCTCTGTGGCTGTATCATAAAACTATGTACAGTATATTTGTTACACAGGATCTTCCTGTTCGAAACCATATTGTCTGTGCTGTGGTATTATTCATCTCTCCAGGTGTTCTACCCATTGGCTTTAACTATAGTTTTCTAGTATTTTGACTACCACACTTGTTAATGATGCAGGTCTATAATTTAGAGGGGTCTTCTCTGCTATCATTTTTATAGATTGGAACTATGTTTGCCTTTTCCATATACCGTATCTGCTAAGGTTCCTGTGCACAAAGATGTTTGAAATATTAACTGAAGTGGAATGCCCAGCTCACAGTTGTGCACTCTCTCAGAACCCAAGGTGAAACTCCATCTGGTCCAACTGCTTTATTTCTTCCCAACCCCTTGAATAATTTTTCCACTTTGTCATGAGATACTTCTGTGTACCCTGGTGTTCTCTGGAATTGGCATTATCTCATACTCTGAAAACCTTGTTTTGTACAAACGCACTGGTCCTGTTCATTTAGTTTTTCGCACATTTCTTTTTCATTTTCTATGAATCTGTTCCCTATTCTCAATCACTGGATTTAATCCAATACATGCAGTTTGCTTTTAATGACTTTAAAGACAAGGCTTCGATTTGATTTGCATTTGTCCACTACCTCAATCTCAAAGGTCTTTTCTGCTTCTCTCCTCACTGCTGTGTATTTGTTCCCTGCTTATTTGTAGTGCTGGTATGGTTCAGGGTTAGGCTTCTTTCAATTTTGTACCCTTTTTCTTGTCTTCCTCTCTGGTCTTCTCGCAAGTTTTGTTGAACCAATCCTGTTTTCCAGCTCTGCATCTCTGTTTTGGTATAAATTGTTTTGTGCCTTCATCATATATTTTACAGAATTTGGCACACATTTCATTTACTGTACTTCCTTGCCAGCTACAAATCTTTCCCTTTTAAATTCATCAAAGAATTAGCCAAATTCCCCAGTGTCCTCTCTTAAAATCAAGCTTCTAAATTATTTAAATTTCCCCATTCTTTCTGTATCATATTGCATTGCATATTAAATTTCCAACAGAACATGCCCACTCTTTTCCATAAGAGGAAGGCACCGAATGTCAAATATCTCTTCTTTCCTGGTGAATATTAAATCCAGTATTGACAGAACATCCCCTTCCCTCACTCTCGTGACCTGCTTAATGTACTGATAGAATAGTCTCCAGGATAAAGTTTACAAATCTGCATTTTCAAATGTCCTCCGTTCTTGCTTCGTAGGCCTCTCAATCTATTGCTTTCAAGTTGAAGAACCCTGTACCAACAATTGTGATTTATCTTTACCTGTTCTTATTATAATCTCTCTCATGACCATTATGAGGCCCTTCTCATTTGTCATCTAGTTCCTCCTTTGTCCATGTTTTGCTTGATGGTAGGCTGCAGGTATCTACGATTATCTGGTTATCATCCTGATTAAAAACCTGCCGTGCCATTATGTCAACTTCTCAACAAAATTCAGTGTGAACTAATGCCATGGAATGTGAAATAGGAGAAAATGGACCACACACACTTACAAATTATGTGGAAAGGACTTAAAGAACCAACAAGAAAGAGAGATCTAGGCTTGGTTCTAGATAATAAACTGTCACCAGAGTAACACACAAAGGACATTGTGCAAGGAACCATGCTGTACTTTCCAACCTTCAGGATCACTTTTAATTACATGGATGGTGAAATACTAAATTAAAATTAACTGTATACCTGGTTGATACCTGGTTGATGGGGTTCTGGGAGTTCTTCTACTCCCCAAGCCCGGCCCGAGGCCAGGCTTGACTTGTGAGAGTTTGGTCCACTAGGCTGTTGCTTGGAGCGGCCCGCAGGCCCACATACCCACCACAGCCCGGCTGGTCCGGAACTCCTTGGAGGAATAAATCTAGTTTCCTCTTGAAGATGTCCACGGTTGTTCCGGCAATATTTCTTATGCTTGCTGGGAGGACGTTGAACAACCGCGGACCTCTGATGTTTATACAGTTTCTCTGATTGTGCCTATGGCACCCTGCTCTTCACTGGTTCTATTCTGCATTTTCTTCCATATCGTTCACTCCAGTACGTTGTTATTTTACTGTGTAGATTTGGGACCTGGCCCTCCAGTATCTTCCAGGTGTATATTATTTGATATCTCTCTCGTCTTCTTTCTAGTGAGTACATTTGGAGAGCTTTGAGACGATCCCAATAATTTAGGTGCTTTATCGCGTCTATACGTGCTGTATATGTTCTCTGTATTCCCTCTATTTCAGCAATCTCTCCTGCTCTGAAGGGGAAGTGAGTACTGAACAGTACTCAAGACGGGACAGCACAAGTGACTTGAAGAGTACAAGCATTGTGATGGGATCCCTGGATTTGAAAGTTCTCGTAATCCATCCTATCATTTTTCTGGCTGTCGCAATATTTGCTTGGTTATGCTCCCTAAACGTTAGGTCGTCAGACATCATTATTCCAAATCCTTTACATGCTGTTTTCCTACTATGGGCACATTTGATTGTGTTTTGTACCTGTATTATGTTTAAGGTCCTCATTTTTACCGTACCTGAGTACCTGGAATTTATCACTGTTAAACATCATGTTATTTTCTGATGCCCAGTCGAAAACTTTATTAATATCAGCTTGAAGTTTTTCAATGTCTTCAGCCGAGGTAATTTTCATACTGATTTTTGTGTCATCTGCAAAGGATGATACGAAGCTGTGACTTGTATTTTTGTCTATATCTGATATGAGAATAAGGAAAAGCAGCGGTGCAAGGACTGTACCCTGAGGTACAGAGCTTTTAACTGCACTTGGACTAGATTTTATATGGTTGACCGTTACTCGCTGAGTCCTGTTTGACAGAAAACTGAGTATCCAGCGTCCTACTTTACCGGTTATTCCCATTGACTTCATTTTGTGTGCTATCACGCCATGGTCCATTTTATCGAAAGCCTTTGCGAAGTCCGTGTATATCACATCACAGTAGAGTTACCCATCATCAGATTGGTTCTATGACAATATATGTACTGGGACCTAAGAGCCAATACCATATTTTCATACATCTAAGATTATCTCATAGTAATACCAGGAGCAGGAAACAGTCCTGCCTTCAGCACAGATGACAAGACCTGAAGATGTCACAAACACCTGCACACTCACTTTGGAGACATGACAGAAAAACTAGGATGGTGGAGGTGTAGCTGTACTGGTGAAAGAACACCAGAAAACATATTCATATAATTCTGTAATCATTCTGGTAGAAAACTTATGTAGACAATGAACATAATTGATGCAAAAACTGACCCCCTGTTGAACTCTACTAGTAACACTCCGCCAGTCAGATACAGTAACTAATTACCGCCCTCATCTTTCTGTCATTTAAAAAATTTTCATTTGTGTCAGCAGTCTCCATGTCACTACACTCCAGCATGTTCCAGTTTCCAAAACAAACTATTGTGTGCGACTGTCAAGTTTTTTTTTTTTTTAGGTCCAGATAGACAGTCAACTCAACCATCTCTTCCTGTCAAATCTCTGTGGCTGTATCATAAAAACTATGTACAGTATATTTGTTACACAGGATCTTCCTGTTCGAAAACCATATTGTCTGTGTTATTATGTCATTACTCTCCAGGTGTTCTACCCATTTGGCTTTAACTATAGTTTCTAGTATTTTGACTACCACACTTGTTAATGATGCAGGTCTATAATTTAGAGGGGTCTTCTCTGCTATCATTTTTATAGATTGGAACTATGTTTGCCTTTTCCATATACCGTATCTGCTAAGGTTCCTGTGCACAAAGATGTTTGAAATATTAACTGAAGTGGAATGCCCAGCTCACAGTTGTGCACTCTCTCAGAACCCAAGGTGAAACTCCATCTGGTCCAACTGCTTTATTTCTTCCCAACCCCTTGAATAATTTTTCCACTTTGTCATGAGATACTTCTGTGTACCCTGGTGTTCTCTGGAATTGGCATTATCTCATACTCTGAAAACCTTGTTTTGTACAAACGCACTGGTCCTGTTCATTTAGTTTTTCGCACATTTCTTTTTCATTTTCTATGAATCTGTTCCCTATTCTCAATCACTGGATTTAATCCAATACATGCAGTTTGCTTTTAATGACTTTAAAGACAAGGCTTCGATTTGATTTGCATTTGTCCACTACCTCAATCTCAAAGGTCTTTTCTGCTTCTCTCCTCACTGCTGTGTATTTGTTCCCTGCTTATTTGTAGTGCTGGTATGGTTCAGGGTTAGGCTTCTTTCAATTTTGTACCCTTTTTCTTGTCTTCCTCTCTGGTCTTCTCGCAAGTTTTGTTGAACCAATCCTGTTTTCCAGCTCTGCATCTCTGTTTTGGTATAAATTGTTTTGTGCCTTCATCATATATTTTACAGAATTTGGCACACATTTCATTTACTGTACTTCCTTGCCAAGCTACAAATCTTTCCCTTTTAAATTCATCAAAGAATTAGCCAAATTCCCCAGTGTCCTCTCTTAAAATCAAGCTTCTAAATTATTTAAATTTCCCCATTCTTTTCTGTATCATATTGCATTGCATATTAAATTTCCAACAGAACATGCCCACTCTTTTCCATAAGAGGAAGGCACCGAATGTCAAATATCTCTTCTTTCCTGGTGAATATTAAATCCAGTATTGACAGAACATCCCCTTCCCTCACTCTCGTGACCTGCTTAATGTACTGATACATGAATAGTCTCCAGGATAAAGTTTACAAATCTGCATTTTCAAATGTCCTCCGTTCTTGCTTCGTAGGCCTCTCAATCTATTGCTTTCAAGTTGAAGAAACCCTGTACCAACAATTGTGATTTATCTTTACCTGTTCTTATTATAATCTCTCTCATGACCATTATGAGGCCCTTCTCATTTGTCATCTAGTTCCTCCTTTGTCCATGTTTTGCTTGATGGTAGGCTGCAGGTATCTACGATTATCTGGTTATCATCCTGATTAAAAACCTGCCGTGCCATTATGTCAACTTCTCAACAAAATTCAGTGTGAACTAATGCCATGGAATGTGAAATAGGAGAAAATGGACCACACACAACTTACAAATTATGTGGAAAGGACTTAAAGAACCAACAAAGAAAGAGATCTAGGCTTGGTTCTAGATAATAAACTGTCACCAGAGTAACACACAAAGGACATTGTGCAAGGAACACATGCTGTACTTTCCAACTTCAGGATCACTTTTAATTACATGGATGGTGAAATACTAAATTAACTGTATACCTGGTTGATACCTGGTTGATGGGGTTCTGGGAGTTCTTCTACTCCCCAAGCCCGGCCCGAGGCCAGGCTTGACTTGTGAGAGTTTGGTCCACTAGGCTGTTGCTTGGAGCGGCCCGCAGGCCCACATACCCACCATAGCCCGGCTGGTCCGGAACTCCTTGGAGGAATAAATCTAGTTTCCTCTTGAAGATGTCCACGGTTGTTCCGGCAATATTTCTTATGCTTGCTGGGAGGACGTTGAACAACCGTGGACCTCTGATGTTTATACAGTGTTCTCTGATTGTGCCTATGGCACCCCTGCTCTTCACTGGTTCTATTCTGCATTTTCTTCCATATCGTTCACTCCAGTACGTTGTTATTTTACTGTGTAGATTTGGGACCTGGCCCTCCAGTATCTTCCAGGTGTATATTATTTGATATCTCTCTCGTCTTCTTTCTAGTGAGTACATTTGGAGAGCTTTGAGACGATCCCAATAATTTAGGTGCTTTATCGCGTCTATACGTGCTGTATATGTTCTCTGTATTCCCTCTATTTCAGCAATCTCTCCTGCTCTGAAGGGGGAAGTGAGTACTGAACAGTACTCAAGACGGGACAGCACAAGTGACTTGAAGAGTACAAGCATTGTGATGTGATCCCTGGATTTGAAAGTTCTCGTAATCCATCCTATCATTTTTCTGGCTGTCGCAATATTTGCTTGGTTATGCTCCCTAAACGTTAGGTCGTCAGACATCATTATTCCCAAATCCTTTACATGCTGTTTTCCTACTATGGGCACATTTGATTGTGTTTTGTACTCTGTATTATGTTTAAGGTCCTCATTTTTACCGTACCTGAGTACCTGGAATTTATCACTGTTAAACATCATGTTATTTTCTGATGCCCAGTCGAAAACTTTATTAATATCAGCTTGAAGTTTTTCAATGTCTTCAGCCGAGGTAATTTTCATACTGATTTTTGTGTCATCTGCAAAGGATGATACGAAGCTGTGACTTGTATTTTTGTCTATATCTGATATGAGAATAAGGAAAAGCAGCGGTGCAAGGACTGTACCCTGAGGTACAGAGCTTTTAACTGCACTTGGACTAGATTTTATATGGTTGACCGTTACTCGCTGAGTCCTGTTTGACAGAAAACTGAGTATCCAGCGTCCTACTTTACCGGTTATTCCCATTGACTTCATTTTGTGTGCTATCACGCCATGGTCACATTTATCGAAAGCCTTTGCGAAGTCCGTGTATATCACATCAGCATTCTGTTTTTCTTCTAATGCCTCAGTGACTTTATCGTAGTGCTCAAGTAGCTGTGAGAGGCACGATCTTCCCGCTCGAAATCCATGTTGGCCTGGGTTGTGAAGGTCATTGGTCTCCATGAAATTGGTGACCTGACTCCTAATCACTCTCTCAAATACTTTTATTATGTGCGATGTCAGTGCAACTGGTCTATAATTCTTTGCCAATGCTTTGCTCCCTCCCTTGTGTAGAGGGGCTATGTCTGCCACTTTAAGTGCATCTGGTATCTCTCCCGTGTCCAAGCTCTTCCTCCACACTATACTGAGTGCCTGTGCTACCGGCACTTTGCATTTCTTTATAAATATTGAATTCCATGAGTCTGGACCTGGGGCCGAGTGCATGGGCATGTTTTCAATTTCTCTTTCAAAATTTAGTGCGCTCGTGTTGATATCAGTTATATTTACAGGGGTTTGGATATCACGCATAAAGAAATTGTCTGGATCTTCTACTTTCATGTTGTTTATTGGAGTGCTAAACATGTCCTCATACTGCTTTTTTAGGATTTCACTAATTTCTTTGTCATCCTCCGTGTATGAACCTTCACTTGTACGAATAGGTCCAATACTGGCAGTAGTTTTTGCTTTTGATTTCGCATATGTGAAGAAGTATTTTGGATTTTTCTTTATTTCCTGAATTGCTTTCTGTTCTAACTGCCTTTCTTCAGTTTCATATGAGTGTTTCAATTTCCGCTCGATTTCTTCAATCTCCCTATTTAAATTATTCCTTCTTTGACGGGAAATTCGTGTCTGCATAAGCAGTTCCGTTATTCTTTTCCTGCGTTTATAGTGTCTTCTGCGTTCTCTTTCTACGTTGGATCTCTTTCTGGCTTTCCTCAAAGGAACATGTTTCAGACAGACTTGATACGCTTCCGAAGTCAGTTTTTCTATTCCTTCTGTAGGACTTTTATTACTTAAAACAGTTTCCCATGGAATGTTTTTAAGTTCCCTGTTTATTATCTCCCAGTCTATCCTTTTATTATTAAAATTGAATTTACTGAATAGCCCCTCTCGCTTTATCAACGTTTTAGGTCTATTCTGAGTATTGATGGTAGTTTGCACTTCAATGAGCTTGTGATCTGAATATGTGGTATCTGATATCGTAATGTCTCTGATAATGTCTTCATTGTTCGTAAAGACCAGATCGAGAATATTTTTATTTCTCGTTGGCTCCGATATCTGCTGAGTGAGTGAAAATTTGTCACAGAATCTAAGTAGTTCTCTAATCTGTGGTTGGTTAGGTCCTGATAGATTCCCTGGTATAATATTATTGTTTGCTATTCTCCACCTGAGACTAGGCAAGTTGAAGTCACCTAAGAAGATAATATCAGGTATTGGGTTCTCCAAATTATCAAGGCTATTCTCTATTTTGTTTATCTGTTCTGTGAATTCCTCAGCCGTTGCATCTGGCGGTTTGTATATTAGAATAATCACTAAATTTATTTTCTCTATTTTTAATCCCAGTACCTCTACCACCTCATTTGTAACGTTTAGGAGCTCCGAGCACACAAGGTCTTCCCTAATATACAGACCCACTCCTCCATGTGACCTAATTTTCCTGTCACACCTGTATAGGTTATATCCTGGAATCCAGATCTCACTGTCCAAGAATTCCCCTGCATGGGTTTCTGTGAAAGCTCCAAATACTGCATTTGACTCCGTGAGGAGGCCATTTATGAACTGTACTTTATTGTTTGTTCTTGTTTTCAGTCCTTGTATGTTGGCAAAGATGAATGAGGTTACTCTGTTAGTGATAGTTTGACTGGGAGACTTTTGTGGCAAGCCCATTATGCGTGGACATATTGAGTTTGTTCTGACCAGTGCTGATTGTTGTAGGGCAGTTGCCTGTTGTAGTTGTGGTTCCCTTTCGGTGTGTAGTTGTATCTGTAATTCTGGTATGCAAGTGGGTCTGGCATCCAGTTCCATACATTCTCCATGCTCCTCCTTTTGAATTCTCTTTCGGTCTGGTATAAAAAATTTATCGAATTTCCTCCAAATTCATTATCCTGCTTGCCACTCTTTATGTAGCGTTCCGTGCCTTTCACGTGAAAGTATGGGCAGCTGAGGTCATAGCATTTTCTGTCCTCCAGTGAGGTTTGGCACATCTCAGGATGGAAAAACCTACATATTGATCCTACATATTGTATGACTTTTGTGAGACCAAAACTGGAATATGCAGCAGTTGTGTGGTGCCCATCTCAAGAAGCATGTCAATAAACTGTAAAAGGTGCAAAGGCATGCTACAAAATAGCTTCCAGAACTGAAAAAACATGAAAAAAGGATAGAGGCATAAAATATGCCAAAACTAGAAGATAAAAGAAAAAGAGGTGATATGATCACCACTTACAAAAATAATAACAGGAATTGACCAAATTGACAGAAATTCCTGAAACTGGCAACCTCAAGAACAAGAGGTCATAGACACAAGCTAACGAAACATAGGTGCCAAGAAAATATTAAAAAGTTGTTTTGCAAACAGAGTGGTAGACAGTTGGAACAAGTTAAGTGAGAAAGTATTGGAGGCCAAAACCATCAGCAGTTTAAAAGCATTACACGTCAAAGTGTGCTGGGAAGACAGGACACCACGAGCGTAGCTCTCATTCTGTAACTATACTTAGGTAATTACACATACATACCTTCATTGTCACAAACTTTTCCTTATAGTTCTTCTCTGCATCTCTAATATCCTTTCGTTTAAGTTCACGTTCTAAATCTTGTATAGTCTTTTCAACTTCCTCTAGACGACCATCTAATGCTGCTCTCTGTTGTTCAAAATCAAATAAATTAGTGTTAACTCAGTTACATATATATATATTGTGACAAGAGAGCCATACACAGTAAAACAGCAACAGTTGGAACGTTTGGACACGACGCCTATCAGCCGTGTATTGTGAGTACACAGTACTCATACCTCAGTGTGGTGGTATACCAAGGGCCAGGTCAACTTGGGTCAAGGGTACAGGTCATGAAGTTGTCAGTTTTGTGGCAGCCTTGCTAATCCATGATGATTACTACTAAATCAAGGGATGCTGAGGATCTCACATGCCCTTGCAGCTGTATATAAGATTAAGGTCAGACTGAGGAGAGTGTGCGCGTGTGTGTGCGCAGACTTGTGTGTGGTTGCAGCTCTGCTAAGGGGGACGAGCATCAAGTACCTCCAGTTGAGTGAAAGGTTCTGCAAATAAGTATGCCTCTCTAGTACCTATCACATTTAATCCTAGTAGATTAGCAAGGCTATCACATAACGGACAACTTCCTGACCTCTTGAAGTGCTGACCCGAGTTGGCCTGGCCCTTGGTATAGTGCCTGAGTTCAGAGTTCATATTGTGTACCGCCGGCAATAGGCGCAGCGCCCAGATGGTCCAACTGTTGCTGTTCTACTGTGTACTGCTTTCTTGTTACAATATAACCATAATGATGTACTAAATTAGACATTTTTGTGTTACAGGTGATCAAGGAAGGTACAACAGTGCCTTAAGCCAGAAAACTTCTTGATACAAATAATATTTTTTAAGTATGCTTAAAAATACAAATAAAAAACACTCCCTTTTCATACCCTTACACAATATGTACTTTATATACATTATGTGTCAGCATGTATCATGACAATTAATACTATGAAATAGTTGAAGAAAGCAAAGTGTTGACAAAGATGTAGAGAAATTACTAATAGAAAATAAGACTTACAGTTTGCTGTAAGAGCTTTATAAAATCTAATGATATACACAGGACTAACTACCAGTCCCTCTAATATTTTCCAAGATTAAATTATTAAGTAATCTCTCTCGCCTGCACTCTAGAAAATAGAGATTTTAAAATTTTAAGCAGTCAAAATAATTCAGATATTTTATTGAGTGGATTCTGGCAGCAAAATATCTTTGCACATTTTCCAGGTCAGCAATTTCTCCAGTTTTGAAAGGTGTTATTGTGCACGGTTATTGTGCAACAATATTCTATCCTAGAACGGCCTGTTCTCACCAGTTTTCCCAACATCAAGAAACTGTCGTACTGAAGTACCTTATGCTAACTTACCAGAGGACCCCCAAACAGAAAATGGAACATTATGTCAATTTCGCAAGTTGCTATCATTTTAAAGTACGGCAGTTTTTAGCCTTAGGTAAAGTATGTCGCAATGCGATGTGCCATTAAGAGGAGGGGTTGCCTAGAGCGCACTACTGTCTTGAAAAGAATCAGCACTGATACAGTACCT
Organism: Procambarus virginalis; assembly: GCA_020271785.1. Lineage (NCBI taxonomy): Eukaryota > Metazoa > Arthropoda > Malacostraca > Decapoda > Cambaridae > Procambarus > Procambarus virginalis. The sequence goes on from WNGS01165751.1 coordinate 14,980,126, forward strand.
CTTGTTTGAAGGTTCTTTTTATCAAACCTACCATTTTTCATGCAATTGTGACAGGTACTTTATTGTATTCTTTAGAAGTATGATCTTCTGACATCTTTTATTTTGCCTTTTTGTTCTATAGTGATTTGACTGCATTTTATTTGTGCCTTCGCCTTCTTATTTTTATATATTTGTTTTTTCCATAGCGTTGGAGTTGGAACTTATCTTCAGTAAACATTATATTTTCCATTGGTCACTGAAAGTCCTGATTTACATCTGTTTGGAGATTTCCAGTGTCCTCTATATTATATTCTCTCAAAAATCCTAGTGTTATCTGCAAGGAATGATATACTGTAATACTATACACAGAGAAATCACATTAACATGATATATCAATGAACAAATCCACAAGAGCCTTGATGAGGGTTCTCAGACCTATGTAATGAGGTGTATCCATGTGCGCTCTAGTCGACTGAATCTATGTGCTGGGTGTTTTTTTTGCAACCAGGTTGCAATTCTTTTGACCATGTTGTGGTGCAGTCAACTAGAGCGTGCCTGGGAACACTCGGCGCATAGGTTCGAACCCTCCATCAAGGCTCCTGTGAATTTGTTCATTGATATCACATTAATGTGATTTGTGTGGTGTGCATTGAAGGGGTATCAACCAATAGTCAGAGGTAGAACTACAGGTTGACAGAGCCCGAGTACATGGGGGAATCCTGTGACACCCAGGTTAGGCTTCAGTGAAGCCTCAGGACTCTTGTGGGTGCAGTAGTACCCCAGGTTGCAATTCTTTTGACCATGTCGTGGTGCAGTCGACTACAGCACACCTGAAAACATCCAGCACATAGGTTCGAACCCTCATCAAGGCTCCTGTGGATTTCTTTTCTATAATACTATAGTTTGTGTTCTTACATATGCCCAATATGAAGATGAGAAACAGTAATGGAGCAAACACAGTACCATGGAGGACTGAGTTTTTCATGGTGAATGATCCTGATTTTACTTTGATGACCATAACACACTGGATTCTGTTCCTTAGGAAATTAAATATCATTTTCCTATTTGCCAGTAATTCCTTGGGTGCACATTTTGTGTGCAATAACACCATGGTCACACCATTTGTATTTTTCCTTTAAGCAATTTTGTCTTGCAGTGCAATACTGAAATGGCTTTGATTCTGTTAATGATACTGTTCGACAGAAGCAGTTTCTATACAGCGGGTCCTTGCTCTAATGAATCATGTTCTAACATCTTCCTGGAGAGTGACAGTTTGTCACTCTAGTCTCACAACTTTGCCATTACAGTATTTGGGATATAGTACTTTACAGAACCCATTTGTCTGACCACTTTACAGCCTATATAGGTCCTCCAACAGCACTTTGAAACCTGCACTTTTTTTTTATTCTTCCATCATTTACAATTACTATACTCTGTTCTATTCCCATCAAGTAGTTTTGTACCCAGTCTAGCCCCTTTCCTGTTACACAGTATGAAGAAACAATTTACATATCAGTCTTTTATGTTGGACTGATATGTAATTTGTTATATTATGGAATTAAACTCACTTGCCTAAATTTACCCAAGGCACCACTTACTTTAGTGGCCTTGATGAGAACAGGAAGCCAGCATCTTGTGAAAGGTTACACATTTGTCCTCATGATTTTTTCCAAGCTGGATTTTAAAATTCAACAGAGTTTTGCCATTTACAGCTAATGCAAGTACGCAGTCCCATGGGTTTATAATATTATGAGTGAAAAAGCATCTCTTATTTTCAGTTCTACATTGTGGCTTGTTAAGCTTGAAGCCATTGCTCATCGTTTGTGTTACATCTGATCTTTTGAAGAAATTGTTCGGATCAACATCAATCATTCAATTTGTTCGGTATTTTAAAAGTACCTGGTTGATGGGGTTCTGGGAGTTCTTCTACTCCCCAAGCCCGGCCCGAGGCCAGGCTTGACTTGTAAGAGTTTAGTCCACTAGGCTGTTTCGTTTGAGATCAAAGTTTCGTTTGAGATTAAGTTTCGATGAGATCTGCACGGTCATGCAGTGACCTAAGTGTTGCTAGCCCTGTGGCTCTCAACCATTTTTGGTATGAAAGTTGACTTAGTTCCAGAATGATTTTTTATTGCCCGCTGTTGAACTTTCTCAAATGTAGCTATGTCCTTCTGAAGATGTGGTCTCCATGCTTGGATACAATTCTCCAAGTGGAGGCCCACCAGAGATTTATACAGTTAAATAACTACCTTCTTTCCCTTAGAGTAAAAGGTACGCTTGATCATTCCTAGGGTTTCATTGGCTATTTTTTTCCTGCCACTCCCAATTGTTGTGCAACTTTCAGTGAATGATGGATTCTGACTCCAAGGTATTTTTCTTCATCAATCTGCTGCAAGGTAATTTCTTAATTTGGTAGTTGTGACATGGGTTCTTATGCAAGGTCTTGCATTTTTCTATATAAAAAAGCATTTGCCAGTCTTCTGACCTTTTGTGTTCATGTAGGCTCGATATTATCTGCACTTCCCACTTTACCATAAATCTTAGTGTCATCTGCAAATCTGATGATGTAGTTTATAATATTCTCAACAATGTCATTGATGTACATCACAAAAAAGGGTTGGCCCCAAAATGGACCTTTGTGGTACCACTCACCACATTTCTCCAGTCAGACTCATTCTTGTGTAGCACAAACCTTTATTTTCTTTGTTTTAACTACAGTATTTTAATTCATTCTAGTATTCAACCACTTCTTCCATGTGCCTGTAATTTCCTTGCTAGTCTTTTATGTGGTACCTTATCAAAAAGGTACCACATATACCAAAGTGAGGAACTTTGGTACCTTTGGTATAAAAGTTATAAGTATTTTTTAAACAAATCTTCAGCAGAGTATATGTATACTACATCTACCAGAAATCCTTTGTCTGCATTAAAACAAGCCACATGCCACAAGCCATTTTGCTTTATGTTCAGTAGTGTTACAAAACCCCTATCTCCTTTTTCTGGTGTTACGCATAAGAACATTTTTAAAAATACAATTAAAGCAATTAAGAAATATTATTCAAAACTATTTTTATCAGATTAATGTTTGTATATTTAAAATGTATTTATTATTTGTGTGTAAAAACAAATGAGACAAGCGATAATATAAGGAGACACAGTAAGAAAACCCATCTAAAATATGGCAATAGTTAGTGAAAAGCTGAAACAAAAAAAGTGTGGATAATGTCTGATACAAATTTGTCAGAATTATCTACGTTTCACTTTGAAATGCAGACTTTCCCCATATCACATGGGAAACCAACAAAATAACACTATAAATCAACAGTATTCGTACTGGAGAAATATTATACAGTAATACGAAACTGAATTCAGTATATCCTAGTTTATCTTAATACTGTACTGCCAAGAAACTGGACTATATTAAATTTTTATGTAGTTCAAAAAGATCATAATAATACATACTTTGTTTTGCAGTGAATGCCATTTTTCATTAAGACTATTCTTTTCATCAATGAGAGTATCATAGTTAAAGCCCCGGATGCGTTCATTTAGAAGGGTAATACTTCTCTCTAGGAGTTTTGCTTCAACTTCTTTGTCACGAATCTTTTTTTGATCATCAAGACTTCGTTTTCTTTCCTTTAAATGAAGAAAAAGAAACAATTATTTCTAGTTTAACAAATTATGACAAAACACACTGTATAACATTATGTCATCAATGAGCTGCTTTGCTAACATTAAAAATAATAATGTTATATCTTTTGAAGAAAAAATTTGTATAGCTTTTCTGCACAGCAAAAGATTAAATATAACCTGTCCTCTTATCCAACATCATTTTTATTTAAATGGGTTCTCTTTGTCCACACTGTCAACTGTTGAGGTTACCCAAAACTTGGATTTTCTGAGATGATGTCAAAGGACCATGCAAGTTAATATGGGAATACTTCGGAGCAAAGTTTAGATCAAATGTCTATGCATGAAAATGGCACAAAAAGTGCTCCACTCTGATCACCAGCCAATCCCTGAACTCAAAGTAGATAAAAACATGCCAAGAGGCACCCCAAATATACAAAGAGAGCCAATAGTTGGTCAAAACCACCTCATTTTCCAGAATGATGAGAACAAGCAATTATTCCATTAAGAACAAAAGGTCTGTTATAGTGAGGTTCCAAAGTACCCTGCTTAGGTAAGAAGATGGACACCCATCTGCAAGGATGAAATCACTACATGCACAATCTTGTCCAACAAATCACAAATGACGGAGTAGATGAGTAGACCGGCAAAACAGTCCTCGAGACACTGGAAGGGAGGACGACCAGGCCCACTGAAGACCCGAGATCCCACATTATACACCTAGGCATATCAAGAATAAACGTGCCAGAAGGTGTTCAGATATCCCCTATCTATACCATTACCAGGTCATGAAGAGTTACTTCATGCAATGAAAGAGTTACCAAGATGAATCATGTTGTCCTCTGCTTTTCTAGGGTCTTTAATTTAGTTGTAATGATCTGATATTCCCAGACTCTCCAAAATCTCTATTGCAGGAGCCAGAGCCTGGCATTAAAGCCAGGCAGAGTACTTAAGGTTAGGAAGATTATAGGTAGGTAATTCGGGAAGCGACTGAGGGAAGATCGCCCAGAACTTTTTTTTTTAAACAGTGGAGCTCATGCCGATGCTGGATGAAGTAGCAGTGTCGGTATTAATTAGTTCAATCAAGGTGTATATAAATACTCAAACAGTATGATGATTTTGATTTTAAAAGTTCTTATATGTGACTGAAATTAGAATGTGCAGTAGTAGTGTGGTCTCGACATTTACAAAAACATATAGACTGTAGTTCAAAGGCATGTAGATATACGGATCCAGTAACTCAACGATAGTAGATAAATAATTAGAGATTAGATTTCCTACAGCTGCCTAAACTGCAAGATAGAAGAGTATGTGGGGATATGATTACCATATAAAAACAGTTTTAGAATGAGAAAGAAGCTTTCATATTACCAGCCCTACACACAACAAGCAGCACAGATATAAAATAATAAAATTTGTCTTCACTAATACAGTAGTTGGGGAATGGAACTACCTTCAGGAGAAAGTTGTACAGTCTAAAAATTCTGCTTGTTTTATAGATGTATTTGATGTTCATAAAAAAAAAATGGAAGACATGAGAATAGCTATTTCTGTAACTACAGTTTGGTAATTTATACACAAATCCATCCCCCTCCCCCCACCCCCAAAGACACACCAATGAATAAGATTAACACAAATACAGTAATACTAACTCTTTGATTAGTTATTTCTTTTTGAATGTTACGATTTTGCTCTTCAAGTGATTTTTTGCTTGATTCTAAAGAAGCCACTTTTGTCTGAATGGATGTTACTCGCTGACGACTGTCTCTTAAACGTTGTTCTTCGCCACCAGTCACATAGGAAACTATGCTTTTTTGCAGTTCATTTGCAGATCTGTGCTTCTCACGAATCATAGTTACCTGCAAGAAAAATGGAAAACACAAACTGAACTTCAAATATATAGCCATAATGTGCTTGCATAAGAGGGTTCATGAGCAGCATCTCGCATAAGAGGCCTCTAGAGATACAGGCTCAACAATTCCAGTGTATCTCACTCCCACTTCCACATTTCCTCTCCTCTCTCAGTACTGCCAGGCTCTTCAACCTACATCCCCACATATACAATTTTAAACAACAATGGTTTGAATAGTGAATTTGTGGATTTTCAACTGCATAAAATTTCCTAGGCTGGAAGAAGGATTCAGACATATACGATGAATGGCACATCTTGGGATGTGAGTATCCCATGTATGAGCATTCAGTATTGGCAACATGTTTACGTGTTACCAATACTAAAGATGTAAAATTAATAAGTATGGAAACATTGAAAACTCACTTGCAAATCTATTCATTTGTAATTGTGTTCTGGTTCAAATTTTTGAAAAAAAATTATTGTGTATGTTATATGTCTACTGCTAATAATGTCAATGAATAAGCAAGTATTTTAATAATTGCAAAAACCTGACACCAAGATTTTACTTACAGTAATATTTTTACTATCAACTAAACAAAAAACTAAAAATATTACACACCTTCTGGTTTGTGTCTCAATCCATGCCTCCTTTTGTTGTATGATTTTGGTTTTCTCATCCAATTTACTGGTTACCTGATACTTATACGGTGCCACCTCTGCTTGTGCCAGTTCACGGTCTTCTTTAAGACGGCTTCGATCCACTTCTAGTCTTGAAATTTCCTCTTTCAGTTTTTCTGATTCTTGCAGTTTGGTCTTCACCTACAGAGAGGAAAACATTTTTTAACAAAGAAATTAAGGGTTTAAATTTAGAAAAAAAAAAGTCAGATTGAGCTGCATTTTGGTAGTTCCATTAACCCTTAGACAGCAGCTGTGGAGAAATGGTCATACCTGCCTATGAATAAAAATATAAAAATTCCAAGAAATAATTCAGTATGCAGAGTGTAAGAAAACATGAAAATAAGTGAATATTTATCATTTCACTGGGTGGAGGCGCTCTGCAAGGCTGCGTCTGGCACCTGTCAATGCCTGATGCTCGACTTTGCTGACGCTTCATGTTTTATCCTCAGATGTTTCACTGATTGTTTTATCACTTGTTTTCTTTATTTACATCCACAGAGAGCTTTTATATTCATATTTGTATCATAAATGTAAAACTCACACAATAATTGTTTAAATCATCACATGATGATGATCGCATTCACTAGTAACGTTCTTGACGACAACCACATTGGCATTTCGTTAACTATTGTTAACATTCCACTTTAGGCAAGGCAGAGTTCAAATGATTACAAATTTTATTGCTGCATGATTTATACCCAAGGATGAGGTAAAGGTGAAGCACTTCTCTTACAGGTCCATTGTATCTTGACAGTTTCCTGTTTGCATAGGGCCTTGCAGGGGTGCCACAGGCACAATCAGAGCACTGTATAAACATAAGAGGTCCACAGTTGTTCAACATACTCCCAGAGAGTATAAGAAATATTGTGGGAGAAACTGTGGTCATCTTCATGAGAGAACTAGATAGTTTTCTTCAAGGAGTGCCATACCAACTGGCTGTGGTGGATATGTGAGCCTACAGGCCACTCCAAGCAACAGCCTGGTGGATCAAGCTCTCACAAGTCAAGCCTGGCAAGTAGAAGAGCTTCCAGAACCCCATCAAGCAGTATCATAATGGATGGGGCAGTATGCTGTATGTTTCCGTCGTGTTCTGGAAGTTGACTGTTTAATTTGATACTAGTTAGCTATTGATTCATGGCTTGGTTGCTGATGTATATTGCCTCGCTGATTCCAGTCTTCAGTTGTCACTGTATCTGTATTATTTTGTTGTTTGCTCATCAGGATATCTCTGGTCATGGTTTGATTATGCATAGACTATATGTTCCTAATAGAGCCTTGCTGCTTGTGCATTGTTAGGCATCTTGAAAGGGATGATGCCAATACATTAAATTCATTGGGGTGACAGTGCCCAAGTGTGCATGTGAATGCACAGACAACATTTGTCTATTTCAAGGGGTTTTGTTTGGTGCCAGGGGAGTTGTTTATGAGCAAGTTGGCAGTATTCTTCCTCTTATAGTATATTATTATTTCAATCTTCTTGGCTGGTGTCAGTAGGGGTCACATTTCTATCAAAAACTTTCTCAGAACCTTCTCTTCTGTTTTATGGGCCATGGAGAAAATGTTCCTTTGGAATACTTTAATAGTAGGGACCAATAACTACTGCTGTCTGTTTATCTGAAGTCGCATGGCGGCTAACCTTCCTTTTGATGATTTTCTCGGCATATTTCATTAGAGTATCCATTATGATCAGGGGCCAGATTCACGAAAGCACTTATGCAAGCACTTACGAGCCTGTACATCTTTTCTCAATCTTTGGCGGCTTTGTTTCCAATATTAAACTGTTAATGAGCTCCAAAGCACCAGGAGGCTGTTTATAACAACAACAGTTGAACGGGAAGTTTTCATCTTGTAAATTGTTTAATAAATGTAACCCAAGCCGTCAAAGATTGAGAAAAGATGAACACGTTCGTAAGTGCTTGCTTAAATGCTTTCGTGAATCTGGCCCCAGGACCAGCCTTACTCTACCGAATTCCTCATCAACCTACTTCCAACTGCAGCTGTGTATGAGGGAGTGGTTGAAATAGGCATCAACAGCACTGAGCTTCTA
>WNGS01165751.1:14998700-15070398 GCA_020271785.1 Procambarus virginalis
GAAAGTTTTATCTGCTCCCTATCCATGGTTGGGGTGTATTAGGTCTGGATATGTTAATACGGTATATTATTCTCAAACGTTAAATATGAAATAAAAAAAAAAAACGTTGGGTTCGATTTCATTAATAGAACCAAATTCTTCAGACCGTTTCAAAGAAAAAGTTAAACATAGAACAAATCTACAAGGGCCGTGATGAGGGTTCGAACCTATGCACGGGATCACATACATGGGGGATTGTGTGAAACCCCAATTGACTGATCTTATGTGGAGTTAATTCCGTGTGCAGAATTGGAACTAGTCTCTTTAATATTTTATAAGTAACTTATTATGTATCTTTTTCATCTTGCACGTGAGACATCTGCTTTATTGTGTTCCTTAACAGTAAGTTCTTCCGTAGATCTTGTATCTCAAAAAAAAAAGGTTTGTATGTGTAGATGAGATAGTGTGTAGGCCTAAATGGCCTTAATGGTGTTGGAGGTGGATTCTGAAATTGTTTATTACTAGTGTGCAGGCCAAGGAATTTGTACGATTTATTTTAGTCAATTAACTGTTGACCCTCCACTCTTGTGTCGTGATCTCTCCTCGTGTTTACCCCGTCAACTCTGGTTGTCCTTACCCCGTCAACTCTTGCTGTCGTTGCTTTGTCAACTCTTGCCGTCATTGCTTTGTCAACTCTTGCCGTCATTGCTTTGTCAACTCTTGCTGTCGTTGCTTTGTCAACTCTTGCCGTCATTGCTTTGTCAACTCTTGCCTTCATTGCTTTGTCAACTCTTGCCGTCATTGCTTTGTCAACTCTTGCTGTCGTTGCTTTGTCAACTCTTGCCGTCATTGCTTTGTCAACTCTTGCCGTCATTGCTTTGTCAACTCTTGCCTTCATTGCTTTGTCAACTCTTGCCGTCATTGCTTTGTCAACTCTTGCCGTCATTGCTTTGTCAACTCTTGCCGTCATTGCTTTGTCAACTCTTGCTGTCGTTGCTTTGTCAACTCTTGCCGTCATTGCTTTGTCAACTCTTGCTGTCGTTGCTTTGTCAACTCTTGCCTTCATTGCTTTGTCAACTCTTGCCGTCATTGCTTTGTCAACTCTTGCCGTCATTGCTTTGTCAACTCTTGCCGTCATTGCTTTGTCAACTCTTGCTGTCGTTGCTTTGTCAACTCTTGCCGTCATTGTTTTGTCAACTCTTGCCTTCATTGCTTTGTCAACTCTTGCCTTCATTGCTTTGTCAACTCTTGCCTTCATTGCTTTGTCAACTCTTGCCGTCATTGCTTTGTCAACTCTTGCCTTCATTGCTTTGTCTACTCTTGCCTTCATTGCTTTGTCAACTCTTGCCGTCATTGCTTTGTCAACTCTTGCCGTCCTTTCCCTGTAGACTTTGAACGTCATTGTCTCGTCGACTCAGGGCCGAATACCTGCCCCGTCAACTCTGGCCATCATTGCCCTGTCAATTTTGGGACTTCAATCCAACGAATACTACTAATCTTACCCACCTAACTCTCCCAGCAACAGTTTCTCAAGCCTTCCCTTGTTCCCTAGCCACAAGGCTCTCGGTCTCTCTCTCCTCTTCAATCACCGTACCATTCGCGCGTGTGGACGGCGTGCTTGACCGTGAGAATACTGCCTCCTGGAGGGTGGTGGCCCGGGTATTTTAAGCAGGTCTTGCTAAGACATGTTCCTCCCCAGCTCCTTCTCCTACACTTTTGTTTACAACTGATTCTAGCCACCTGCCAGTGCTCGCTGGTCGCTGATTTAGTATTGTTTCTCCTTCGTCACTCACCCGTGTCCTCCCGTGTTGGTGATTTTATTTAGAATGTGCGTGAAGTGTCGGTACGTTTTTATTCGATTGTAGGAAATTTGTGCGGCGCTGTTTGTATAAAATTGATTGATGTTACGCCACCAGTGGCACCTCAATCAACAAATTGTTGCTGCAGAATGTTTCGTGCAGTGTCTGTTTATTTCGTTCAGTACGTTAGTAAAGACGCATCGGAAAACTAACGAATGGAAAGCTAATAGTATTATTTTTGTTTAAGAATTGCCTATTCTTAGTGACTATACTAAATAAAACGGCACTATAATACATTCATTGCCCGGATAAGCCGCCCAAAATAAAGACTGATTTTGTATTTTTGCCACAAGAACAAATATTATTGATTTCCATTTTCTCTACAACATGGCGTTTATGAATTGTATATATATGAATAAAAGCGACGGACATACATATATATATATCCCGCACGACCTGCCAGCTGACAGCACCACCTGGTCGTCTTGAGCCATTATAATGCCCAACTTGCAAGATGTTGAGGGCAGCGGGCGTGGGCGGGAGGGCGTGGTGAAGCACCACCATCAACTTCCTTGTTATAATTTACCTCTCGCTGCCTGGATTGGTTGCTTGTGTTGCGTCACTGGTGGTGGTGGAGGCTGCTTCTTGCGTTGCATCATCACAGGTAGTGCTCCTCCCTTTTTATTGCGTCATTACAAGTGGTGCTTCCTCCTGTTGCGACAGCACAAGTGTTGTCCCCTTCTGTTGCGCCATCACAAGTGCTGTCTCTTTCTGTTGCGCCATCACAAGTGTTGTCCCCTTCTGTTGCGCCATCACAAGTGATGCCTCCTTCTGCTGCGCCATCACAAGTGATGTCTCCTTCTGCTGCGCCATCACAAGTGCTGCCTCCTTCTGTTGCACCATCACAAGTGCTGCCTCCTTCTGTTGCGCCATCACAAGTGCTGCCTCCTTCTGTTGCGCCGTCACAAGTGATGCCTCCTCTGTTGCGCCATCACAAGTGCTGCCTCCTTCTGTTGCACCATCACAAGTGCTGCCTCCTTCTGTTGCGCCATCACAAGTGCTGCCTCCTTCTGTTGCGCCATCACAAGTGCTGCCTCCTTCTGTTGCGCCATCGCAAGTGCTGCCTCCTTCTGTTGCGCCATCACAAGTGCTGCCTCCTTCTGTTGCGCCATCACAAGTGATGTCTCCTTCTGTTGCACTATCACAAGTGCTGCCCCCTTCTGTTGCACTATCACAAGGGCTGTCTCCTTCTGTTGCACCATCACAAGTGCTGTCTCCTTCTGTTGCACCATCACAAGTGCTGCCCCCTTCTGTTGCACCATCACAAGTGCTGCCCCCTTCTGTTGCACCATCACAAGTGCTGCCCCCTTCTGTTGCACTATCACAAGTGCTGTCTCCTTCTGTTGCACCATCACAAGTGCTGTCTCCTTCTGTTGCACCATCACAAGTGCTGTCTCCTTCTGTTGCACCATCACATGTGCTGCCCCCTTCTGTTGCACTATCACAAGTGCTGCCTCCTTCTGTTGCACCATCACAAGTGCTGCCCCCTTCTGTTGCGCCATCACAAGTGCTGTCTCCTTCTGTTGCACCATCACAAGTATGCCTCCTTCTGTTGCACCATCACAAGTGCTGCCTCCTTCTGTTGCGCCATCACAAGTGCTGTCTCCTTCTGTTGCACCATCACAAGTATGCCTCCTTCTGTTGCACCATCACAAGTGCTGTCTCCTTCTGTTGCACCATCACAAGTGCTGTCTCCTTCTGTTGCACCATTACAAGTGCTGTCTCCTTCTGTTGCACCATCACAAGTGCTGTCTCCTTCTGTTGCACCATCACAAGTGCTGCCCCCTTCTGTTGCACCATCACAAGTATGCCTCCTTCTGTTGCACCATCACAAGTGCTGTCTCCTTTTGTTGCGCCATCAAAGTGCTGCCTCCTTCTGTTGCACCATCACAAGTGCTGCCCCTTCTGTTGCACCATCACAAGTGCTGTCTCCTTCTGTTGCACCATCACAAGTGCTGTCTCCTTCTGTTGCGCCATCACAAGTGCTGCCTCCTTCTGTTGCACCATCACAAGTGCTGCCCCATTCTGTTGCACCATCACAAGTGCTGTCTTCTGTTGCGCCATCACAAGTGCTCCCTCCTTCTGTTGCACCATCACAAGTGCTGTCTCCTTCTGTTGCGCCATCACAAGTGCTGCCTCCTTCAGTTGCGCCGTCACAAGTGCTGCCCCCTTCTGTTGCACCATCACAAGTGCTGCCTCCTTCTGTTGCGCCATCACAAGTGCTGCCTCCTTCTGTTGCACCATCACAAGTGCTGCCTCCTTCTGTTTCGCCGTCACAAGTACTGTCTCCTTCTGTTGCACCATCACAAGTGCTGTCTCCTTCTGTTGCGCCATCACAAGTGCTGCCTCCTTCTGTTGCACCATCACAAGTGCTGCCTCCTTCTGTTGCGCCATCACAAGTGCTGCCTCCTTCTGTTGCACCATCACAAGTGCTGCCTCCTTCTGTTGCGCCATCACAAGTGCTACCTCCTTCTGTTGCACCATCACAAGTGCTGCCCCCTTCTGTTGCACCATCACAAGTATGCCTCGTTCTGTTGCACCATCACAAGTGCTGCCTCCTTCTGTTGCGCCATCACAAGTGCTGCCTCCTTCTGTTGCACCATCACAAGTGCTGCCCCCTTCGGTTGCACCATCACAAGTATGCCTCCTTCTGTTGCGCCGTCACAAGTGCTGTCTCCTTCTGTTGCGCCATCACAAGTGCTGCCTCCTTCTGTTGCACCATCACAAGTGCTGCCTCCTTCTGTTGCGCCATCACAAGTGCTGCCTCCTTCTGTTGCACAATCACAAGTGCTGCCTCCTTCTGTTGCACCATCACAAGTGCTGCCTCCTTCTGTTGCACCATCACAAGTGCTGCCTCCTTCTGTTGCACCATCACAAGTGCTGCCTCCTTCTGTTGCACCATCACAAGTGCTGTCTCCTTCTGTTGCACCATCACAAGTGCTGCCTCCTTCTGTTGCACCATCACAAGTGCTGCCTCCTCCTGTTGCGCCATCACAAGTGTTGCCTCCTTCTGTTGCGCCATCACAAGTGCTCCTTCTGTTGCACCATCACAAGTGCTGCCTCCTCCTGTTGCACCATCACAAGTGCTGCCTCCTCCTGTTGCGCCATCACAAGCGTTGTCTCCTTCTGTTGCACCATCACAAGTGCTGTCTCCTCCTGTTGCACCATCACAAGTGCTGCCTCCTTCTGTTGCACCATCACAAGTGCTGCCTCCTCCTGTTGCGCCATCACAATTGTTGCCTACTTCTGTTGCGCCATCACAAGTGCTCCTTCTGTTGCACCATCACAAGTGCTGCCCCCTTCTGTTGCACCATCACAAGTGCTGCCTCCTCCTGTTGCGCCATCACAAGTGTTGCCTCCTTCTGTTGCGCCATCACAAGTGCTCCTTCTGTTGCACCATCACAAGTGCTGCCTCCTCCAGTTGCACCATCACAAGTGCTGCCTCCTCCTGTTGCGCCATCACAAGCGTTGTCTCCTTCTGTTGCACCATCACAAGTGCTGTCTCCTTCTGTTTCACCATCACAAGTGCTGTCTCCTTCTGTTGCACCATCACAAGTGCTGTCTCCTTCTGTTGCACCATCACAAGTGCTGCCCCCTTCTGTTGCACCATCACAAGTATGCCTCCTTCTGTTGCACCATCACAAGTGCTGTCTCCTTTTGTTGCGCCATCACAAGTGCTGCCTCCTTCTGTTGCACCATCACAAGTGTTGCCCCCTTCTGTTGCACCATCACAAGTGCTGTCTCCTTCTGTTGCACCATCACAAGTGCTGTCTCCTTCTGTTGCGCCATCACAAGTGCTGCCTCCTTCTGTTGCACCATCACAAGTGCTGCCCCATTCTGTTGCACCATCACAAGTGCTGTGTTCTGTTGCGCCATCACAAGTGCTGCCTCCTTCTGTTGCACCATCACAAGTGCTGTCTCCTTCTGTTGCGCCATCACAAGTGCTGCCTCCTTCTGTTGCGCCGTCACAAGTGCTGCCCCCTTCTGTTGCACCATCACAAGTGCTGCCTCCTTCTGTTGCGCCATCACAAGTGCTGCCTCCTTCTGTTGCACCATCACAAGTGCTGCCTCCTTCTGTTGCGCCGTCACAAGTGCTGTCTCCTTCTGTTGCACCATCACAAGTGCTGTCTCCTTCTGTTGCGCCATCACAAGTGCTGCCTACTTCTGTTGCACCATCACAAGTGCTGCCTCCTTCTGTTGCGCCATCACAAGTGCTGCCTCCTTCTGTTGCACCATCACAAGTGCTGCCTCCTTCTGTTGCGCCATCACAAGTGCTACCTCCTTCTGTTGCATCATCACAAGTGCTGCCCCCTTCTGTTGCACCATCACAAGTATGCCTCCTTCTGTTGCACCATCACAAGTGCTGCCTCCTTCTGTTGCGCCATCACAAGTGCTGCCTCCTTCTATTGCACCATCACAAGTGCTGCCCCCTTCGGTTGCACCATCACAAGTATGCCTCCTTCTGTTGCGCCATCACAAGTGCTGCCTCCTTCTGTTGCACCATCACAAGTGCTGCTTCCTTCTGTTGCGCCATCACAAGTGCTGCCTCCTTCTGTTGCACCATCACAAGTGCTGCCTCCTTCTGTTGCACCATCACAAGTGCTGCCTCCTTCTGTTGCACCATCACAAGTGTTGCCTCCTTCTGTTGCACCATCACAAGTGCTGCCTCCTTCTGTTGCACCATCACAAGTGCTGTCTCCTTCTGTTGCACCATCACAAGTGCTGCCTCCTTCTGTTGCACCATCACAAGTGCTGCCTCCTCCTGTTGCGCCATCACAAGTGTTGCGTCCTTCTGTTGCGCCATCACAAGTGCTCCTTCTGTTGCACCATCACAAGTGCTGCCTCCTCCTGTTGCACCATCACAAGTGCTGCCTCCTGTTGCGCCATCACAAGCGTTGTCTCCTTCTGTTGCACCATCACAAGCGTTGTCTCCTTCTGTTGCACCATCACAAGTGCTGTCTCCTCCTGTTGCACCATCACAAGTGCTCCTTCTGTTGCACCATCACAAGTGCTGCCTCCTTCTGTTGCACCATCACAAGTGCTCCTCCTCTGTTGCGCCATCACAAGTGCTGCCTCCTTCTGTTGCACCATCACAAGTGCTGCCTCCTGTTGCACCATCACAAGTGCTGCCTCCTTCTGTTGCACCATCACAAGTGCTGCCTCCTTCTGTTGCACCATCACAAGTGCTGCCTCCTTCTGTTGCACCATCACAAGTGCTGCCTCCTTCTGTTGCGCCATCACAAGTGCTGTCTCCTTCTGTTGCACCATCACAAGTGCTACCTCCTTCTGTTGCACCATCACAAGTGCTGTCCCCTTCTGTTGCACCATCACAAGTGCTGTCCCCTTCTGTTGCACCATCACAAGTGCTGCCTCCTCCTGTTGCACCATCACAAGTGCTGTCCCCTTCTGTTGCACCATCACAAGTGCTGCCTCCTTCTGTTGCGCCATCACAAGTGCTGCCTCCTTCTGTTGCACAATCACAAGTGCTGCCTCCTTCTGTTGCACCATCACAAGTGCTGCCTCCTTCTGTTGCACCATCACAAGTGCTGCCTCCTTCTGTTGCACCATCACAAGTGCTGCCTCCTTCTGTTGCACCATCACAAGTGCTGTCTCCTTCTGTTGCACCATCACAAGTGCTGCCTCCTTCTGTTGCACCATCACAAGTGCTGCCTCCTCCTGTTGCGCCATCACAAGTGTTGCCTCCTTCTGTTGCGCCATCACAAGTGCTCCTTCTGTTGCACCATCACAAGTGCTGCCTCCTCCTGTTGCACCATCACAAGTGCTGCCTCCTCCTGTTGCGCCATCACAAGCGTTGTCTCCTTCTGTTGCACCATCACAAGTGCTGTCTCCTCCTGTTGCACCATCACAAGTGCTGCCTCCTTCTGTTGCACCATCACAAGTGCTGCCTCCTCCTGTTGCGCCATCACAATTGTTGCCTACTTCTGTTGCGCCATCACAAGTGCTCCTTCTGTTGCACCATCACAAGTGCTGCCTCCTTCTGTTGCACCATCACAAGTGCTGCCTCCTCCTGTTGCGCCATCACAAGTGTTGCCTCCTCCTGTTGCGCCATCACAAGCGTTGTCTCCTCCTGTTGCACCATCACAAGTGCTGCCTCCTTCTGTTGCACCATCACAAGTGCTGCCTCCTTCTGTTGCACCATCACAAGTGCTGTCTCCTCCTGTTGCACCATCACAAGTGCTCCTTCTGTTGCACCGTCACAAGTGCTGCCTCCTCCTGTTGCACCATCAGAAGTGCTGCCTCCTCCTGTTGCGCCATCACAAGTGCTACCTCCTTCTGTTGCACCATCACAAGTGCTGCCTCCTGTTGCACCATCAGAAGTGCTGCCTCCTCCTGTTGCGCCATCACAAGTGCTACCTCCTTCTGTTGCACCATCACAAGTGCTGCCTCCTGTTGCACCATCACAAGTGCTGCCTCCTTCTGTTGCACCATCACAAGTGCTGCCTCCTTCTGTTGCATCATCACAAGTGCTGCCTCCTTCTGTTGCACCATCACAAGTGCTGCCTCCTTCTGTTGCGCCATCACAAGTGCTGTCTCATTCTGTTGCACCATCACAAGTGCTACCTCCTTCTGTTGCACCATCACAAGTGCTGTCCCCTTCTGTTGCACCATCACAAGTGCTGTCCCCTTCTGTTGCACCATCACAAGTGCTGCCTCCTCCTGTTGCACCATCACAAGTGCTGTCCCCTTCTGTTGCACCATCACAAGTGCTGCCTCCTCCTGTTGCACCATCACAAGTGCTGTCCCCTTCTGTTGCACCATCACAAGTGCTGTCCCCTTCTGTTGCACCATCACAAGTGCTGTCCCCTTCTGTTGCACCATCACAAGTGCTGCCTCCTCCTGTTGCGCCATCACAAGTGCTGTCCCCTTCTGTTACGACAACTAGCAGATAATACATAAGGATTTGTGTAGACCTACACAAATGTTGCATCATCTGTGTAGGATGACGCAACTACATAATGAGCTGTGTAGGCCTACACAGATCCTTATGATGACACCACTATTGGCCGTCAAGGGTGTCAAGGCACACCACTAAGGGTCTGTAGTGGTGTTGTTAGGCACTCATAGGCAATCCAAGGTGGTAATCACCTTACATTTTTCAGTAAGAACACGAACTATAGCGAACTTCTCGCCTCTATCAACCATTCATCAACCCAGCCCCAAAATGATTGGTCCTATATATAAATAAAATAAAATATAGCTTCCATATATAGAATGTACAAAATATGTAATGTTGTGACTACGAAAAGTTCAGGTTTTGTACCATTGGAACACTAAACTAGAAGCAGAGTAACCATAAACCTACTTTACCTGTTGTCCAGACCACACACTAGAAGGTGAAGGGACGACGACGTTTCGGTCCGTCCTGGACCATTCTCAAGTCGATTGTGAATTCTCACAATCGACTTGAGAATGGTCCAGGACGGACCGAAACGTCGTCGTCGTCCCTTCACCTTCTAGTGTGTGGTCTGGTCAACATTCTTCAGCCACGTTATTGTGACTTCACCGCCTACTTTACCTGTTCTAGACCTAACATATGCAATCTTAGGTCTAATTTAAGGGCTTTGATCGAATTTACTAGGCCTTACGAGACCTAGAAAAACGTTAGGTTTAGCTGTTGTCTTCTTTTTCGGGCCGTCTATAAAACAAATAACAAACAACACGGACCTTTCATGAGGGCAAAAGTCCATATTTTGTGCTTCTAATTTATGGCACCTATAGGTGCTGTGTTCGGAGGATAAGTTGGCATTTGGAGGCAAATATGGGATGGGATCCACAGGCGACAGGCTCTGAGTCCATGATTTTATCATATCTATGATATACTTCAGACATAAACATTGTAGTTATATTCTCAGACTGTGAGTAGATTATTGATGTAAATGTTAACAAACTCTTTAAGTATAGCTCATCAATACTGTTGTTTGATTATCTGTATGAAAACTTGGTAAGTTTAGTTCCTGAGTCTCTTATGTGTCTGTAACCTTTCCCACTCACAGGATGGGTATAATGGGGAGCATAATAAATGAACTAAACTAAAACCCCGGTAGGCCTATCACCACCACTCTTCCCTTGTCGTCTCTGAGTTTCGTTTCCAGTAATATTTGTAATAGAATTCCCTCATCTCTTCATAGATTCCTCTTCAGAATGTCAGTCTTTTAACTCCTGGTTCATTTCTTGAGATCATATATCTCTACTTCCAGCGACACTCCAGTATTAGTGCACAGTAATCACTCAGTGCCATTGAGGCTTCCAAATTTACCTCCCTTATGTCAGACTCTTTCAGAGTGAATATCTGCTGGTTTATCTTCACCTCTTATGCTTGTGAGTCCCCGGATAGTTTGTCTTAGAGAGGTTCTTCATGCTACGCCTAATAGTTTAGATCTATATCTCCACCCCATGTTGTTCTTGCTTCTCCCAGTCTATCCTGTCATGGTTGAAATCTTCTATTATTAACAGTCATGATCTATTTATTCGGGCGACTGAGGCTGTTCCTTCTATTATAGTAATAGTTCCTCTCACGTGTCTTGTCTGGGAGCTGGAAGGCTGAGTGTACGGTACATCACTAATGTTCCACACGTCATTCACCACCTTACTGCAATCCTGGAATTGAAAAATACCCAGTCACTGCGCACACTCTCTCTAGTGTGCTCTATGTGTACAAAACTCTGATCTCTCATACTAATACTGATGTTAAACGCTTGCTAGAGCGCTGTAACAGAACCCATGCGCACCATACGATAAATATCCATCTCTTTGATATTCCAAAAGTGTGACTTAACCAAAGCAGAAATGTCATGTAAATTACGTCCTAAATTGTGGAATGACCTCCCAAAGGAGATCAAAACTGTACTTCTCTCAACAGGTCTATAAGAGAGACTACGGCCGGCTTGCTGTCCTCTTCCAGGCCACTAGTGTTAGTGGATCTCAGGTAAACTCAGGTAAACTCAGGAAATACCTGCTTAACATTTTGTAACAATTTTTATTCACATCCTCATCCTGTATGTCTGTGTGTTGCTGTTGGCCAGACCACACACTAGAAGGTGAAGGACGACGACGTTTTGACTTGAGAATGGTCCAGGACGGCCCGAAACGTCGTCGTCCCTTCACCTTCTAGTGTGTGGTCTGGTCAACATACTTTAGCCACGTTATTGTGACTCATCGCCTACACCTGTGTGTTGCTGTTATTGCCAACATTAATAACTATATTTGTATTACTGCAAACAACTGCAGGTTCCAAATATCACATGAAGATTTAAAATTATTAGCTAAATCTCTTTAACAAATCAAGTATGTTAACTTACTTCTCGTTTAGTATTAAGTAAATTAAATTGAATTTGTAAATACATTTTCTAATTATGTGCACGTTATGGCAGAAATGATCTGCATATTATTGGCTTTATTATAATGATAATACTTCATTGTGTATTTTGTCTTTCTTGTGTGTGTGTGTGTGTGTGTGTGTGTGTGTGTGTGTGTGTGTGTGTGTGTGTGTGTGTGTGTGTGTGTGTGTGTGTGTGTGTGTGTGTGTGTGTGTATGTGTGTGTGTGTACTCACCTAATTGTGCTTGCGGGGCTTGAGCTTTGGCTCTTTGGTCCCGCCTCTCAACTGTCAATCAACTGGTGTACAGGTTCCTGAGCCTACTGGGCTCTATCATATCTACATTTGAAACTGTGTATGGAGTCAGCCTCCACCACATCACTGCCTAATGCATTCCATCTGTTAACTACTCTGACACTGAAAAAGTTATTTCTAACGTCTCTGTGGCTCATTTGGGTACTCAGTTTCCACCTGTGTCCCCTTGTTCGCGTACCACCCGTGTTAAACAGTTTATCTTTATCTACCCTGTCAATCTTCTGAGAATTTTGTAGGTAGTGATCATGTCTCCCCTTATTCTTCTGTCTTCTAGTATCGTGAGGTGCATTTCCCGCAGCATTTTTCGTAACTCATGCGTCTTAGTTCTGGGACTAGCCTAGTGGTATATCTCTGAACTTTTTCAAGCTTCGCCTTGTGCTTGACAAGGTACGGGCTCCATGCTGGGGCCGCATACTCCAGGATTGGTCTTACATATGTGGAATACAAAGTTCTGAATGATTCTTTACACAGGTTCCTGAAGGCAGTTCTGATGTTAGCCAGCCTCGCATACGCCGCAGATGTTATTCTTTTGATGTGGGCTTCAGGAGACAGGTTTGGTGTGATATCAACTCCTAGATCCTTCTCTCTGTCCGTTTCATGAAGGACTTCATCTCCCATTCTGTATCCTGTGTCTGGCCTCCTGTTTCCACTGCCTAGTTTCATTACCTTACATTTACTCGGGTTGAACTTTAGTAGCCATTTGTTGGACCATTCATGCAGTCTGTCTAGGTCATCTTGTAGTTTCATACTGTCTTCCTCCGTCTTAATCCACCTCATAATTTTTGCATCATCAGCAAACAATGAGAGGAATGATTCTATACCATCTGGAAGATCATTTACATATGTAAGAAATAGTATAGGTCCAAGGACTGAACCCTGCGGGATCCCACTGGTGACGTCTCGCCAATCTGACCTCACCCCTCACAGTGACTCGCTGCCTTCTGTTACTTAGGTACTCCCTTTAGGTTAGGTACGTTTGTGTGTGGGGGGGGGGGGAGTTGCGTGTGTGTGTGTGTGTGTGTGTGTGTGTGTGCGTGCACGCGCGCGCACGCACACGCACACTTCACCAGTTATACAGGAGGGACAAGGGCTGGTGCGGGCACCTTCGCGCTGGACTACAAGGGTCACCGCGTACACCTTGTGTGCTGGACAAGGAAAATTATTTCTATTTAAGAGAACGCTGATTGAGAGGGTAAGCTCGTGCATTTTCAAATTAAAATTAAAATGAGATTATTGAGGTATAAATACACATAAAGGGATGAGGTTGCTCATGGTCTAGTGTCTGGCGTGATGGCGGGAGAGACCAGACTCGTTCTCTGATCGGTCAGACTCGTTCTCTGATCGGTCAGACTCGTTCTCTGATCGGTCAGACTCGTTCTCTGATCGGTCAGACTCGTTCTCTGATCGGTCAGACTCGTTCTCTGATCGGTCAAACTCGTTCTCTGATCAGTCAGACTCGTTCTCTAGGGGTCAGACTCGTTCTCTGATCGGTCAGACTCGTTCTCTGATCGGTCAGACTCGTTCTCTGAGGGGTCAGACTCGTTCTCTGATCGGTCAGACTCGTTCTCTGGGGGTCAGACTCGTTCTCTGGGGGTCAGACTCGTTCTCTGAGGGGTCAGACTCGTTCTCTGGGGGTCAGACTCGTTCTCTGGGGGTCAGACTCGTTCTCTGAGGGGTCAGACTCGTTCTCTGAGAGGTCAGACTCGTTCTCTGAGGGGTCAACTCGTTCTCTGAGAGGTCAGACTCGTTCTCTGAGGGGTCAGACTCGTTCTCTGGGGGGTCAGACTCGTTCTCTGAGGGGTCAGACTCGTTCTCTTGGGGTCAGACTCGTTCTCTTGGGGTCAGACTCGTTCTCTGAGAGGTCAGACTCGTTCTCTGAGAGGTCAGACTCGTTCTCTGAGAGGTCAGACTCGTTCTCTGAGAGGTCAGACTCGTTCTCTGATCGGTCAGACTCGTTCTCTGATCGGTCAGACTCGTTCTCTGATCGGTCAGACTCGTTCTCTGATCGATCAAACTCGTTCTCTGATCGGTCAGACTCGTTCTCTGGGGGTCAGACTCGTTCTCTGATCGGTCAGACTCGTTCTCTGAGAGGTCAGACTCGTTCTCTGAGGGTCAGACTCGTTCTCTGAGAGGTCAGACTCGTTCTCTGAGGGTCAGACTCGTTCTCTGGGGGTCACACTCGTTATCTGGGGGTCAGACTCGTTCTCTGAGGGGTCAAACTCGTTCTCTGGGGGTCAGACTCGTTCTCTGGGGGTCAGACTCGTTCTCTGAGGGGTCAGACTCGTTCTCTGAGAGGTCAGACTCGTTCTCTGAGGGTCAGACTCGTTCTCTGAGAGGTCAGACTCGTTCTCTGAGAGGTCAGACTCGTTCTCTGAGGGGTCAGACTCGTTCTCTGAGGGGTCAGACTCGTTCTCTGGGGGTCAGACTCGTTCTCTGAGGGGGTCAGACTCGTTCTCTTGGGGTCAGACTCGTTCTCTGGGGTCAGACTCGTTCTCTGAGAGGTCAGACTCGTTCTCTGAGAGGTCAGACTCGTTCTCTGAGAGGTCAGACTCGTTCTCTGAGAGGTCAGACTCGTTCTCTGAGAGGTCAGACTCGTTCTCTGAGAGGTCAGACTCGTTCTCTGAGAGGTCAGACTCGTTCTCTGGGGGTCAGACTCGTTCTCTGGGGGGTCAGACTCGTTCTCTGTGGGGTCAGACTCGTTCTCTGAGGGTCAGACTCGTTCTCTGAGAGGTCAGACTCGTTCTCTGGGGGTCAGACTCGTTCTCTGAGGGTCAGACTCGTTCTCTGGGGGTCAGACTCGTTCTCTGAGGGGTCAGACTCGTTCTCTGGGGGGTCAGACTCGTTCTCTGAGGGTCAGACTCGTTCTCTGGGGGGTCAGACTCGTTCTCGGGGGGGGTCAGACTCGCTCTGGGGGTCAGACTCGTTCTCTGGGGGTCAGACTCGTTCTCTGGGGGGTCAGATTCGTTTTCTGGGGGGTCAGACTCGTTCTCTGAGGGGTCAGACTCGTTCTCTGGGGGTGTCAGACTCGTTCTCTGGGGGTCAGACTCGTTCTTGGGGGTCAGACTCGTTCTCTGGGGGTCAGACTCGTTCTCTGGGGGTCAGATTCGTTCTCTGGGGGTCAGACTCGTTCTCTGGGGGTCAGACTCGTTCTCTGGGGGTCAGACTCGTTCTCTGGGGGGTCAGACTCGTTCTCTGGGGGTCAGACTCGTTCTCTGGGGGTCAGACTCGTTCTCTGGGGGTCAGACTCGTTCTCTGGGGGTCAGACTCTTTCTCTGGGGGTCAGACTCGTTCTCTGGGGGTCAGACTCGTTCTCTGGGGGTCAGACTCGTTCTCGGGGGGTCAGACTCGCTCTCTGGGGGGGTCAGACTCGTTCTCTGGGGGTCAGACTCG
Organism: Procambarus virginalis; assembly: GCA_020271785.1. NCBI lineage: Eukaryota > Metazoa > Arthropoda > Malacostraca > Decapoda > Cambaridae > Procambarus > Procambarus virginalis. Next base: position 15,013,580 of record WNGS01165751.1, read on the forward strand.
TTCTCTGGGGTCAGACTCGTTCTCTGGGGGTCAGACTCGTTCTATGGGGGGTCAGACTCGTTCTCTGAGGGGTCAGACTCGTTCTCTGGGGGGGTCAGACTCGCTCTCTGGGGGGTCAGACTCGTTCTCTGGGGGTCAGACTCGTTCTCTGGGGGTCAGACTCGTTCTCTGGGGGTCAGACTCGGTCTCTAAGAGGGTCAGACTCGTTCTCTGGGGGTCAGACCTCGTTCTCTGAGGGGTCAGACTCGTTCTCTGGGGGTCAGACTCGTTCTCTGAGGGTCAGACTCGTTCTCTGAGGGTCAGACTCGTTCTCTGAGGGGTCAGACTCGTTCTCTGGGGGGTCAGACTCGTTCTCTGGGGGGTCAGACTCTTTCTCTGGGGGTCAGACTCGTTCTCTGGGGGGTCAGACTCGTTTTCTGAGGGGTCAGACTCGTTTTCTGAGGGGTCAGACTCGTTTTCTTGGGGGGTCAGACTCGTTCTCAGAAGGGTAAGACTCGTTATCGGGGGGGGGGGAGACTCGTTCTCAGAGGGGTCAAACTTGCTCCCAGCGGGCCCCGGCTCTTGCTACTGATGGAAAAGAGACTTGTACTGTGGGGGACAGTATTCTTGTATTGTGGGGGGGCGATTACTTTGTTACGTGGGGGACAGTATCTTGTATTGTGGGGGGGCAGTATTCTTGTACTGTGGGGACAGTATTCTTGTATTGTGGGGGCAGTATTCTTGTACTGTGGGGGCAGTGTTCTTGTACTGTGGGGGCAGTGTTCTTGTACTGTGGGGCAGTGTTCTTGTACTGTGGGGGCAGTGTTCTTGTACTGTGGGGGCAGTGTTCTTGTACTGTGGGGGCAGTGTTCTTGTACTGTGGGGGCAGTGTTTCTTGTACTGTGGGGGCAGTGTTCTTGTACTGTGGGGGCAGTGTTCTTGTACTGTGGGGCAGTGTTCTTGTACTGTGGGGGCAGTGTTCTTGTACTGTGGGGGCAGGTATTCTTGTACTGTGGGGGCAGTGTTCTTGTACTGTGGGGGCAGTGTTCTTGTACTGTGGGGGCAGTGTTCTTGTACTGTGGGGGCAGTGTTCTTGTACTGTGGGGGCAGTGTTCTTGTACTGTGGGGGCAGTGTTCTTGTACTGTGGGGGCAGTGTTCTTGTACTGTGGGGCAGTGTTCTTGTACTGTGGGGGCAGTGTTCTTGTACTGTGGGGCAGTGTTCTTGTACTGTGGGGGCAGTATTCTTGTACTGTGGGGGCAGTGTTCTTGTACTGTGGGGGCAGTGTTCTTGTACTGTGGGGGCAGTGTTCTTGTACTGTGGGGGCAGTGTTCTTGTACTGTGGGGGCAGTATTCTTGTACTGTGGGGGCAGTGTTCTTGTACTGTGGGTGCAGTATTCTTGTACTGTGGGGCAGTGTTCTTGTACTGTGGGGGCAGTATTCTTGTACTGTGGGTGCAGTATTCTTGTACTGTGGGGCAGTATTCTTGTGCTCTGTGAGAGTAAACTGGTATTCTGAGAGGAATGTAAACCTCGTCCTCCTTGGGGTGTATCACTTGCTCTGGGGGCGAGGGAAAGCCGTGCTTCTGGTGTTGAGCGAAGTAATGATCAAGAGAGAGCTGAGCGAATATGACTCACTTCGATGCTCACCTCAAAAAAAAACTATTTCAATAATACATAAGATGCCGATGCGAGAACAGAAGGTTATAATACTAACTACTTAATAATGGTTATATGTCCCTCGAGAAGATATCTAGTGACAAGTGTTGTAAAGGAATGGTTCAAGACAGAAGACGAAAACAGATGTTTTTTTCAACCACAGGGCTATAAACCCATGGAACCGCCGACCCGCCGAAGATGTAAATGCTAAAACTGTTAAAAATTAAAATCCAGCTGGAAAAAATCCTCAAGGCAAATGGGGGGACCTTTGACAAGCTGCCGGCTTCCTGTCATCGTCAAGGCCACTAGAGTGTTAGCGGCTCTCAGGTTAATTTAGGTATATTGAAGAGGGTAAGAGGAACAAGATACTGTGGAGAGTGATGGGCAGACGCGGGTCCGCTGGAGCCTGAGGCATTGTGTTTATCCAACCCGTTCTCTCACTTGCTTATAGGCAATATTGGCTTATTAATAAGTGCATATGTGACATACTAATTTTGGGAATATTTTAGTTGTAAATATTTTCGGTGTTTAGCAAATCTATAGGAAGAGTTTGTACCTTAAAAACAAAATATAACTTGGCATATACCACATATGTACTTATTAATCAGCCAAAAAGTGACTACAAGCCATAACTCATATATATACTGTCTTGTGCGAGAGCGGGTTGCTTTATCACGTGTAACAGATATACTGTAAGCTGGCTAATGAGGTCTTCCTCTTCCTAATTTAGTGATATCACTGCCCGAAACGCTGCGCGTACTAATGGCTTTACAAGATTGTAAATACTATGCTATGTATTCTCTCAAACCCAATGTACCTTCTTGTATATAAATAAATAAAAATAAAATAAAATAAAATAAAATATGAGGAATACTAGGGACACACATTTATTACCACTCGTATGCTACGTTAATACCTAGCCTCTGTGAAGCGTGACAGTACCAGCTGAGACCTGAGACTAGCGCGGAGTGCCGGGACGCACATCATGGTCTATTTTGCTGCTGAACCACCCACCTCACTTACGTCTACCACACCCTTGAACACTAGAAATAACTACCATTGAATCCCTGTTACTGTGAAGAGACTATAGGGGCTAAAAAAAATGCTATACCCACAAGAACCCTTTGATAATCAACAACCACAAATGTTCGCAGCTTTAGTGACAATATTTATGCTCCAAAAAATATTCAACAATCCAACTCATTTCAGTCTTTCACCTGACGTGAATTCGTTCACTTGTCGAATTGCGTAAATACAGGACACAATAAACTTCAGAGGTCACAAATATATCCTTATATGCAATTATATATCAATATACAAAGGAACATTCGAATTTATGCTACTACCCTAGGCTAAATGAAGGTTTACATAGCTTATGCCAAGAACTAGCTACGTACGATGTTAAAACCCCATCTTGCAGGATGGTTAGTCATACAGGGCCATGAATGTCATCACCAGCTTCCACTGACAATCTTTGAATAGCTCATGAGGATATTCTCAATATCAAGGGAATGCGTAAAGTAATTGGAAAGCTCATACCAGCAGGTCTGCAGGCCTAATGAATGGATATTCCATAATGTAGTGAGATCATGACCCAGTTCTTGTTCAGAGTTTACGCTTGGAATGCTTAGGACTGGGAGCTTCATCACTTTTTATTTATTATTTATTTATTTATTAATTTATTTATTTATTTATTTATTTATTTATTTATTTATTTATTTATTTATTTATTTATTTACATGCAAGAAGGTACAATGAGTTAGCTGTGAAAGTAGATATTTAGGTGATTAAGTGGTACATTCTTGCAAGGCCGCTAACACGCGTTGCGTTTCGGGCAACTTGCCACATGTAATGGAAGCCCAACCTGATCCTGGCAATCTAATCCTGGCAACCTGATCCTGGCAACCACTGTGTCGCACTCTCTGCGACACGACTTGTGCTATCCATATATATATATATATATATATATATATATATATATATATATATATATATATATATATATATATATATATATATATATATATTATGTGAGATCTTCTGAATAGTAGTTTCAGTAGTAGACACAGTTTATCAGCCAGTTCCTTTACAATTTGGGATTTAATTCCATCCAAATCCACACCGGGTGTTCTAGATTCCTTTAATTTATCTTTGCTATTTCTGTTTCTTTCGCACGTTTTGGAGACATCCCTTAACTCATTGTCACCTAGCCTGCTTCAAACATTAGTAACTCATTGTCACCTAGCCTGCTTCAAACATTTGTAACTCATTGTCACCTAGCCTGCTTCAAACATTTGTGTGGGTCTTGGGATGCTGTCTAATCTTTGCAGTATAAACGTTGATGTAAAATATCCATTCAGATTGCTGGCCGTCTTCGTATCGTCACTGATATTGTTGGTGAGTATGTTGTTATAGATTCAGCTACTCGGAACAAGTTCCAAGTAGCACGGGCTATGGTGAGCCCGTAGTGGACTTACCTGGCACAGGAGCGGGGCAAGTAGCACGGGCTATGGTGAGCCCGTAGTGGACTTACCTGGCACAGGAGCGGGGCAAGTAGCACGGGCTATGGTGAGCCCGTAGTGGACTTACCTGGCACAGGAGCGGGGCAAGTAGCACGGGCTATGGTGAGCCCGTATTGGACTTACCTGGCACAGGAGCGGGGCAAGTAGCACGGGCTATGGTGAGCCCGTAGTGGACTTACCTGGCACAGGAGCGGGGCAAGTAGCACGGGCTATGGTGAGCTCGTAGTGGACTTACCTGGCACAGGAGCGGGGCAAGTAGCACGGGCTATGGTGAGCCCGTAGTGGACTTACCTGGCACAGGAGCGGGGCAAGTAGCACAGGCTATGGTGAGCCCGTAGTGGACTTATCTGGCACAGGAGCGGGGCAAGTAGCACGGGCTATGGTGAGCCCGTAGTGGACTTCCCTGGCACAGGAGCGGGGCAAGTAGCACGGGCTATGGTGAGCCCGTAGTGGACTTACCTGGCACAGGAGCGGTGCAAGTAGCACGGGCTATGGTGAGCCCGTAGTGGACTTACCTGGCACAGGAGCGGGGCAAGTAGCACGGGCTATGGTGAGCCCGTAGTGGACTTACCTGGCACAGGAGCGGGGCAAGTAGCACGGGCTATGGTGAGCCCGTAGTGGACTTACCTGGCACAGGAGCGGGGCAAGTAGCACAGGCTATGGTGAGACCGTAGTGGACTTACCTGGCACAGGAGCGGGGCAAGTAGCACAGGCTATGGTGAGCCCATAGTGGACTTACCTGGCACAGGAGCGGGGCAAGTAGCACGGGCTATGGTGAGCCCGTAGTGGACTTACCTGGCACAGGAGCGGGGCAAGTAGCACGGGCTATGGTGAGCCCGTAGTGGACTTACCTGGCACAGGAGCGGTGCTAGAGTTGGTGGGTACTGTAGACGAGGTCAGTGGAGGCATCCTGGTCATGGTTGTCAGTCGGGCAAACAGTGACTATCTCATATCTGTTAAACATGTGTTACAATTAATATTGCGCTTCGAACACTATGTGAAGACAAAGTTTAAAAGAACAAATCCACAAGGGCCGTGACGAGGATTCGAACCTGCGTCCGGGAGCATCCCTTTTTGTGGATTTGTTCATTTGATGCATCATTTTAGTGTGATCTCTGTGTGTAACGTTTAGAAGACTCCGGATTATAGGAGCATATGAAAGATAAGTGTTTTAGAACATAACAAATAGTATAAAATTACATAGCAAAAAAAAATTATTTCCTTGTTCCTTCCTTACTTCCTTCCTTCCTTCCTTCCTTCCTTCCTTCCTTCCTTCCTTCCTTCCTTCCTTCCTTCCTTATTCCTTCCTTTCTTTCTTTCTTTCTTTTCTTTCTTTCTTTCTTTCTTTCTTTCTTTCTTTCTTTCTTTCTTTCTTTCTTTCTTTTCTTTCTTCCTTCCTTCCTTCCTTCCTTCCTTCCTTCCTTCCTTCCCTTCCTTCCTTCCTTCCTCCCATCTTGCCTTTTTCTCATGTTTTTCTTTCTCCATCTTCAAGACAATAATTTGGTTTCTAAGGCAATATTCACTTCATTGCGATATTTCGCCATCGGACACCTTTGTTGGCCATCAATTATCTGAGGGCATCATTTCTGTAGTGACCTCGACGTGGACAGGAAGCCGTCGGCTTGTATAAAATCACCATATTCTTATAGAAGAAGGATTCTTAACTTCAGCAATGTTTTAGCATTTAAGCCTTCGGCGGGTAAGCGGTTCCACTGAACCCTATACATCATCAGTGTTAAATGTACTTTTGTTAATCTACGTTAGTAAATATTGCTCCCTCAGACACTAATATACCTCGGGATAGTCTCATCACTTCTGGGGAATATATATTTTAGCGACATCCTGAATTTAAGCGGAGAGACGTGTGCCTGTGTGGACGACACCGCACCCGGTGTGTCACTGGAGACACACGAAGCCATAAACCACATTACTGAAGCCCCTCATGTATCATGGGGGCGCCATTAGCACCTTACTGTTGACCCATAAATTAAACCAAATATACTAATATATATATATATATATATATATATCTATATATATATATATATATATATATATATATATATATATATATATATATATATATATATATATATATATATATATATATATATATATATATATTATATATATATATATATATATATTATATATATGGGGTTATGGAGTTTTGTCCTGGGTGTCTAGTTGTTGTAGTCTAGTTGGATGCAACGCCTACTGTGGCTGTCAAGGCCAACCCGAGAATGACAGTCTGGACTGCAGCGAGCGCAGATAAACGCGTCTGACAGTGGTCGAGACCTCCTCTGGAGTCTATTTCCCTCCGCCTGCCTCTTCAGTTCATCCTCGAATTGCTGGAGTCCCTTCTGCACTTTGCATCTCCAGGCAGATCTGTCCGCAGCTGCTGCCTCCCAAGTGTTGATGTTGATGTTCATCTGCTTGAGGTCGCGTTTGCAGGCGTCTTTAAAACGCAGCTGAGGTCTTCCGTTGGGTCTCCTTCCTGATGCCAGTTCTCCATTTTCGTATAGTCAATATTGACTTATTAATAAGTGCATAGGTGACATACTTAACATAATAGTTTCCCTTGAAAATCTTCATAGAAAACACCGACCTTACCTAACCTACTTAGTATGTTAAGATAAGCATCTTATTGCTTCGTAATTACATTATTACCTAACCTATACCTATAATAGGTTAGTAGCATTGTAATTACGAAGCTATAAGATGCTTATTTAACATACTAAGTAGGTTAGGTAAGGTCGGTGTTTTCTATGAAGCTTTTCAAGGGAAACTATTATGTTTAGTATGTCACCTATGCAAGTAACTAATAAGTCAATATTGACTATACGAATTTACGAGGACGGGTTGCCATACAAGAGTATGCGGCCATCTTCCAGGAAATGGCCCTGCTTCAGGAGGGCCATCTCAGTATGCATCTCTGTTTCAGGAGAGTGAACATTGAAGGGACTCCTGTTTTCTCGAGTACTGTGTTGTTGGTGACGTGGTCTTTCCACGTGATGTCAAGGATGCGTCTCAGGTTCCGCATGTGAAAGGTATTGAGCCGCCTCTCCTGGCGAGAGCGCAGGGTCCAGGATTCTACACATGCCATGTAGACTTGTGCCTTGATGTGTGCACTGTCAGTTTGGCACTTTCCCAAACGCACTTTGTGAGCCTGGTCAGTGTTGTTGCGGCCTTCCCGATACGCCTGTTGAGCTCAGTTGTCCAGGGAAAGGGTGTTTGAGATTGTGGAGCCCAGGGGCCAGATTCACGAAAGCACTTACGAACGTGTACATCTTAACTCAATCTTTGGCGGCTTTGTTTCCATTTATTAAACAGTTAATGAGCTCCGAAGCACCTTGAGGCTGTTTATAACAATAACAACAGTTGAACGGGAAGTTTTCCTGCTTGTAAACTGATAAATAAATGTAACCAAAGCCTTCAAAAATTGAGGAAAGATGAACACGTTCGTAAGTGCTTTCGTGAATCTGGGCCCAGGTACACAAACTCGTGACTGCCTTCAGTACATAGTCTGCGATGTTTATACAGGGTAGCTCATTGACGTCTTGTCCCATCACCTGTGTCTTCTTCAGGCTGATTGTCAGGCCGAATGCGAACAGGCTGCGGCAAAGCGGTTGAGTAGCTGCTGCAGGCCTTCTGCTGTGTGTGTGGTGATCGCTGCGTCGTCGGCGAGGAGGAACTCCCTGAGGATTAGCATTTGTACTATCGTCTTTGCTCGGAGTCTGGATAGATTATAGAGCTTTCCATCAGATCTTGTACGGAGATAGATGCCTTCTGTGGTTGTTCCAAAGGCCTGATTGACGAGGATCGCGAAGATGCCGAACAAGGTTGAAGCAAGAACGCACCCCAGTTTAACACCACTGTTAATGTTGAATGGTTCAGAAGTTGAGCCGTCGTACACGACTGTTCCCTTCATGTCCTTGTGGAACGATTGTATCATGCTGAGTAGGGTGGGTGGGCAGCCAACTTTGGCCAAGATCTTGAAGAGATTATAAATGTAGTTATTGTCCTTGTATATAAGTCACCGGAGGCAAACCCTCAGCAGTTTAAAGACCAACTAATGAAAGTAGAACACTGCTTGGAAACCTCATAAATCCAGCTCCGAACATCATTCTGCTTGGGACTTCAACCTACGGCACCTGAAATGGAAGCACCTGGCTAATACAGTAATATCAGAAAGAATACCAGGAAGTAGCCTTAATGAACAGGCACATGCAATGACCTGCTACGGATGTGCGACAGGTTTGCCTTAACCAGCAAATAGTAGAACCAACCAGGAAGGAGAACACGCTGGACCTCATTTTCACTAATAATGATGAATTGATCAGGAACATAATGATTACAAATACTGTTACTCAGATCACAACTTAATTGAAGTTATGACAACCATGGGGAATAGACCTTCAAAACCAGTCCAGATTCCCGGTGGAGGAGATTTCAGCAAATTCAACTTCAATAATAAACAGATAAACTGGGAGCAAATAAACCAGGACTTCACAGAAATAAACTGGGAAGAACAGCTAGGAAATGCGAACCTGAACCAGTGCCTGGAAAAAATAAGCTCAGTAGCACTAGAAATATGTACAAACCGCATCCCCCTAAGAAAAAGAGGAAGAGATGCAGATTGGAACGAGCAAAATTGCACAACACATCATATAACGTGATGGAGTACCACGCAAGATTTGAATGGTCAGCGGGGTGGGGGAGGGCCTCCATACGCTGCCCAGGGCTATAGTAAACAGCCGCATATTGTAAAAAAAATCCTGCTCTCGCCACCAACGCGTGGGAGGCGTCGGTTACCCAGCAATCACCATGGCGAGCGCACGACCAAACACCTTCCGGACACGCAACACGCAATCACTTATTCAAGAGCAAATAACTAGTGAATTTTTTCTGATGGTGATGAAAGCGATTTTGATGACTCTGACATTGATAAGGACTACACATAAATGACCGATGATAGCACACAGACAGTGAATTTGAGATACAACCTGCTCCATGGCGAGGCCTACACGCTCACCAGTGCCGCCTCGCCCAGTATCTACTCCTCCAATTCACCCACGACCACACAGTTCTTGTACTTATTTAAAGTATGAGGATATTTTGGGCGACGAGTCAGAGGAAGGCGGCTCCTTTTCTGGTTATAGTGAAGTGGATTCAGAGCATAGTACAGTGGCACCTCGATTAACAAGTGGCTCTATCTACGAGCATTTCGAGTAACGAGCGAGCCACTCGCAGAACATTTGTCTCTACAATCGAGCTTTTCCTCGAATAACGAGCGTTTCCGCTGGTTCTCAGACACCTTTTACGAGTTTTGTTGTTGTTTCGCAAGACGAGTTTTCCACATGACGAGCTCGGTGCCAGAACGAATTAAACTTGTTAATCGAGGTGCCACTGTATTACCACACCTGTCGTTAGTGCCAGTGGTGTTACCAAGCGAGATTTTGTCGTGTTAGCATTGTCTCGCCAAGGCAAGCGCAGCCACATGGCACCACATGAACCAAGACCCCTCATGTTCACGTGATTTTACCTCACATTCACGTAGCACCCGTACTTTTACATAGACGGGCTTCAGCTCCTGGTCCAAGGTGTGCAATGATTCCTCGCCGATGTTTCGTTTCACCGGACACCAGATGTACTTGTGTGGAGTGATGGTGACGATTTTATTCCTCTAATTCCTGCCTTTGACAATAAAGATATTGGGATTACAGACCTTTTCCGATTCTGGTGAGGACATGTGTAAAACTGATTATTTTACAGCATTTTATGATGAGCCGCTCATGGAATATATTGTACACCAAACGAACCTTCATGCAGCTCATATCATTGGAGAGAGATAACTGAATATTCACGATTGAATCATTGGAAAAACACTACTGTAGGTAAAATGCATGTATTTTTGGTACTATGTACAGTATGTTGATGAAGCATTGTGTAAACGTGATATTACAGATTATTGGAGCAAAGACCAGACTGTTCCAACACCTATGTTCGGGAAATATATGTCCCGAGACAGGTTTCAAATACTCCTCAGGTGTCTTCATTTTGCAAGTAATGAAGACCGGACAGAGGATGGTAGACTTTGGAGAGTCAGGCACATTATGAATGACGTAATTGGAAAGTCCAGAGATTTCTACGTACTAGTACAGAAACTGGTGATTGACAAATTACTTATGCTTTTCAAAGGACGTGTTGCCTTCAAGCAGTATATTCCCTCCAAATGCAACAGATTTGGATTTAAATTTTGTTCTTTGTGACTGTGAAACACGATACGTGTTACACATGATCCTGTATTCTGCTAGCGCTGTAGACATTCCCGGTAACGACCAATATGGTTTTTCAGGTTGTGTGGTGAAGTCACTGATGGCACTTAGGCACTCAGTGAAGTCACCGAATTCTATCCACTTTTTGACTTTTGGTAGTAATATTTTCACTAGAAAAGGGGTTTGTTTTGAGATGCTTACCTTTCTGGGTGCCAGGCCCGGTCGATGGCAGACATAGAATGCTTCCAACCACATGGGGGGGTTTCTATAGGCCATTGCTCCCCATGCCTCTCTGAGGGGGCCAGGTTCTGGCTCGTGGTCCCCAGTAGGTCCACAGAACTCCATACACATGACTGATGCCAAAATCTAACATTAGCATATCAGCCTAGTAAGCTCCGGGGAGCCGACAGGGCCCCCCAGAAAATGAAAAGAAAAACCCAGCAAGAGGACAATGTACCCAGGAGAAACAGAGCCGGCCGCTGTAATAGGTGGAAATTAGCTGCGCAGTACCTCGTGCACCTACCAGTGCAAAACTACCATTTACCTCCAAGATAAACAAGGGAGGAGGAAACCCCTCAACACTCCCAGGGCGGTCAATCATCGAGCAGCAAGACACCAACAGAGGTAGACCCCAAGGTAACTTGTGGAAGATAACCCCAAGCCCCAAGGGCAGAACTTACAGGGCACTTTAGGAAGGGGAACCCTAAGGACATGCAGCCCGTGTACCTGTGAGTATTATTCCCAGCTCTCACGGAATCGTAAGAGTAGTACTGGACACAAGGCACAGCATAACACAGAGAATCAGGAGATGGGGCCACACAACCGAGCCACAATCACATCAGCCAAGAACTGACAGGTGGTCTGAGTCTCCCCCTCCCAGGGAGGAGGGAGCTGCGAAGACGAGTGGTGCAGCAAGTGTGACATCACGCTCGTTTTTCATTCAGGGAGTTCTGTCCACTCGTTAGTTTTCAGTAGTAGTTTTAACCAGAATAGGGGTTTGTTTTGAGGCGCTTACCTTTCTGGGTGCCTGGCCAGGTCGATGGCAGACACAGAATGCTTCATACACATGTGCACTTCTATAGGCCATTGCTCCTTGTGCCTCTCTGAGGGGGGCCAGGTTCTGGCTCATGGTCCCCGGTGGGCCTAGAACTCCACTCACACTGATGCCAAAGTCTAATAATATACATATCAGCCTGGATAGCTCCAGGAGCTGAAGGAACTCCCCCCCAGAAAGGACAATTAATATGACAGGCTACCAATGACAATTTTAAGATCATATTGTTTAGAGATCAACCAAATTATTAAGACCAACTAAAAAAAAAAAAAGAGCATTCTATATCTGCCATCATCTGGAACAGGCACCCAGAAAGGTAAGCGCCCCAAAACAAACCACTATTCAGGTTAAAACAACAAAAATAGACAAACGAGTGGACAGAACTCCCCAAATGAAAATGAGCATGACATTTGTTAGTTTGCTCGATTTAACACGAAGTTAAATTACATCTCCCATGAAATTTAACATACAACTATGTCCAACATTAACCTCACTCCATACCATAAAATGTTGACAGTTATTTCATCTATACCAGGAGTCTTTACTTTTTTTAATTTATAAATATCTTCTAATTTCTACCCCATTTATCCTCTGCTGTTTCACTGGTATTCTTCCACATCCTCCAATCATTCCTAAATATGTTATGATAGTCTTTCTTTTACCATTTGTAATCATTACTTTCAAAATATTTGCTTAACCTACTTATATCATCAAGTTCTATATGTTTATTAATTTCCCCCCTCACTCACATTCTTCACAATTTACTACTTCACTCACTCAAGCTTCCACAAGCCTTATTCGCCATACAATATAGTGTTCCTATGGGAGATTTGTACATTGGTTTGATACTCTTACTATTCTTAGAAACAACTGCATAAATTCCTGAATATTCTTCAACAGTACATACCGAATTTTCTCTAATTCCACACGTGCACGATTGGCTTGATCTCGCTGCGGCTTAAGTTGTATCATTTGTTCATGTAATGTTTCTTCTACTTCAAGTTTCTCCTTCACACATTGCAGCTTACCTGGAACACTGCTTACTTTAACTTCCAACTATCAAAGAAAAATAGAAAAATGGAATTACTATACTGTACTGTACTTCAATTAGTAAAATAGCAACTGGAATGCTTAAAATCATAAACATAAGTTCAATATTAAACGTAATGAATGCTTCGTTCTGGTGGGTCCCTTCATGGCTCTTTGGTCCTAGCCCTCTTGATAGCTCTTACATGTATCATGTCATACATGATACATAAGCCCTTGTGAATCAGAATATCACTTACCACAAACCAGAGGCCAAAACCTGGTCCACTCAGAGGCAAAGGGAGCAGCAGATAATAGATCACCCAAACCAAGGAAACCCCACAAGAATGTTAGAGTAAGTCAAAACAAAATAATTGCAAGGAAATATTAGCAATCCTGACAAAGACCACAGTACGAGTAGTTAGGTCATTACCCTTGATAGTTTCATACCCCACCACCAGGTGGCAGCCCCATAAGCACAAGGTGCACCCCAGTGTCAACAGATCAAATATGCGCTGCCCAAAGTAATCGAAGCCCATGAAGATGAAAAGGGAAAAGGGAGCTAAGGGACTCACCAGAAAGATACATTTATTACATTCAATGTTGGACTTGTGGGAGGGCTCCTTCAGTGGTTCCCTTGTGTTATCTCATCATGGAGAACACAAGAAAACAGTCCTCACCAAGGGCAGAGGAGAGCAGTAACCCTAGAAGAGAAGGAATCAGTGCTGAGTAACCCTACTCAACACCATGCAGGTGTAATGGGGGGGGGGGGGGGATGAAAGTAGTAAAAGTCAAGTAAAGCAAAGTAAAGGTAGGAGGAGGAGAGGAGGAAAGAGGGATGAAGGATGGGTGGATAGAACATGGGGAGGTTGAAGCAGGAACTGAGGTGGGGAAGAGGCGAGCGAGAATAGAAAACGGGGAGCGAACGGGGAGAGGGGAGGCAGGAGGGAGAGAACGAAGGAGGAAGAGTAGAGTGATGTAGGAGGAATAAGAAGAGTAGGGAGAGTAGACTGATTTTATTCTATCTATGATGTTATACTATACTGATATTCCAAGATGTTCTGATGTTTGCTGCCACCACCTGTCATTGAAAACTAAATCTTAATTTATTTTATTTAAACAATGCGACAGGAACACTGCTTAATTTAGTTATCTCTCACGTGTTCATCTAGATATCTCTCTAGCCTTAACTCTTACTTGAGGGGAACATTGATTCAAAACGAGGACTAAACAAAAGTCAAGCTTGTTCTTCTACACATAGAAATTTATTAATCAATTATTTCAAATTATTTCAATTTCCAGCAATTGATATTTAACACTTTGACATTCTATTATTTAACACAATATTCACCAAATTGAAGGGGGGGGGGGAGATGACCCACTCCATACACGCCCACACCATACATGGCTAAATGGTTCAGCTCGTCACCACTAAGACACCCAATCAAAACAATGCATTACTGACACTCTTACCTCACAACTCAGACGGATACACCCTGAGGGTGCCTGGGGTGTCACCCGTCAGGGTGGGAAGACTGACTGGTCACCTTCTCTCTGTGCAAGGCGGTCGATAACTGAATCTACCAGCCACCCCCAACATGGGGGAAGCTGTGTACTTACACCTCCTCATGCCCTAATAAGGACTGGGACAGGCAAAACTAACCCTTACCAATACAAGTACTACCATGTCAGCAGATTAAAGCTAGTCAACATCTCCCTCGTACCACACTCCTCCTCACCAACACACATACACACGCACACATACGCACACCCACCCACAATTACAACTCACACTTATACAGGAAAGAGTGCAAAATATTTGCACTGTTACACAGGCCTGGTGCGAACCAGGCACATTAACAAGATACGCCGCTGCCAACTCAATATCAGAATGCTAATATTATCAGAGTCCAAATATTAGAATGATACCCATTAAAGAAGATGGCAGACAGAGCTGCAATTTACATGCATCATGGGCCTGAGGGTTCAGTTCAGGCCACAAGCTACCTGAATTGAGTGATACTATGAACGACCTGAGACAAATAGGCCTTGGAGCAAGGAATGAAGGATACTGGATTGACAAAACACATCACCAAAGTATCCTGTGTGGTGCACAAATAGCAGTGGACTACAATTGGACACAGCAAATGATACACAGAACAAACAAGAGACAACAACCAATGGACACTACTGAAAACCATCTGTTTCATTCTAAGACAGAAAAGGATGCAAGCAAAGCCTCCACTCGCCCACCAGGGCCAAAATATGAAAATAGCAGCAGCTTGCTGTTGCTTCTGCTTGCTTTCTGGCTGGCTGGCTGGGTGCCTGAGTGGCTGGCTGGCTTGCTTCCTGGCTGGCTGGCTGGCTGGGTGGCTGGCTGGCTGGCTTCCTGGCTCCAGTTCAGACATCAGGAAAAGCTGCCAAACTGGAGATACAAGATACAGGAACTCCCACCAAGTCCAGTCCAACTGAAAGCCACTGCAAAAGCAACTCAATCAGAGAATGGGCTTCTGCCCATTTAGGGCAAAAGCCACTTGTTGCATGCCAAAGTGAAAAAAAAAACTTGAGGGAAGCTAAATGTCTCCCAAAGTCAATGGAAGGACACATTGTCGGCCATCCACCCTGTGGTGATGGGACAGGAATGAGACCGTCTGCAAGAATGTTAGACATGCCCCACAAAGGAAATGTTAGGATCAAAGCCCAGCCTCACAGATGAAGGAACTGAAGTAAACCCCTGTGAAGCAGACAACAAACTACAGGGAAGCAATCGGAGTGGAGTCAAAGCACAGAGCTTAGAGGAAGGAGGAGTTGCAAAACAATAACATTCTTCTCCTTCAAACATAAAAAAATATTCAGCAAGATCAGTTAAATCACTCTTTCTCTGCTAAAAGAAATATTATCTGCACACAACACATATGACATACTCCAAATACAGTGAACAGGTAATTAAATGAAGTATTGACACACAGTCACAAGAAAAAATATAAAAGGTGAAAGACAACCAGAGATCATTTCATATACAGTAATACAGATCTCAAACCACACATATTGCATATCATAACTTTACCTCTTCAATAAGTTGATTAACTTCATCTCTAGTAGAAAAATCTCTGTGACACAAAGGACAACAGTCACGTTGTTTAAGTTTATCTGTGAATCGACTGAGCACTGTTATGGAGCTTGACAAATCTCCCCGCTCACGCTGAAAGGTAAAAAAAGGTTTAGTTACTCGTTAAAATATTTAATTGTCGCCAATTTACCTTTAAATTTAAACCTGAACCCTCACACACAAAACTACAAAAATACTGTAAATGTTTGTTTCGTTGCACTAGAAAAATATATTGCATCAATTTAATTTTCTTTAATAACACACTGTAAACTTAACTACCATATACAGGGGTACCTCTGTTTAAGAGTTTAATCCGTTCCTGGAGACAGCTCGAAACCCAAAAACTCGTAAACCGAAGCTAATTTCCCCTAAGAAATAATGAGAAGTGAATTAATCCCTTCCTGACTACCCAAAAACTTCACTTCAAACTAAATTTTATACCTAATTCTTCCAAATCTACACTACAAAAGTATGTTCAAGTTATTACTTACCCTTGCTGATGACTCCTGTTGGCGTATGGAAGATGGTGAGGAGGAGAGGTGTTACTGTTTGGAAAGGGAGTCCCCTTCCATTATAAAATCAGGCAGTGAAGATTTTTCTGGAGTGCACACACTGGCACGTTTTGCCAGAGTGTGCACTCTGAAATGGCCAGATATCCGACAAAAAACTGTAAATCCTTGTTAAGAATTCAGGCAGGATAGTCACTGGGCACGAGGCACTGGTAAACTGAGGCGCGATCGCCATGCCACCACATGCTAGGATGGCCCGTATGCGTATCAACAAACTCGTATCCTGATGCAAATTTTCCGAACAAATTGGGCTCATAACCAGAAAAAGTCATAAACAGGGACGCTCGTAACCCGAGATTCCACTGTATTTTTACACACACTTTAACTACACATAAGCACCCAAGTGTAGTTAAAGGATGAGAGCTACATTCATGGTATTTCGTCTTCCCAGTGCAGTACTTTTTGTCACAGGACGCTTTTGAAACTAATGTATGAGCTCGGTTATCCAAAGCCCGCTGAACCAAATATTTGGATTATCCAACCAAAATCGCATCCCTAAAATTTTCTAGCAAAACCTCGCTATGTCCGAACAGAAATCCGGATAACCAGAAATTAGGTTACAAATTTTCAAGAACTACTCGTTTCAAGATCTACAGTACTAAACAAGAAGACAAACTACAACAAAATAAGCTGAAGTTTCTGTTTTAAATAATATTTTTGATATCTTATATATTTCATATGTCTTACATTTTTTATATCTTATATATCCGAGACAGCTTCTCGGATATCTCTGCTCTCATTGTCAATGTTTGTAGATGATACAAAGGTAACAAGGATAGTAAGAACTGAAGAGGACTGTAGGGTACTGCAAGAAGACCCTGACAAACTTCAGGAGTGGGCAGATTAACGGCTGCTGGAATGCAATCCATGTAAGTGTAAAGTAATGGAAATGGGTAAAGAAGACCTGCATTTAGCTATACCAAAAGGAGAAGGCAGTTACAAGAAACAATAAAAGAAAAAGACCTGGGAGTAGACAATCCCAACATTATCACCAGAAGCCTATGTGAACATCATAACAGCAGCAGTAAATGGGATGTTAGCAAACATAAGTACTGTATGTAATTTAAAACTAAACAAGGAGGCTTTCAAGTCCATACACAATGCCTATGTAAGACCATTACTTGAGTGCTCGAGCATGGAACCCACACCTTGTGATGCATAAACAGAAACTTGAGAAGGTTCAGATGTTTGCAACTAGATTAGTACCAAAACTGAGAGGCCTCGGCTATGAAGACAGGTTGACAGAACTCCCTCTCACAACCTTATATGAGAGAAGAACAGAGGAGATATGATAACTACAGTATGTACAAGACCTTTGGGGGGAATAAAGTAGATAAAGGAGATCTATTTAAAAAGAGGTAGGATGAGGGGACACTAGTGCAAGTGAAGCTTCCACCTAAGTTGAAGAAATGCAAAGAAGTTCTTGTTCCTTTAAATTAAATGCATTGAAGGAATAAATGGTTGAATCCAATTCCATTCAGATATTTAAAAATAAATATGATGAAAACGTTAATGTTATGAGAGGTAATTAACATGCCTGGAATGAACGGTTAGGAGACGAGGCATTAAGAGCAAATACCCTATTAGCTGATCTCAAGCACTGATAGTTAAATGCATGTACTCACTCTCCCTCCCCTCCACACGGACTCGCTCTCACTTTCCCCACACACACACACACTTATTATCTAAATTATCTTAAGAAGCACATCAACAAACTGGAAAAGGTGCAGAGACATGCTACTAAGTGGCTCCCAGAACTGAAGGGCAAGAGCTACGAGGAGAGGTTAGAGGCATTAAATATGCCAAAACTAGAAGACAGAAGAAAAGAGGTGATATGATCACTACGTACAAAATAGTAACAGGAATTGATAAAATCGATAGGGAAGATTTCACGAGACCTGGAACTTCAAGAACAAGAGGTCATAGATTTAAATTAGCTAAACACAGATGCCGAAGAAATATAAGAAAATTCACTTTCACAAACAGAGTGGTAGACGGTTGGAACAAGTTAGGTGAGAAGGTGGTGGAGGCCAAGACCGTCAGTAGTTTCAAAGCGTTATATGACAAAGAGTGCTGGGAAGACGAGACACCACGAGCGTAGTTCTCATCCTGTAACTACACTTAGGTAATTACACACACACACACACACACACACACACTTCAGTGATACTCAATTATACTTACAGTTAAATCTTCTTTAACTTTCTTTGACTTTTCCAAGGCAGTATCCAGGTCTTTTCCTTGACACATGTTGTCAATCTTTGTCTCCAAATCTACAAAGCAAACAAGTTACAGCATTTCAACCAACATACTTATGAAATATTGCATAAGGAAATACAGATGCCTATATTTTGAACAAGAAATATTGCACAACAATTTATTTTCTTTTATAATGCTCAATAAAGAATTATCTTAATACTGTTTCTTTGTTTAACTACACAGAGAGACCCTGTAACTTAAAATTAGGCTATAATGCAAAATTCTTAGTACAATGCAAAATTCGCCTTGGTATAACTTGTGCATCATCTAGACCAGGGGTTTCCAAACTCTTTTGGAGGAGAGCCACATCATATATTTTACACATTTTCACAGGCCAAAGAAAAACATCAGTTTTATAAATGAATGAATAATTTTATTTGGATATTTTTTGGGGTAATCAGCATATGATTCAATTCGGAACAAAAGATATATGTGACAATTACAAAGAATTGCCCTCTGCCCTTCCCTCCCCGGAAGGGCAGAGCCCCAGATCTCCCCAGGCCAGCTACCCACATCTCCAGTTCGGTCGGCGGCCGAGAATCAACACAAAACGAAAACCGCCGATTGGAAAGAGGGAGGGTGCCAGGGAGACTCCGGGGCTCACCCAGAAAATGGTGTTTCATTACATTCTATGCTGGTTTTCTGTGGGAAGCCCTTCAGCTCCCTGGAGCTACCTAACCAATGACACGTAAAAGAGCGACTTATCCAAGAGATGGCAGTCACTCGCTCTTCAACTCAAAGTCGAGACAACTTGCTGCAACCTGCGACCCAAAGCTACACAAGGACACTTGGGACCAGGAAGATTTACCAAATACCGGGCAGCCAGGACCCTGTTCAACCTCCAAAAACCCCGTACTCGAATATCAGCCCAAGACATGTTACCAAACACGGCAGCCAAAGCAGCAAATTTGCGAACGTCATGGGCCCAAGGATAGACCGCAGGCTGGCTAGACCTAATACAGGCTGGCTGGCTAATAACCCTGCAGACGACCAGGGAGACCTGAGCCCTGGAACAGGGAACAAGGGAAACTGAATAAACCAAAAGTGTCCCCCCGGCCACAGAAGCCGAGGTGCACAAATAATGCTGCAGAGCCGCAACCGGTTACAACATGTGATGCACCCCTGGCCTGACCAACCAAGCATCAATGACCCAAGGCCCCTCCGGAAAGCCGCCGTCTCATTCTTCGCCAGAACAGGAGACGACTGCAACTGAACAGACCGATCACCAGGACCGAAAGAGCAGAAACAACTGCACCAGAGGAGAGCGAGAAGCTCACAAACCCGACCCCCCCAGAGGCCAATACCAACAGAAACAGTGCCATGGAAAAACAATCTTGAACTGAAGAGGCCACCACAAACCGAGAAGAGAAAGAGAAAAGAGAGCACTCAGTCCAAGGACCAGGACGGCTCAGGTGGTGCATGAGCTGGCTGGAGGTAAAACAAGGCACGAGAAAGATTACGAAGTGGATGGAAGTGACATCCACCCCGAAGATGCTGAAGAGCTGAAGAGGCTCTGCCAGCGCAGCACAATAAGAGGCTGCAGTATTCAGCTTCAAATGACGGTCCTGAAAAAAACAAAAAAGGACAAAACAACCCGATCAAATATAGAAGACAATCTACGAAGAGAAAGAAAATGGTGAAAAGAATGCCAGGAAACTTCATACTGTCACAGAGACAAAGCTCGCAAGGTGAGACACCATCAACGAATCCCCCTGATCACCATACAAGTGGTGATACACCCTTGGTCCTGAAAAAACCAAGAAAGGACAAAACAACCCGATCAAATATAGAAGACAATCTACGAAGAGAAAGAAAATGGTGAAAAGAATGCCAGGAAACTTCATACTGTCACAGAGACGAAGCTCGCAAGGTGAGACACCATCAACGAATCCCCCTGATCACCATACAAGTGGTGATACACCCGCGTTAAAAAGACCATACACGAAGAGCGGAGGATTAGACCAAACTAGCCATGTACTCTGCTGAAAGAGGTGGAGCTGCAGAAAACATCTTGGGTTCGGACACTGAGCAAGCAGTCTCTGAAACCAAGGCTGGACTGGCTATCAAGGGGCCACAAGGACTACTCTCCCGTGGTAAGAACCCTAAGCAACAGCTGGACCCTAAGCAATAGCTGGACCTGGGAGAAGAGGTACAGGTAACCCCACCAGACAGTCCTGCCGAAAGGCGTCGACCGCAACGTCTCCACAGTCGGGGAAGGGCGCCATATATATTGGGAGACACCAAGATCATGCCAACGCGAAGAGGTCCATCTCTGGAAGCCCATACGTCCGGCAGAGCCAACTGAAGGAGACGGCGTCAACCGTCCATTCCGTGGACAGGGAAATGAACCGAGACATTCTGTCCACCAGGTTTTGTCTGAATATGAACTCTTCCTGGATATGAACCGCACGGAAAGTCAAACCACAAGAATCCAGCAGACGAGTCACTCAAAGCGACCAGCCCCAAAGATCCAAGAATTGAAGAGAACCCCCGTGGTTCAGA
Source organism: Procambarus virginalis (assembly GCA_020271785.1). NCBI lineage: Eukaryota > Metazoa > Arthropoda > Malacostraca > Decapoda > Cambaridae > Procambarus > Procambarus virginalis. The sequence continues at coordinate 15,034,535 of WNGS01165751.1, forward strand.
CAATGAACCATGTGAGAGCAGTCCAAATGGACCCGGATCGTGGATTCCCGAGCGATTTGAACCCTCCAAAGTGACAGCCAATCCACCGCGAACTCTCGCACTGTGCTTTTAGGTTGACGGAACAACGGAGCCCACCGCCTCTGGCCGGCCTGGAGAGCACTGGTCACAAAGCCCCAGCCGAGAAACAAGGCATCCTTGAACACATTGAACGAGGGCTCAGGTAGATACCAAGGCACTGAACCCAAAAAAAAAACGAAGAGGAGGGCGGTGATGCAGCAACCGACGCAAAGCCCATGGAGGCTGAAACCAGCGATCACGCGAGAAGCGGAAGGGACGTCCCTGAAGCAACCAGAACAGATGTCGAAGCCAGACCCGACCCGGCAAAGTTCAGACACCTGCACGACTGCTCGAGCAACCACCGAGTAACCCGGGAACCTCCAAAACAGCTGAAGGCGGGACTGCAGCCTCAGCAACAACTTCGGAGGAAGAGACAAGGAAGCGGTCCGAGAGTCCCACATGAGACCCAGCCAAGTCCAAACCTGAGACGGAACCAGATGGGACTTCCTCCAGTTCACCAGGAACCCGAACCTGGCGAGCTGGTAAAGAACAACACCCCGGCAAGCAGACATGCCGACCAGCTGGGAGCCCACACCAACCAGTTGTCAAAGTCGGCCAGAACCCGAACCTCTTAACAGACGCGGAAACAGACGGGTCACCAGGTCGTGGTCACCATGACCTGGGTAATATGCATGAATATGCGAGGTGCCAGATTCAAGTCAAAAGGAAGGCAATGAAAGTGGTAAGCTTGCCGCCCCACGAGGAAACCTAACCAGTCCCTTGAACCCCGGATGAATCGGGACATGCCAATACACGTCCCAGAGGGCCAAAGACACCATCCGAGCACCCGGCTCCTAAAGAAGTCGGACCTGGGACAGACTGGTCATCAGAAAGAAGGGGCAAGGAATCCAGGGGTTTAGTCGGGACAAGTCCAGAATGAACTGCATATCCGCACAGTCCCATTTTGGTACCGGAAACGGGCAGGAAACCCACCTGAGGGATGGAGTCTTTTCAACCACGCCCAAGCACACCCACTCCAAAATGACCCGACGGAGCACAGGGAAAGAAGCCTGCCCCGCCAGCCACAAACCCTCCCGAAGGAATAGGAGCCACCCAACGCCACCACAGGCTGGAGGATATGACCCAAAATGCCCACAAAACGTGAGACCAGGAGTGAGCAAACAATGTGAGCCTTCCCCCCATCGCTCCATCAATGGGGCGATCTACGAAAGGGCCGATGCCTCTTACGAGAAGCAGGCTGACGAGTAGAACGAGCATTGCGCCGATCAGATGCCGCCGGCCCAGAAGTAAGCGCCGGCTCAGAAAGAAAAGAAAAGAGCTTTTATATAGAAAACATGTAAGAAAAATCCGAAACATGAAAAAGTTTTTGTTAGCGAAAGTAGGCCACTGCCACCCTTAACCCCCTAGGTTGCTCTTGTGATTATAGCCTGCAATATACCTAGGTGCAAGAAATAAAATTTAAAAAAAATAAACTCTTATAAAAGTGTTCATTTGTACTCTCTGACCACGGGAAAAATAAAAAATAAATCTTAGGCGACATATTTTGGCTGCAATAGGGCGAGGAAGTCTAACAAAACTGAGGCGTTGGCAGAGCAATCATTGGAGGCGTGTGAACTTCGCTCAAGCTGTCAGGCGGGAGTTGCCACAATTATTACTGTACCTAATTATTTCAATGTCTTTGATTTTTCCTTAGTTTTTTGCAGTAATATTATTCCATAGTGGGTAGTGTGATATAATTATATAATAAAATGTGTGAATCATCACTATACTCAAAATTATGGTGTGCATATTGGTGACTCAATTATTATGTTCATAAAACAATTAAATAGTTTTGCTGTTATTACACTATACACATGTTATATATAAATATCAGCATGTTTTGTTCACCATAATGAACCACTAAGTTGGTGTCATACCAACGACGAGTGGCCACCACACACCAGCCAACCAATGCCATCTCCTTCCCTCCCTCACCTCACTCGCCAACACTCCTCCTCCCACCATACTGTTTTGCTTTTATTCACTATATACAGACATTATATATACAAGTATCTACATGTTTTGTTCACCATAACTGTATAACTAAGCTGGTATGGTGAGTTCAGACAGCAACAGAGGTAGTAACACACAGCTGATGCTGCCTTTCTCCGTCCCTCACTAAGATTCCTCCTACCACCATATTGTTTGTGCAGTTATTACACTATATACTCACATTATATATAAGTATCTACATTTGTATTCACCATAGCAAACCCCTAAGCTGATATGGTGATTCTTGACAATAACAGGTGGCCACACAGAGTCAGCAGACGAAGCTACCTCACTCCCTCCCTCAGCATTACTGTTCCCACCATACTATGCACAGAGCTAATTATCACAACACTCCTGCTATTATCAGAATTCTGGTCATTTTTATCACAGTCAGGCTCTTCTGTAATACTATCATCGCTAAATAATAGCAGTTACATATATATTTTTACATTTTTTAGGTGATGCTATGGTCACAATGGCATTTGCTTACAATAGCCCTGAGAAAGCTGATGTGAACCTCGTGTAGCTGCGGGAATTTTAAATCTTGCGCGGTAGTACAACACATCAATAACTGTGGTGCGCAATTCCACTACAGTTACTCACCACAGTTATTGATGTGTTGCGCAGTTTAAGGGTTAAGCTATAAGCTGCTTCAGAATTTTACCATAGGCAAATGTTAGTGGGGAGGATTGGTGGCTATGGGAATGTAGTTTATGCAACACTGTGGATTTTGTTTACAGGTCTATGAGTGTCCTTGATTGTTTTCTGCTTTGTTTTCTAGATTCAGCACATGTTGTGCACAGCACTGGCTTAGGTCAGTCAAATGTTCCTTTATTGTCATGTAGAATGCAGAGAATTAAAGCCAGGCCATGCAAGTCACACCTTGTCCAATTTGGCTGATTGGTGACCTGGTTACCTTTCAAGGGTCTTCCTGGTGTTACATTGCAAGAAAAATACTGACAGTATTCAAATCCCTGCTTGATGTAGAATGGAAAAATGACCTTCAAAGTCTGAGTGCTTCATATAAGCCCCATTTAATACACCCAAGGCCTGAAACATGTTTACCAGGCCTTGGGAACCTGAAATGGTGCTTAAGTAGAAACACTTAAGACTTTGAAAGCCACCCTTCTTGTCTTCAGCACTCCTTAGGTTGGTTGGAGTTTAGTTTCAACCTATGGCATGCAAGGTATCATCTTTGTATGGTCACCCATTTTGATTCCCTTGTTTGTTTGTAGTTGCAGTTCCTAGCCTCATCCAACACATTACTGAACTATGATCCTTATACTTAAATAAGGGTCTCTCATGTGGCTGCAACTTAGAACTCTAGATCCCAAGTGAGGAAGTTTTCTGTTTTGGCACCTGCACCTTGTCTTGTGCCTGGTTCTAAGATTTAGAATCCTCCACCTGCCTATGTCTTTAAGTACCTGGGTTACCAGCCATAGAATAACCCCCTTTGGACTTGTAAGAGTCGGGGTCGTATTTTGTGGGAGTGCATGTTTCCAGTTTGGCCGATTCTCTTTGGCTGCTGGCTCAGTGCCCAATTTGCTTCCAGTGGCTGTGCAGAAAGGTTCCATAAATGAGCTTAGGGTATCTTTGATTCCTTCTCTTCCAAAGGGAGAGGACTAACAATTTAGTCCCCACAAGGATGGTTAAATTTTTCTGACTTCCCTTTAGGAAGATAGACTGTCTATATACTGGTAACTCTACTCAGAAGCAGGCCCTATTCTCTTGAGTTTTTGAGTATAGATAACTGCAGGTGGTGATGTTCTAGTTTCCCCATGACTCATCTTAAGTATGAGATATCATAACCATATTTCTTCATTTTAATGAAATGGGAATATCTACAAGGGCAACCAACCACTGATAATCTATATTCTTAATAACCACACTTTGATTTTGGGAATAAAGTGCATTATTGCATGATACAATGGGGCACTAAATATTTGAATAATATCATGCCATCAAACTCAATATTAAAATAAATCTCATGCATAATAATTACTTTACCATTCATTCAAAACAAAACAAATAAGAAACCTTAATGAAATTTAAAATGAGCTAACCTTTAATATCCTTTTCTTTTCTCTCAATCTGCTGCTTATGACCTTTGATGCTGGTGTCAAGCTGTGTCTTTCTTCTGTTTAATCTTTCCATATCTCTCCGTAGCTCTGATACACGGCTCATCTTTAATACATAAAAATTCCACAAAGCTAAACATCAAGAATCATACTAGGCTAGCATGGAAAAAATTGAAGAAAAATGACATAAGCTGATAATTTGACAATATTAAAACCTCTGGAAAACATAAGCGGAATAAAAACAAGATTTGTGGACTGAGCATAATTAACGGCAATGTATAAATTAAACTTTAATCTCACTAAAGTAATGCTAGCTCATTACCAAATACTTTCAACTTAATGTAAATAAACATTTACAGTGCAATACTAGTTTCTGCAGCTGTTAACTTACCAAATTAGCTGTGCAAGCATCCACTCTATTTTTTAAGTTGTCTTCAGGAATCTCACCAAGAAGATGCTCTAGTTCATCAGCATGTTTACGTTTCCTATGAAAATATTTAAAAATAAATTAGCAACAGTATATTTCTTATTCCCGAGTTTAGTATATACGTTTATTTACCTTCAATTTATTTTCTTGTCACTCCTCGATGAAAGTAAAAAATGTAGCATCTGTACATAATTGGGACTTGACCAAGCTTACATTATATTATTATTAATAATAATAATAATAATAATAATAATAATAATAATAAATAATATATATATATATAAATAAATAAATAAAATATAGGGTCATTCATTCACCTTCAATTAAGCTCTACAGCATAGTAGTAAGTTCAACTATTTATTATTAAAAGGAAAAGAATTAAAATGCTATTCTGTACATTATGAAAATACGTGAAATCTAAAAGTATTTTCTAAACTTAAAAATTTTCAGGAAGTAAATTTATTTCACCAGGTTATCACTATTCCACAATCCACATTCTTTAGATCATACTGTACAGTACAGTACAGCATTTATAAATGATGGATAGAGGGGGTGGCTCCATTACCAAACTCCTTAGGGTAACATTTGCTACTGAGACCACTTTTAATATCCATGGTATCAGAGGAGCATTACAGAGTACAACATTTTGTATGTAACTATGCTAATTCAGTTTAAAGAGTTATTGTTCAAGGTTACTCTGATCATGCATTAAGAGGTTTTACAATTTGCTCCACAGGAGACGCCCAGTAACAAGAGATCCTCCTTGTACCACTACACACACACACACACACACACACTTTAAGCGAGGAATTCAATTTCTATCAACTTTTAATTATACAAATTAACAAAAGCAACTCTTCACTGGACATAATGAATTAATAAATGATGAAGGTTTTGATGTGCTCTATATATATATATATATATATATATATATATATATATATATATATATATATATATATATATGCTGGGAAGACGGGACACCACGAGCGTAGCTCTCATCCTGTAACTACACTTAGGTAATTACACACACACACACACACACACACACACACACACACACACACACACACACACACACACACACACACCTGCTTAACCCTTAAAGTGCGCATCACGTCATATGACGTGTTGGGCGTTGTTCCAGTCAACTGCACACCACGTCATATGACGTGTTGGAGTACTACGCACGATTTAAACGGCCCGCGGATACACGGGGTTCACCACACCTTCACCAGGGCTCTTGTAAACAGACGCCATTTTTTAAAAAAATCGTGGGCCAAAGTCCCAGGTGTTATTGGCCTCAGTATTGGGTGAGCAACCAAGCCTGACGCACGCAGCATGGGCTAACAGCATTGCTGTTCAGCTTGTGACCACAGCATCGCCTAAAAATGCCAAAATATACTTGTTCATGCTATTATGTAGCGATGATATTATTACAGAAGACCCCTGACTGTGATAAACTGACCAGGGTTCTGATAATAGCAGGATTGTGGTGATATTTGGCGCTGTGCGCCATGGAGGGAGGAGTAATGCTGAGGGAGGGAGAGTGGTGGCGATGTTTTCTGACTGTGTGTGGCCACCTTTTATTGACTGCACTCAGCATACCAGCTTAGTGGTTCGCTATAGTGAACACAAATGTAGATACTTATATATAACGTGTGTATAGAGGGTATAAACAGCAAGAGAAGGTTTGGAGCTGCCATTTTGGTGAGGGCGGTGGCGTCGTCTGCACGACGCCATCGTGCAGACGACGGTGTTGTTTACTGGTTACCACGATGGTCTTTGGGCACCATACCAGTTTATTTGTACAAGTATGGTGAATAAAACAAGTAGATATTTATATATAATGTGTGTATATAGCGTACTAACACCACACAGTATTGTTGGAGGAGAAATATTAGTGCGTCTGGCCTTGAGGGCGGCAGCCATCAGCTGACTGTGTTAGGTCCTATGTCTTTGTGCCTTTGCTCACCATACAAGCTTAGATGTACAGTTATGGTGAACAAAACATGTAAATACTTATATATAACGTATGTATATAAGATATATAGCGTAATAACACCACACAGTATTGTTGGAGGAGAAATATTAGTGCGTCTGGCCTTGAGGGTGGCAGCCATCAGCTGACTGTGTTAGGTCCTAAGTCTTTGTGCCTTTACTCACCATACAAGCTTAGATGTACAGTTATGGTGAACAAAACATGTAGATACTTATATATAACGTCTGTATATAGTGAATTATAGGAAAAACAGTATTGTGGGAGGAGAATGTGGGCGAGTCAGATGACTGGAGGGAGGGCGGGAGTGGCTGGCTGGTACACGGCGGTCACTCCTCGTTACTTTTTGACTCATAATAGCTACTTAGTGGTTCGTTATAGTGAACAAAACATGCAGATACTTATATATAACCTGTGCTTATAGTGTAATAACTGACAAAGTATTTGTTCACTGATTGATGAACATAACTGAATCAACAATATGCACACCATATTTTTGAGTACAGCAATGATTCACTCATTTTATTATATAAATATATCAAACTACACACTATTGAATAATATTACAGCAAAAAAACTATGAAAAATCAATCAGAGACATTGAAATAATTAGGTAATTATCTCTTTGTGGCAACTCCGGCCTGACAGCTGGCGAGCAACAGACCGCCTGGGACGCATGCTGAGTCAGCGCCTATAATTTGCCAGACTTCCCCGCCCTATAGCGGGCAATATATGGCACTTACGATTTTTTTATTATTTTTCCCGTGATCAGTGAACACAAATTAACAGGTTAGGAAGAAAAAATAATTTTTTTTTTCAAAATGACATGCGCCTCTGGGGATGACAGGATATTAAACCCCGAGCATGTTAAGGGTTAAAGTGTCAAGACCATGCACAAAGGTATCCTCCACTGCTCAGCCACCACATTATTTTTTTCTTTACAAAATTAAAAAAAATCTCTACCAAGGAAACCAATTAGGTATTAATTATAAAATAATGAGTTATTACATGACATTAAGTATAATTTGAAATTTGTTATTTGTATATGATCACTCAGAGTTATAGAAGATGAATCTTTCCCAAGCTGTTGCTGCATAGATTTGCCAAAGAAAAGCAAATTTAAATCACTTAAAAACTTCCTCTGAAAATTGAAATCAAGGTTTGGGCAATATTATTTAAACCTTTTAATTCAATTGACTACTTACCTGTAAAAATAATATTTAGTTACTTAAGCAAATAATTACCATAAGCCCAGTAGTGTATCATCTGTATACATAAACTGTACTACTATACTTACAAATATTCAACTTTATTTTCAAGGTCTTTTTTCTCTTTTATGTGGATGTCGTACTTCGAACGAGCTTCAGCCTGACGGTTCATTCTTTGCAAAATGCGTTTGACATCATCAAGTTTATACTCTATTTCACGCCTTGATTTCTTTCCAGCATCAATCTCCTCTTGTACCTAGGCAAAAATTTTAAACAATGAACAAATACTGTAATCATATAATTTCTAAAACAAGGAAATACAGTCTGTATTGAGCGAGTCTTCACACACCACGATTTTGGTATTCGCAAAATCTACTATCAACAGGGTAGTAATATATATATATATATATATATATATATATATATATATATATATATATATATATATATATATATATATATATATATATATAAAAGGCTGGCTTTAATATTCATGAGTTAATGCTTGTTTCTAATTTATCAGTATTTTTTCAATTAAATTCTTGCACTGTTGCAACTCTTAAACATTCTGTAGTATGCAAATCTACTTAATGCAATACACTTTTTGACAAACGGAAAGAATATTTAGCATTATTATTTAGAAAAGTTCTTTACTGAAAGAGGAGAGGAAAAAAGAGAACCATTTGATACCACTAGAATTCATCCCTATTTTCCACATATAACCCTAACCAATAAATCAGCAAGTCACTTGTGCTAAAAGTTTCCTTGGAATGTATCCCTAGTGGTCAGCAAGGGCTCACTGTATCTAGTACACACAAATGTTATGTATGTGTGTTTGTATACATGCAGGAGTAGAAGCAATAGCAAATATTGTATGTGAAAGACAAGCATGGATCTTTGAAGTCAACTTTTTTTTTTTTTTTTTTGCAGGGATATTCCTGCACGGGCCCTAAGCCTCTGGCTGGCCCACTAAGTGTTACTCGTTTCTGTTTTACTTGGGCGGAGTATGAGTATTTATTACTCGTATGGTCGCTTTAGTAAGATTTTGCCATATGTGTTTAACAACTTCTTCTGCTCTGTTGAATCTAAGTTGAAATCTTAATGGGTTTGTAACTGTGCACTGTGTTAGATAATGTTCCAGTGGTCTGTCGGGCATTTCTCCACAGTGTTGACATTTCCTCTCATCTTCCGGAACCTGTAAGCCTATTTCCCATGCACATGGGTATCCAAGCCTGATGCGATGTAAGTGCACTTCTGTTGCTCTACTGCTCCCTTTCATCAAACTAAGTGGTTCGTAGTTGGTTGAATTCTTGTACCAACCCGCAGATCCTGATGTTGCAACTGCTGTGTTGTGGTCACTGTACATCTTTTGCATTGCTCTGTTTCTAATTACTTTCTTAATCTGTGATAGACTCTGTGGTATGTAAATGTCAGTCAACTGTTAATAATGTTAAACGAAGTGTCCCAAATTTTAAATGTTATGAGTAAGGATTAAGAATGAAATTACAATATTAGATTTTAGACTTTTTTAAAGGAAGATAGGATCAAGAAGAGTATAACAAGAGACTAAACGTGATAATATCGACGCCATCTGTTGAGTGCACTCGACCCCATTTTCTGTTCCCCAGTGGAAGGCTGTGATCTTATTGACATCTGTGTAGGTTCCTTTTTATTACTGTATTCATCTTTTACTCCTCACAAGTGATATGGACGGTACCTTGGTCAACAGGAATCATTTCACCCAGGGCCGTCCTGAACTCAAGACGTGTTCCAGTGGGAACAAGTGGCCGAATCACTGGAGACTGTGATTTGTCTGTGATACTTAGTGAAATATTGGTAATTGGATCGACATATTTTGGAATGGCTAAATTAAGTTTCGAGATGGAATTAATGTCAGTCTGTTAAGGCTTGTTATAATTGAAATCTGTGTAGAAACCCTGCCAGCGTGTTGCTGGTGACCCCTGCCAGCGTGTTGCTGGTGACCCCTGCTTGCTGGAGACCCCTGCCAGCGTGTTGCAGGAGAGTATAAGTGGTATTCTAGCACCGTGACGATACTGTAGAAGACTGGCCTATGATTTACGATGAACTGGCTGGCATGAGGACCATAGAAGACTCAGGGAGGGAACCGAGTGGTGTACAATAGAAGATAGAAGTGGGCTCGCCGGAAAGAAGATTACAGAAGTTCTTTTAGTGTCCTGTGTGAAAGTGACACCTGCTGTGTTATGTGCTGTATATGTGTGTATATACTGTATATTTAAGAAGTACACTTGGTGATAATTCTGTTTAGTGTTGTTTACCCCCTTTCCCTTTAGACTGACTATTACTGCCAGTTCTAACCTATGACTCAGGGTTGGATCAAGTAAGAAGAGGCACTAAGGCCCCATATAAAGTTTGATATGAAAAGAACCTAGTTACTAGCTAAGTGAGACCGTAACACTAAAGAATTAAATTAAAATAGAACAGAGGAAGAAAAGGTAGTCAAATAAGTGGCAAATTTGAGAAAAAGTGAAAAGACAATGTAATCTTAATAGAAAGCATCAAGGTAAAGTAGTTATTATAAATTCTTATTGACCTGGAATAATTAACTAGAGGAAATGTGCTAGTCAATTCAAACTTTCTTCTAAATTTGACTTTTCACATGTCTTTAATGGCAAATATTAATCAAACATGCATTTTGTTTTTCTTAATTTACTTATATTCTAACTACAAGCTGTATAATACAGTTTATGAAGGTGTCTTTTACTGTGTGATGTGTAGCCTTACTATAATTGGCCTTTCCTGACATTGTGCTTTTCCTCCCATATTCCTAGTTACACATAATCAATGTCTACAGTGATTATGTCCAGTCAATCAAGAAATTCACTGTATCATTGGCTAAAGTACAAAATTTTCATTCTTTTTTACAGTGCAAAAAAGGTGGCATATTCTCTCAGTTAATATTGGTCATCTAGTAAGAAGGATATAATAGCCACATTTTAGGTGCTCTCAAAAGTCTATGACTGCAAGGCCTTTGGCATGTTGCAAAGACCCTGTATATATAGGTATCTTTCCACAATGGAATCGATTTCCCAGAGGGATCATAGCAGATAAGATAACATTTAGATAACACATTTATACAGTACTTATGTGCTACAAAATTTCAGGCTTTTTCACAATTGAATTTAGTTACAATGTAACAAAGTGATAGGCAAACTTTACCATAGGTACATCAAGCTTTCCGTCTTCAATAATAATCATTTCCTCAACCTGTGCCAGTTCAGCTTTGATTTCATCGAGATTGTTCATGGAGAGTTCACTTTCATTGCGTAAGAGGGTTTGCTTGACTTGCCTTATCTTTCTTCCTACTTCCTCAAACTGTGCGCCTTTGCTTTTAATTTCATGATCTAAAGCAGCTTCTTTAGACCTTTAGATAAATATGAAAAAAAGTAAAATATAAGTTCAATCTAACAGTCCAATATTTTAGGATATACAAAAATCAGCATTGAATGTAATGAAATGCCATTTTCTGGACAAGTCCCAGAGGCTCCTCGGGGCTTAACAGGCTGAGATGTATGCATTAGACCGTGGCATCAGTCAATTCGATTGGAGTTCTATGCCTATTGGCAACCACAAGCCAGAACCTGGCCCCCTCAAAGAGGCACGAGGAGCAATGGCCTATAGAAACCCCCATGTGGTTGGAAGCATTCCATGTCTGCCATTGACGGGTTAGGCACCCAAAAAGTTAGGCGTCCCAAAACAACCACCACCTGGTTAAAAATTTCTACTGAAAGCCGAAATATCAAGCAGAACTCTCAATCCGAAAACAAGCAAACAAACATGACGTCACAACCGCCGGCGTGCCGCTGTCTGCGCAGAGCCCCTTCAGCTCCCTGGAACTACATAACCCAAGATAAATAAAAGAGGGACATATCCGAGAGGCGTCCGCCACGCACTCCTCAGCTCGAAGTCGAGAAAACTGGCTGCAACCTGCAACCCAAAGCCACACACGAACGCCCAGGACCAGAAATGTTTACCAAAGAACGGGTGGCCAGAACCCTGTTCGACCTCCAAAATACCCGCGCCTGAATGTTAGCCGAAGGCATGTTACCTGCTTGATGGGGTTTTGGTAGTTCTACTCCCCAAGCCCGGCCCGAGACCAGGCTTGACTGAGCCTCGGAGAGTCAAGCCATGCTGCTGACAAGTTGCCGAAGATGGCAGCCAAAGCAGCAAACTTACGAACGTTATGGGCCCAAGAATAGACCACAGGCTGGCTAGACTTAATAACCCTGAGGACAACCTGGGAGACCCGAGCCCTGGAACAGGGAATGAGAGAAACCAGATCAACACAAAGTGAGTCCCCAGCCACGGAGGCCGAGGTGCGCAGATAACGGCGAAGAGCCGCAACTGGACAACACACGATGCACCCCGACCTGACCAAACAAGCACCAATGACCCAAGGGCCCCCTCCTCAAAGCCGTCGTCTCGTTCTTCCCAAAAAAGGAGACAGCTACAACTGAGCAAACCCACCACCAGACCTAAAAAGCAGAAACCCCTGCACTGGAGGAGAGGGGTTGGGAAGAAAGCAGGGGTGCGGAAGGAACCAAGGTCGAAGAGACTAACATCTCCAAATCCTTTTTCCTTAAAATTCAAATGGGGCAGCTCCAGGGCCTCCAACTGGGCAAGCAACCTGGCTCTTTGCAGTAAGGAGAATTGAACATGCAATGCAGCTGCTGCCTGATCCTTGGGATCAACATACAAGAATGAGTAAAGTGAAATACAAGCGGGGAACAAGGCCCGCAAGATTACAGGTCAGTGGTGTCCCTGACCCAACAGGCAGCGTGACGAAGGCAGTACAGATGATTGTTTCCCCCCGAGCCAAGGGCAATGAACAACTTTCGACTTTGTACAAGGCAAGAGTGTGCTTGGAAGAAGCAGCCATTGTATGACCGAGCACATGGGTTTTCTAGGGCCTGTAGAGTGAATGAGCCTTACAGGAAGCCCAGGCACTGGGGCTAGCTAAACCGGTAGAATCCTGTCAGGTAGCAGGCAATCTGACCACTAGTAACAGCTATGAAACCTCAGGGGAAACAGAGGACGACTACCAACAAAACCTAGGCTTGTCTAATAAGAAGCTAAGCAGACCTTTTCCATCTAAACATGGTGAGAACACCAGTGAATGAAAAGAAAATGAAAACAAAACAACCCGAAGACACACAACAACAAACTGGTAGTCAGAAAGAAACATCGGCTGCTGCGTTGAAGTAAAGTTAGCTGCGCCAACTGCAGTGCACCCTACCCAGTCAATAACACTCCCCTACCTGGGGCAATACAGAAAGCCCTGGATCTCTGACGTACCCAAGGAAAACAACAAGTGATGAAGGCCTCAAACGGGAGTGATTCCCAAACGCCCCAGGGAAGATAACCCTGACACGCAAGGGCAGTATTCACAGAGTACCTAACCTAGGTACAGGTACATGCTACTCCTGTACAGTAAGACACCTGGCCACCACACCACACACAACTGGAACAGCCACACAAGGCAAAAATCTTGAACAGGAACTTGAGGCCAGAGGTGACTAAATGACCACCAGTACCAGTACATCAGTTCAAGAACGGGAGTGGTGGGATGCCAGCTAACAGTGCCGGCTAGTGGCGAGCACTATAAGCGGAAATGCTAACTGCATGAAGGGTTGCTTGTTTGGTTTCTTTCTAGGAGAGTTATTTTGATCTTTTAGGATGTAGATTGCACAGGTTAACCAGACAATGATCCGTTCTGATTCGCCTACCTTTCTGGATCCTTTCCTGGTCGATAGCAATTGTGACTTTAAATGCAAAGTGCTCATGGGCCATTGCTTCCTGAGCCTCTCTGAGGGGACCAGGTTCTGGCTCGTGGTTCCCAATAGGCGTAAGAACTCATGTGACTGATGACCCCAAACTAATATAACACATCAGTTGGATAGCTTCAGGGAGCCAATGGGGCTCCCCACAGAAACATTTGTGATACATAAGGCATTAAGAACAAAAGAACATGACAAACTAATTTAAATACAGGACTATTGGCCCATACGAGGCAGCTTCTATATATACCCCTCCCAAACTCTCACATATTTATGTCTAACCTATGTTAGACACTAGTGATCCCATGTCTATTAAGTTGTTTGGTAATTTGTTCCATAAATAAATTCTTCCTAATTTGTTTAATCCATAATATAACATTTCTGTATTATAGCTACAGTACTAAAATCAATAATTTCATTATTCTTCTATATTTTACTTTATAAAATAACTTGCAAAGGTTGATGGGATGAAAATACAAACAATGAATAATACAACAAGACAGCTGAAGTGTGAGGGAGGCAGAAGCAGCACGTGAAAGGGTAGGATATGTCAGGCTAGGATATGTCAGGCTAGCTTTAGTTTGGCTAAGTTGAGATTAGGTTAGGGAAGGATATGTTAAGTTATCCTGGATAATTTTGATTTGGAGCAATTTGGTAAAGTGAACAAACTGATCTGAATCGTTACCTATTTCCATGTGGTATGAAAAACCGCACAATACAAATCGGGTTAAGTCTGATAAACAATACCCAGTAGTTCATTTCAGCGAGTTATATTATTGTTTTTAAACAAACCCAGGAAAGGCAATTTACAAAAATGGGACTAATATACCACAAATTACAAATGTCCTGTTGCTATCACATACCTTAGGCCATCAATTTCAGATTGAATTTTGGCTTCTTCCATTTCAAAGCTTCTTTTTTAGCCATAATAACTCTACGTTCATCCTCAATAATTGTTAACAGTTGAGATAACACAGAGTCTGCTTCATCATCCTTAAAATTCTGGACGCCAATGAAATCTGTTAAATTATAATAAATACTTTATCAGAAATATCCTTAATTTTTATTTTTTATTACGACAAAATATGTAATTTTGGTTTTGACCCACATTGCAACAATGGTTGAAATAAGGTCAACATCATCAAGTCATGTGTCATTATCAACACATGACTTCATAATGGTACAGGACGGACCAAAAAGTCTTCCTTTCTTCATCTTCTGATGTGTGGTTTAGTCATCACAACAGTGTCCAAAGTTTCGTCGCATATCCAAATGAGATATGAGAGCAGCTCCAGGATCGTAATATCCTGGAGCTGCTCTCCAGACACCGAGGCACAATCGTAGTTAAGGAATTCTGCCGATTTAACGATGTACAGTATATTATGACCTACATAAATTTTGCATTTCCATACTCTTAGGCAACAACAAGTACGATAACACTTGTTTCCCATATGTTCGACCGCATGAGTGTCCAGAGACTATAGCATGCAGAAAGGTTGGTGACAGACCTAAGATATACCAATGTTTAGTGGCTCATTTCTCAATAATGATTAGATTACATGATCTAATTAAGAAATGTGGTAACAGTGTGTCATTACTCATTATTGATGTTTTCTTACCATTTGTTGACCTTTTTTTCACTTCATCAAGAGTGCCTGGAGGCTAGAAAATGGACACCCACGTTTAATGACTCATTCCTTGGGAACCACTGGCCATTAACTTCTGATCTTAATATACCAGATGAAATTGGGTTTGATATGTAATGGTGCAATTTTCAAATAATTTAGATGCCATATTAAGTTTTGGCATTAAACGACTGTAGTGTCACTTTTAATACCAGTCTCCAGAAAATATTTACCGGTATTACCCAATATGCATCTTTCTAGGTATCTACCCCAGTATCAAGGACTGTGTAGCTACTTGAAAATAAAACAGAACAAATGAATGAAATTTGAGTATCAAAGAATCATTCTTATTATTTCCTCAGACAATGCTGTGAATAACAGAAAAATTTACTTTATAAAAATTATTTTAACAGGTTTCTAATAGATATCTGTTATGCTTCAATACATTCTTGTAGTATAGTATATAAAAAAATTGGCAAATTTATGGTTTCATTCTATGCTGGAACAATGCCTATAGGTTTTTTCAGCACCAAAGTTCAGAGACCCAAGACCATCTGGAAAAGGAGTTACAATACTCAAACAAGAGTTAATATACACAAGGAAACATTGGAAGCACTATACATGAACAAATTTAAAGGCAGAAGAAGAAAAAAAAGTGATATGATCATCTTTAACCACACTTAGGAAATTACACATACATTTTCTAGCCTTACTAATTCATTGAGAAAGTCATATAGAATAGTATTTAGCATACCAGAAATTGTAAACTCTTCAACTATATTTGTAATCTTCTTATTTCGTGAATCAATGTGACTTGTGTGTCTGTTGTGGGCAGCTTCCAGCTCTCCTTGCCTCCTCACAGCTTTTGCAACTTCCTCCTGATTTTTCTGCACTTCCCGCTCCAGTTCATAAACTCGAGAATCTAACTGAAAGTTCAATTTAATATTGAAATAAACAATGTTTAAACCGCATGCACATGATTTTTTGAAATAGTATTTTTTTTTTTCATTATTACTATATGACCTATCTTTATACAAGCAATATGAATATTCATACAAAAAACCCTACTTGCCCCTTTGTACATACTGCATATTTAAAATTCTAAACATACAGGGAAAAAAGTGTGTGTTGATGGGTGGGGGTGTAAGTACAGTTAGCAAGAATCTTTCAGGGTGGTTTCCAATAGCACTTGCAACAAACGATTGCATGGTATGTTAGTTTGTGATCATCAATTTCAATTTGAACCCAAGCATGTAGAGTTGGCCCCACTATCTGAATGTCAGCATGACCAGAAATACAACACAGCTACTACACTTGCTGTTATAACAACTTATAGGAGTTCTAGCTCCAATGAGAATTTCATATTAGATATCATCCTGATATTTAAGCATGGCTACATATTTAAGAAAATACACTTAAAATTGGTGGCATAAAACCTAATGCTCTTCACTTACATTTATTGAACATTTGATACTATAACAACAGTATAAAATGGGGATACTGAATGTAGTGAAAAAGAACACAAGTGGTCCTTTGTATGCTCCCTGAGCCAGGAGCCATTTAGATCAGAACAATTTCACTACTTCTAGGCCCTCATGACTTTCCCAAGTTCAATAAGAATTTTTGGTAAGAGTTTTACTAGGGACAAAGCCCACATTACACACAGCATTGAGCAATACCCTCAACACCAGCTGCAAGTGCTAATTAGCAACACAAGAAATAATAGTGTTTATTATTATTGACTATACTACCTCCCTTCACCACCAGCACCTTACTAGTAAACAAGGTTTGAGGGAGCTGGCACCATACTAAACCTAAACCACCCAAGCACACTGAAAAAGCTATGGGAATAGGTTAAGGGAACTTAATCTCACAACCTTAAAGAGAAGAGAAGAAGCAGAGGAAACACGATTCCTACATGCAAGCTACCAAGTGGAAAAGACAAGGTGAACAAGGGCAGCTTATTTAAAGAGAGAGGGGTAGGCCCAAGAGGGCATTGATAGAAGCTGGAAACACAAAGGAGTCAGAGAGATGTACAGGCAGTTGACCAGTAGAAAGCACTGAACTAACATGTCAAAGCCATTACCATCCACAACTTCAATATAAAATTTCTCAAAACTTGAATGTCGGATGTAATAAGCACACCAGGTTTAAAACAGTAAGTACCGAGACAAATTGCTAGATATCACACTGCCATAGTCACTGAAAATAATTTATTTTTAAATTATGCCCAAAATCACTGAAATATGAAATATTTCAAACAGGTATTTCAATGATAATAGTATTAGTACAAGACATTAATTCTTACTGTGCATGCATGCATGTTTTAGGCTTGGTGTAGGTTGAATGCTACTTGAATAGTTACTGAAACGGGCAGAACTGTGACTTATACGAGGGGACAAAATGGGGTAACTTTTCCTTGGCCATTCTCTAGCTCCTGGAAGGAGCCGAGCTGGAAGGAGCTCAGGAAAGCCGATTACTTTCCTGAGCTCTTTTTGGGGGGGTTTCTCTTCCTACATGAAAAATGTATCCTGCAACAAAGGAACATCTTTGTTCTCCTCACTGAAAAGTTCCTTATTGATGACAAGAGGGCCTATATATTGTTTGTTTATATTCACAGTTTTGTTACAACATTTTAAACAATAATATTTTCAGGAGTTACTGTTATTCAAGCTGAAGCAAGTCTGTCCAATATGGGCTCTGCATTGTACTCAGCCACTTCAACTACCAAAAATTAATTTATTTTTGTTAGATATTCAACTTAGATCCTGTACTTACAAAAATAGATGCAAGCCAAAAAGTGGTTGTAAAAGATCACAGAATGTAAATCAGAAGAACTGTATGAACAAAATTATAACCTATTAAATTATTTGCAGCTATATACAAACAACCCTTACCCGTCTTTGATCTGTTTCTTTCTGCTCAAGTTCTTGTTGAAAGTCCTGGATCATGCGGTACAATTCCTCATCAGAACACAATAGTTGTTCTGTTAATGTTGCTTTTAGTTCTTCCTGAGTTTTTCTTAAGGATTCCAGCTGATGCTGTTTACCACCTAAAATTTTTAATTCCAAAAAATATATTAATGCAGTGTGATTTTTTTATAATTTTTGTTAAAACGAGAACAATATTTCTTTAGAAAAGTAATAAAATATTTCCACAGTATCGCCATAGCCATTTATATGAATGTGTTCAACATGAATTTGTTGCTGTTAATACCGAGCGGTACTTTGGTTCAACAAAACCTCCATAGATATTCATCTAATGACAGGTTAAAGTAAAAAATTGGTCCATTAAACTCACCCATGGAGCATAATAAATGGAAGGGTATGAATGGTATTCCCTACCTTGCTCTAAGCAGGTTTTAATGATTTTCCTAAATAGATGCAACATTAGAAAAAGGAGTTAGGGTCAGGAAAAAGCCAATGAGCATAATTTAAACAAAATTCTGTAAGGATGGTATTAATTTTCAGTTTGATGAATTTTCATTTACCAGGAGACTTGGCACCTTTGAAATTTCAAAATAATAGTTACAGAATAGAGGCATAGGAGAAAATAGATAATGGTGAAATATCTTTAACCCTTAAACCGCAAATATTGGGGGCCCGGAAGCGATAAAAACATTTGAATTATGTCAAAATAGCTGAAAAATGTTAAACAAATCTCCAGGTTATTGGTTTCAGCATTGTAAAATTTTCATCAAAATATTTTCTGAAATTGATTTTAGACAAATTTTTTCGTCTAAAAATTTTTTTAGACGAAAAATAATAATGTTTTGTTGATAAGGAGAACAGCTCTTATTAACTGGAACCGAGGGATAATGCAGTAATAAAGTGATGCAAGAACGTGTCCGACACTCAAAAGAAGAAGAATAGTAATAAGAAGTGTTCATAAAGTGGATATGCAGCTGGTGCCTTTATAGCATTGCTGAGTAATACATAATAACACAAATAATAATGAGTATATTATTATGCTCTATTTTGTTATATATCATATTAATACATTTTCAAATGTTAATATACTGTATGTTACTTTCATCAATGTCCCAAAAAAATTTTTGGGGAGGATTTTTTTTTTTTAAGATTTTAGATTTTTTCTCCTTTGTTTATTATCTGATTTTGTTGTAACCTTTACATCGTGGTGAGTGCATAGCCTTCCTTAACTATGTGAAGTTAGAATGAAATTAGTCATCAAATAAATCAGTCACAACTCGCAGAACTTAAGACTTTGAATTTTTGGGGGGCTGATTTTTGGTTGTGACTGACAAAACCACTAAAAACCCAAAGAAAAGCGCAAATAAATCCAGAGGGATGCTTGTCGTGTGCGATACAACAACAACACTGGTGTGGGAGGCATCCGAGAATTTGCGAGAACCCGCGAGACGCTAGGAAGCACCATGTGGTTTTGTTCGTTAATAGAGGTGAAGCTCGTCAATAGAGACAAACTTGCTGCGAGTGGCTCGCTCGTTACTGGAAATGCTTGTTAATAGAGCCGCTCGTTAATCGAGGTTCCACTGTACTCTAGATCGCTAACCAAGTTACGAATGCTTTTTCAGAATCCATCCTGTTTATAAGTCAGGGACTGCCTTTACTAATCAATCTTATGGGATAACATATAAATTTACATTGTATATTTTTATGTTACGATCTTCCAGGAATACATCCCTGACAAAGTGAGATGTCATAATGCAAAATCAAAGCCAATGAACTCTGAGCAAATCTCATTACTCTAAAAACAGAATTGTGGGGTTACAGTTTTGGGGATACCCGTACTGCTATTCAGTCTATTTTACTCTACTTCATAATTTTCCCATTTGTTTTTTTACCAAGCAAAGATTTTTCATGGCTCCTATCACCAAAGCCCAGCCCAGAGCTTCCCAAATGTATCACCAGTTGGGCTATTCTCCTCACACAAGTCAATAACCAATTTATTAATTTATGAGTACAGTCCTTCTTTCATATTGTATATATCAAAATAAAACTAATTCCTTATCATATGCACATACTGTACTAATGTACTGTATACTAAGAATATGAGACTGTACCGCAATACTGATCATTTAGTTTTCCTAAATATAAATATGATATGTATGCCACTACATCTATAATAAGCACATTCATAGTTAAACTTACTGAGTTCTTCTCTTATACGTCCTATATCACCCTCTAAGGAAGAAATTTGCTTGAGACGGAGTATTACTGGCTCCAATTCTGAAGTCAAGCCTTGTTTCTCAACTTTGATATTCTTTTGCTTGTCTTCAGAAGATTTCAGGTCAGTACGTTTGCGATTTGCTTCATCCTTCATTTTCTTTAGCTCAACCAGGATCTCTTGCAAATGTTTTACCTCTGAAAGAAAATTACAAATGGAATGAAGTTGTAAAGACATACATTATAAAATATTTTGAAATGCAGCTGATCAAAGAAGCTATTCCTGGTCAACTATAACATATTTCAAATAAGGTACTGTATAATTGATAGGCACATCAAAACAAATGCAAGATGTTTTTTGTTTATGTTCAAGGGCAAGACTTGCCCTTCCAAGTAAACACCCCCCACTCCCCTCCCTCCCTCCCTGCCTGCCTGCCTGTTAGCCAGCTATCCATCTATCCAACCCTAGGGTGGGGCAGAGCAGGCAAGGGCAGAGCAGGAAAGGGTAGAGCAGGCAAGGGCAAGGCACCATCCATCCTGTTGTCCTCCCAAATATGACTAAAAAGTTAAATATTTTAATACCTCTTGATTCAGCAGAGCCCTGGATTTAACAACCAGGGTATAGATAGTTGAAGCAAGTGGATACTATACTGTATTAACAAAACAACGTACCCAAACAATTGTACAGTATTTATAACTAGAGAGGGTCTAGTTTAAGACCCACTCCCCCGTCTTTCGATCTCGACAACTTTCTCCCAAAACATCCCCCCCTCCCCCTCTCATATCCTATTCCCCCAAATCCAACCCATCTTCACTTTTCTTCCCCACTCTCCCAACTGCCCCCTCTTCATATTCTCTCCCATCTTCTACCCTCTCATATCTCTACCCGTCTCTCCCATTCTCCTTCCCTCCCTTCAAAATTGCTCACTCACCCTTCTACTTAACCCCTAAATGCGGCAAATACATACGTAAGTATACGATGGGAGTAACTGTCCAGAAATGGCGCACCTCATCAGAGGCTACTGAGGGTCCCGCCTATGTAAAACAAGCAAACTAGTACAAACCACTGCAGATAGAAGTCCATAATAATTTTTGGGTGTTTAGAAAAGGAAATATAATCTGGGTTTGAACAGAGCAACAGAAGAGATGAATCAGAAAATAATAAATTTAGGAGAAGGCCTAAATTCCAAGGAAAATGTCAATGACTTTAGAAGGATAGGAAGATATGAGAAAGACAAGAACTGCCTCTTAAGGGTGACATTTAATGGAGTGAAACACATGATGGAAGTGCTTAGAAATGCCAGGAAATTGCAGTGTAATGAGGATGGTAACTTTGGTCATCATTTCTTTTCCAGTTTCTATATGTACATCTTACGAAGTACATAAAGAAACTGGAAAGGTACAGCGGCATGCTACAAAATGGCTTCCGGAACTGAAAAACAAGAGTTACGAGGAAAGACTAACAGATATTAAACATGGCAAAACTAGAAGATAGAAGAAAATAGGCGATATGATCACATACAAAATTCTAACAGGAATCAAAGAAATTGATAAGGAAGAATTCCTGAAACCAGCAACATCACAAACAAGAGGACACAGATTCAAGCTAAGGAAACGAAGGGGCCAGAAAAACATTAGAAAGTTTTCTTTTGCAAACAGAGTGGTAGACAGTTGGAATAAACTAAGTGAGAAGGTGGTAGAGGCCAAAACCGCTGTAGTTTCAAGTTTTATATGACAGTACTAGGAAGACGGGACACCACGAGCATAGCTCTCATCTGTAATTACCCTTAGGTAATTTACACCCAACTCGTATAATGTTGCTGCAAACATTAGGTTACTTACTGGCTTTCATTTCTGTACGTAGTTTTCGAATAGTCTCCAGGCATTTGATGTATTTTGTAGCATTGAATATGGCATCAAACCTTTCTTTCACCTTTGTCCCCTCATCTAGTGGCCTGAATAAAGGTAATTTATTAAAAAGTAATGTCATTTTAACATATCTTAAAGAAATTACAAATTCAATCTAAAGGAAATTATTCAAAATCTTTATTTATATTCCATAAAGGGGTGACCTTATGCAAATTTTGAACAGAAACTTCTTTGCTTGNCGAACGAGTCGTCGTCGACCGTCCACTCCGTGGAAAGGGGAATGAAGCGAGACAGACCGTCCGCCAGAACGTTGACACTCCCCGGACGTGAACCGCACGGAGAGCCAAACCCCGAGAATCCAGGAGACGAGCCACTCGAAGGACCAACCCCACAGAGCCAAGGACCGAAGAAACCTCCGCGGTTCAGGCAATGACCACCGGAGCAGTCCGAATGGAGCGAATGGTCGAACCTTGGGCGACCCGAATCCTCCGAGGGCGAGCCAGACAGCCGCGAACTCCCGACCCGAACCGTGCTGTGAGCCCGACGGAATGACGGACCCCACCGACCCTGGCCTGCCTGGTGAGCACTGGTCACAAACCCCAGCCGAGGGACGACGCTTCCGTGAACACATCGAGCGAGGCTCGGGGAGGCGCCAAGGCACCGAACCCGAAAACCCCGAAGAGGACGCCGGTGATGCAGCAACCGGCGTAAGAACCACGGAGACGAACCCAACGATCGCGAGAAGGGCGAAGGACGTTCCCGAAGGAACCAAAACAGACCCGAGCCAAACCCAACCCGACCCGCGGGTAGACTAGCATGGCGAAGTTGAGACTCCCGCACAACTGCTCGAGCAACCGCCGAGTGACCCGGTACCCCTTCAGAAACAGCAGACGCGGTCCTGCAGCCGCTGCAGCGCCCCAGGAGGAGAGACAGGAAGCAGTCCAGAATCCCAAAGAAGACCCAGCCAGGTCCGAACCCGGGAAGGAACCATTGGGGACTTCCTCCAGTTCACCAGGAACCCCGAACCGGGCGAGCTGGGAAAGAACCACATCCCTGGCGAGCAGACACGCGGACCGACTGGGAGCCCACACCAGCCAGTCGTCGAGGTAGGCCAAAACCCGAATCCCTAGAAGACGCAGACGGGTCACCACAACCCGGGTCAGACGCGTGAAAACGCGAGGTGCCAGATTCAAGCCAAAAGGGAGGCACCGAAAACGGTAAGCCTGATGCCCCACCACGAAACCTAACCAGTCCCTGAACCCGGATGAATAGGAACGTGCCAATACGCGTCCTTGAGGTCCAGGGACACCATCCAAGCACCCGGCTCCAACAGAAGCCGGACCTGAGACAGAGTAGTCATCCGAAAGGAGGGGCAAGGAATCCAGAGGTTCAGACGGGACAAGTCCAGAATGAACCTCAGATCCGCACAGTCCCGTTTCGGCACTGGAAACAGACGGGAAACCCATCTGAGGGACGTAGTCGTTTCGACCACGCCCAAGCGCACCCACTCCAAGATGACGTGACGAAGCGCAGGGGAAGAAACCTGCCCTGTTAACCCCGAGCCCCCCAAAGGAGGACGAGTCGCCCAACGCCACCGCAGGCCGGATGACACGACCGAAAAGGCCCACAAATCGTGGGACCAAGCGTGGGCAAACAGAGCGAGCCTCCCCCCCATCGCCCCGTCAACGGGGCA
Source organism: Procambarus virginalis (assembly GCA_020271785.1). Classification (NCBI taxonomy): domain Eukaryota; kingdom Metazoa; phylum Arthropoda; class Malacostraca; order Decapoda; family Cambaridae; genus Procambarus; species Procambarus virginalis. The sequence continues at coordinate 15,058,503 of WNGS01165751.1, forward strand.
ACCCGCGAAAGGGCCGACGCCCCTTACGAGAACCCAACCGTCGAACAGAGCGATCACCGCGCCGACCAGACGACGCAGGCCCCGAAGGGAACGACGGCTCAGAAACTGGCACCAATGGCCTACCCCGACCAGCGGACCCCGGAACCCTGGCACGACCTCTCCGAGACCGACGAGAAGTACCGCTCCGGAGAAGCAACAAGTCCGCCATAGGGCGACAACTAGACGAAGCCGCGTGCAGAAACTGAGAGACCGCAGACTCTGCAAACAGCAACGGACAAAACGGAGACGAAAACCTAAGAGCCAGGGCCCAAGCGGAATCCAAAGAGAGGGAGCACAGCCTGACGGCACGCGAGGCGAGAAGCATAGAACAGAGACACCGCTTCCTTCAGGATGGGCGCAAAAGCTTCAACAGAGCAGCAGAAGCCCGAGCAGCCGAAGACAGCGCCCCGGACGAAGGCCCTTCACTCAACGCTCCCACATCCTCCTCAAGCCAAGCCGAAGACAGCTCGAGAAGGGAAAAGAAACGCAAGACCGAAGCCAAATGCCCACGGGAGCGCAAATCCTCCGCAACCAACGAAGCCGAAAGCTGAGGAACCTGCACATGAAGCTGGAAAAGACCAACATCCCGAGAAAGCACGGGAGCGAATAAACACGCATTAAGGTGCTCAAACTCGCCCCCCAAGTAAACCTGCAGAAAACTAGCAGTTTCTCGCCAATCAAGCGTGCGGGTCCGACAGAACCCGTGCCACGCCCCCAACGAAAAGAGAGGGCAGTCTGCTAGCCAGGAAGACTCCGGAACCTCCAAACGCACCCAAAAACGGGAAGAAGAACCGAACTCAAACGAGGACGGATCCATTGGGGAGGCATAATCCGGGTCTCGGCAGAGGTATGCAGCAAGAGCTTCCCGAGCCACCTTCGCGGAGAGCCGGGAAGTAGCAAACCCCTGAAAAGACGGATCCGAAGTACCCAAAGGCACCCGGAACCGAACCCGGGGAGGAGCCGAACCCAAATCATACTCATACAGGGAAGGGGGGTAAGAAAACCCCTCCCCCTGCAACAGTAAGCCCCGCGGGGAAGGCAAAAGCACCCAAGCAGGGTCACAAGGAGCCCAAGGCCCCCAGGTCGACTCCTCCCCAGCCCCAGGATCCCCCACATCGGGACCCGGGGCGGAGCCGTCCTCCAAACCCTCCACCCCTGAAGAAAAGGCAGAGTCCAAGGGAAAGGCTGACAAGAAGGGGGTCTGCTGGTGGGACCCAGAAGCCTCGGTAGGAGGTATCGGCTCAAATGCCTCCGTCCCCCACCCGGATGGGGCAGCCCCCGAAGCAGCCCGAGTCTCACCACCAATGAAACCCTGCGCCGATGCCGAAACCTTCCGACGCTTAGGAGCCGGACACAGGGGGGGAGGCTCAGGAAGAACCACAGGGGAAGGACCAGAGGGCGCGGCTGGAGTCAGAGCCATAGCGACCAACGCCCCCAGGTCAGGGTCCCGAAAACCAAAACGGGGCAGCCTCGGGGCATCCAGGTGGGAAACTAACCTAGCGCGTTGCAATAACCTAAACCTAACATGCAACGCTGATGCTGCCTGTACCCTGACGGGGACATCCTCAGAGTAAAACTGGAGCACAAGCAGAGAACACGACTCGCAAGACTCAGGGTCAAAGGTGTCATTGACCCAACAGGCAGCATGACGGAGGCAAAACAGGTGACTGTCACCCTGAGACAAGGGCACATCGCAACCTTCAAACCCGCACAAGGCAGGCTGGAACTCGGGAGACGCATCCATGGGTCCCCGAGCCCCGACAGGGGTTTCCAGGGCCCGTAGGTTAGCAACTACGGGAAGCCCGGGCAAGGTGTTGCGTAACCGGTGAAGAAACCCAAAAACAAGGGTAAAGATTAATACTGAAAACCCCTGGGACGTGTACAAGCACGGGGGCCTAGCAGAGGGCCACCAAAACAATACCAGGGGAACTATGGGCCCACAAGGCAGAGCCTCCACCAGGCAAAGTAAAACAAAACAAAAGAAAAACCCCGCAAAAGTACACCGTCCCCAGAGGCAACAGGCACCGGTCGCCGCGTAGGTGGCAGGCAGCGCAACACCTTGGCGCCCTAACCAGCACAACACCACTCCCTACCCAAGGCCAAACAAGAGCCCCAAGCCCCAGCTGGCCCCAAGGGCGAGGCAAATGCCGAGCAGCAAGAACCTCTACGGGAGCGGTTCCCGAACGCCCCAGAGAAGATAACCCTGACACGCAAGGGCAGTACTCACAGGGCGCCTAGGGAAGGAAACCCCTAGACGCATGCAGCCCCGCACTGATGAAGTACTCCTGGCCACCGCAAACCACCAAAACAGCAGAGAACGCCACACGAGGCAAAAACCGCCAAGAATTTGAGGCCAGAGAAGCATGTATCTCGGTTGACACTAGCTTGCGAACTGAAGGCAGCCGGCGCGGTGAGGTCCGGGGCCCCCCCCCACCCCCTCCCGGGGAGGGGAGGGCTGCGCGGACAACCGGCGCGGCAGTAAAGTGATTGTTTGATTGTTTTCCTTGTGATTGTAGGGAGTTTTTCTACCTTTCTGTTCGGTTTGTTGTAGTTTTCTACCATGTGGGGTTTGTTTTGTTACGCCTACCTTTCTGGGTGCCTAACCCCGGTCGATGGCAGATAAGGAAAACCCCCAACTATATGGGGTTTTCCAGGGCCATTGCTCCCTGAAACCTCTCTGAAGGGGCCAGGTTCTGGCGCTGGTCCCTGGTAGGTCTGAACTCCATAGCTAGTGTCCCGGTCTAACATAACATACATTAGCCCGATAAGCTCCAGGGAGCCGTAGGGGCTCCCCACAGAAAATAATATTTAGTTACTTAAGCAAATAATTACCATAAGCCCAGTAGTGTATCATCTGTATACATAAACTGTACTACTATACTTACAAATATTCAACTTTATTTTCAAGGTCTTTTTTCTCTTTTATGTGGATGTCGTACTTCGAACGAGCTTCAGCCTGACGGTTCATTCTTTGCAAAATGCGTTTGACATCATCAAGTTTATACTCTATTTCACGCCTTGATTTCTTTCCAGCATCAATCTCCTCTTGTACCTAGGCAAAAATTTTAAACAATGAACAAATACTGTAATCATATAATTTCTAAAAACAAGGAAATACAGTCTGTATTGAGCGAGTCTTCACACACCACGATTTTGGTATTCGCAAAATCTACTATCAACAGGGTAGTAATATATATATATATATGTCGTACCTAGTAGCCAGAACTCACTTTTTGGCCTACTATGCAATGCCCAATTTGCCTAATAAGCCAAGTTTTTCTGAATTAATATATTTTCTCCAATTTTTTTCTTATGAAATGATTAAGCTACCCATTTCATTATGTATTAGGTCAATTTTTTTCATTGGAGTTAAAATTAACGTAGATATATGACCGAACCTAACCAACCCTACCTAACCTAACCTAACCTATCTTTATAGGTTAGGTTAGGTTAGGTAGCCGAAAATGTTAGGTTAGGTTAGGTTAGGTAGGTTAGGTTGTCGAAACACAATTAATTCATGAAAACTTGGCCTATTAGGCAAATCGGGCCTTGCATAATAGGCTGACAAGTGTATTCTGGCTACTAGGTACGACATATATATATATATATATATATATATATATATATATATATATATATATATATTATATATATATATATATATATATCCACAAGGATGAGGAGGATGACCTTGTGAGGATCCACAAGGTCTTCTCTGAGTACTCTTTATTTTCTTCTCCGAGGCTATGGGTCCCTACACTTGCACCAGAGGTGGTACCCCTTCTAGGTTTATAAAAAAAAAAAAAAAAAAAAAAAAAAAATATATATATATATATATATATATATATATATATATATATATATATATATATATATATATATATATATATATATAAAAGGCTGGCTTTAATATTCATGAGTTAATGCTTGTTTCTAATTTATCAGTATTTTTTCAATTAAATTCTTGCACTGTTGCAACTCTTAAACATTCTGTAATATGCAAATCTACTTAATGCAATACACTTTTTGACAAACGGAAAGAATATTTAGCATTATTATTTAGAAAAGTTCTTTACTGAAAGAGGAGAGGAAAAAAGAGAACCATTTGATACCACTAGAATTCATCCCTATTTTCCACATATAACCCTAACCAATAAATCAGCAAGTCACTTGTGCTAAAAGTTTCCTTGGAATGTATCCCTAGTGGTCAGCAAGGGCTCACTGTATCTAGTACACACAAATGTTATGTATGTGTGTTTGTATACATGCAGGAGTAGAAGCAATAGCAAATATTGTATGTGAAAGACAAGCATGGATCTTTGAAGTCAACTTTTTTTTTTTTTTTTGCAGGGATATTCCTGCACGGGCCCTAAGCCTCTGGCTGGCCCACTAAGTGTTACTCGTTTCTGTTTTACTTGGGCGGAGTATGAGTATTTATTACTCGTATGGTCGCTTTAGTAAGATTTTGCCATATGTGTTTAACAACTTCTTCTGCTCTGTTGAATCTAAGTTGAAATCTTAATGGGTTTGTAACTGTGCACTGTGTTAGATAATGTTCCAGTGGTCTGTCGGGCATTTCTCCACAGTGTTGACATTTCCTCTCATCTTCCGGAACCTGTAAGCCTATTTCCCATGCACATGGGTATCCAAGCCTGATGCGATGTAAGTGCACTTCTGTTGCTCTACTGCTCCCTTTCATTAAACTAAGTGGTTCGTAGTTGGTTGAATTCTTGTACCAACCCGCAGATCCTGATGTTGCAACTGCTGTATTGTGGTCACTGTACATCTTTTGCATTGCTCTGTTTCTAATTACTTTCTTAATCTGTGATAGACTCTGTGGTATGTAAATGTCAGTCAACTGTTAATAATGTTAAACGAAGTGTCCCAAAATTTTAAATGTTATGAGTAAGGATTAAGAATGAAATTACAATATTAGATTTTAGACTTTTTTAAAGGAAGATAGGATTATGATCAAGAAGAGTATAACAAGAGACTAAACGTGATAATATCGACGCCATCTGTTGAGTGCACTCGACCCCATTTTCTGTTCCCCAGTGGAAGGCTGTGATCTTATTGACATCTGTGTAGGTTCCTTTTTATTACTGTATTCATCTTTTACTCCTCACAAGTGATATGGACGGTACCTTGGTCAACAGGAATCATTTCACCCAGGGCCGTCCTGAACTCAAGACGTGTTCCAGTGGGAACAAGTGGCCGAATCACTGGAGACTGTGATTTGTCTGTGATACTTAGTGAAATATTGGTAATTGGATCGACATATTTTGGAATGGCTAAATTAAGTTTCGAGATGGAATTAATGTCAGTCTGTTAAGGCTTGTTATAATTGAAATCTGTGTAGAAACCTGCCAGCGTGTTGCTGGAGACCCCTGCCAGCGTGTTGCTGGTGACCCCTGCTTGCTGGAGACCCCTGCCAGCGTGTTGCAGGAGAGTATAAATGGTATTCTAGCACCGTGACGATACTGTAGAAGACTGGCCTATGATTTACGATGAACTGGCTGGCATGAGGACCATAGAAGACTCAGGGAGGGAACCGAGTGGTGTACAATAGAAGATAGAAGTGGGCTCGCCGGAAAGAAGATTACAGAAGTTCTTTTAGTGTCCTGTGTGAAAGTGACACCTGCTGTGTTATGTGCTGTATATGTGTGTATATACTGTATATTTAAGAAGTACACTTGGTGATAATTCTGTTTAGTGTTGTTTACCCCTTTCCCTTTAGACTGACTATTACTGCCAGTTCTAACCTATGACTCAGGGTTGGATCAAGTAAGAAGAGGCACTAAGGCCCCATATAAAGTTTGATATGAAAAGAACCTAGTTACTAGCTAAGTGAGACCGTAACACTAAAGAATTAAATTAAAATAGAACAGAGGAAGAAAAGGTAGTCAAATAAGTGGCAAGTTTGAGAAAAAGTGAAAAGACAATGTAATCTTAATAGAAAGCATCAAGGTAAAGTAGTTATTATAAATTCTTATTGACCTGGAATAATTAACTAGAGGAAATGTGCTAGTCAATTCAAACTTTCTTCTAAATTTGACTTTTCACATGTCTTTAATGGCAAATATTAATCAAAACATGCATTTTGTTTTTCTTAATTTACTTATATTCTAACTACAAGCTGTATAATACAGTTTATGAAGGTGTCTTTTACTGTGTGATGTGTAGCCTTACTATAATTGGGCCTTTCCTGACATTGTGCTTTTCCTCCCATATCCTAGTTACACATAATCAATGTCTACAGTGATTATGTCCAGTCAATCAAGAAATTCACTGTATCATTGGCTAAAGTACAAAAATTTTCATTCTTTTTTACAGTGCAAAAAAGGTGGCATATTCTTTCAGTTAATATTGGTCATCTAGTAAGAAGGATATAATAGCCACATTTTAGGTGCTCTCAAAAGTCTATGACTGCAAGGCCTTTGGCATGTTGCAAAGACCCTGTATATATAGGTATCTTTCCACAATGGAATCGATTTCCCAGAGGGATCATAGCAGATAAGATAACATTTAGATAACACATTTATACAGTACTTATGTGCTACAAAATTTCAGGCTTTTGCACAATTGAATTTAGTTACAATGTAACAAAGTGATAGGCAAACTTTACCATAGGTACATCAAGCTTTCCGTCTTCAATAATAATCATTTCCTCAACCTGTGCCAGTTCAGCTTTGATTTCATCGAGATTGTTCATGGAGAGTTCACTTTCATTGCGTAAGAGGGTTTGCTTGACTTGCCTTATCTTTCTTCCTACTTCCTCAAACTGTGCGCCTTTGCTTTTAATTTCATGATCTAAAGCAGCTTCTTTAGACCTTTAGATAAATATGAAAAAAAGTAAAATATAAGTTCAATCTAACAGTCCAATATTTTAGGATATACAAAAAATCAGCATTGAATGTAATGAAATGCCATTTTCTGGACAAGTCCCAGAGGCTCCTCGGGGCTTAACAGGCTGAGATGTATGCATTAGACCGTGGCATCAGTCAATTCGATTGGAGTTCTATGCCTATTGGCAACCACAAGCCAGAACCTGGCCCCCTCAAAGAGGCACGAGGAGCAATGGCCTATAGAAACCCCCATGTGGTTGGAAGCATTCCATGTCTGCCATTGACGGGGTTAGGCACCCAAAAAGTTAGGCGTCCCAAAACAACCACCACCTGGTTAAAAATTTCTACTGAAAGCCGAAATATCAAGCAGAACTCTCAATCCGAAAACAAGCAAACAAACATGACGTCACAACCGCCGGCGTGCCGCTGTCTGCGCAGAGCCCCTTCAGCTCCCTGGAACTACATAACCCAAGATAAATAAAAGAGGGACATATCCGAGAGGCGTCCGCCACGCACTCCTCAGCTCGAAGTCGAGAAAACTGGCTGCAACCTGCAACCCAAAGCCACACACGAACGCCCAGGACCAGAAATGTTTACCAAAGAACGGGTGGCCAGAACCCTGTTCGACCTCCAAAATACCCGCGCCTGAATGTTAGCCGAAGGCATGTTACCTGCTTGATGGGGTTTTGGTAGTTCTACTCCCCAAGCCCGGCCCGAGACCAGGCTTGACTGAGCCTCGGAGAGTCAAGCCATGCTGCTGACAAGTTGCCGAAGATGGCAGCCAAAGCAGCAAACTTACGAACGTTATGGGCCCGAGAATAGACCACAGGCTGGCTAGACTTAATAACCCTGAGGACAACCTGGGAGACCCGAGCCCTGGAACAGGGAATGAGAGAAACCAGATCAACACAAAGCGAGTCCCCAGCCACGGAGGCCGAGGTGCGCAGATAACGGCGAAGAGCCGCAACTGGACAACACACGATGCACCCCCGACCTGACCAAACAAGTACCAATGACCCAAGGGCCCCCTCCTGAAAGCCGTCGTCTCGTTCTTCCCCAAAAAAGGAGACAGCTACAACTGAGCAAACCCACCACCAGGACCTAAAAAGCAGAAACCCCTGCACTGGAGGAGAGGGGTTGGGAAGAAAGCAGGGGGTGCGGAAGGAACCAAGGTCGAAGAGACTAACATCTCCAAATCCTTTTTCCTTAAAATTCAAATGGGGCAGCTCCAGGGCCTCCAACTGGGCAAGCAACCTGGCTCTTTGCAGTAAGGAGAATTGAACATGCAATGCAGCTGCTGCCTGATCCTTCGGATCAACATACAAGAATGAGTAAAGTGAAATACAAGCGGGGAACAAGGCCCGCAAGATTACAGGTCGGTGGTGTCCCTGACCCAACAGGCAGCGTGACGAAGGCAGTACGGATGATTGTTTCCCCCCGAGCCAGGGGCAATGAACAACTTTCGACTTTGTACAAGGCAAGAGTGTGCTTGGAAGAAGCAGCCATTGTATGACCGAGCACATGGGTTTTCTAGGGCCTGTAGAGTGAATGAGCCTTACAGGAAGCCCAGGCACTGGGGCTAGCTAAACCGGTAGAATCCTGTCAGATAGCAGGCAATCTGACCACTAGTAACAGCTATGAAACCTCAGGGGAAACAGAGGACGACTACCAACAAAACCTAGGTTTGTCTAATAAGAAGCTAAGCAGACCTTTTCCATCTAAACATGGTGAGAACACCAGTGAATGAAAAGAAAATGAAAACAAAACAACCCGAAGACACACAACAAACAAACTGGTAGTCAGAAAGAAACATCGGCTGCTGCGTTGAAGTAAAGTTAGCTGCGCCAACTGCAGTGCACCCTACCCAGTCAATAACACTCCCCTACCTGGGGCAATACAGAAAGCCCTGGATCTCTGACGTACCCAAGGAAAACAACAAGTGATGAAGGCCTCAAACGGGGAGTGATTCCCAAACGCCCCAGGGAAGATAACCCTGACACGCAAGGGCAGTATTCACAGAGTACCTAACCTAGGTACAGGTACATGCTACTCCTGTACAGTAAGACACCTGGCCACCACACCACACACAACTGGAACAGCCACACAAGGCAAAAATCTTGAACAGGAACTTGAGGCCAGAGGTGACTAAAATGACCACCAGTACCAGTACATCAGTTCAAGAACGGGAGTGGTGGGATGCCAGCTAACAGTGCCGGCTAGTGGCGAGCACTATAAGCGGAAATGCTAACTGCATGAAGGGTTGCTTGTTTGGTTTCTTTCTAGGAGAGTTATTTTGATCTTTTAGGATGTAGATTGCACAGGTTAACCAGACAATGATCCGTTCTGATTCGCCTACCTTTCTGGATCCTTTCCTGGTCGATAGCAATTGTGACTTTAAATGCAAAGTGCTCATGGGCCATTGCTTCCTGAGCCTCTCTGAGGGGACCAGGTTCTGGCTCGTGGTTCCCAATAGGCGTAAGAACTCATGTGACTGATGACCCCAAACTAATATAACACATCAGTTCGGATAGCTTCAGGGAGCCAATGGGGCTCCCCACAGAAACATTTGTGATACATAAGGCATTAAGAACAAAAGAACATGACAAACTAATTTAAATACAGGACTATTGGCCCATACGAGGCAGCTTCTATATATACCCCTCCCAAACTCTCACATATTTATGTCTAACCTATGTTAGACACTAGTGATCCCATGTCTATTAAGTTGTTTGGTAATTTGTTCCATAAATAAATTCTTCCTAATTTGTTTAATCCATAATATAACATTTCTGTATTATAGCTACAGTACTAAAATCAATAATTTCATTATTCCTTCTATATTTTACTTTATAAAATAACTTGCAAAGGTTGATGGGATGAAAATACAAACAATGAATAATACAACAAGACAGCTGAAGTGTGAGGGAGGCAGAAGCAGCATGTGAAAGGGTAGGATATGTCAGGCTAGGATATGTCAGGCTAGCTTTAGTTTGGCTAAGTTGAGATTAGGTTAGGGAAGGATATGTTAAGTTATCCTGGATAATTTTGATTTGGAGCAATTTGGTAAAGTGAACAAACTGATCTGAATCGTTACCTATTTCCATGTGGTATGAAAAACCGCACAATACAAATCGGGTTAAGTCTGATAAACAATACCCAGTAGTTCATTTCAGCGAGTTTATATTATTGTTTTTAAACAAACCCAGGAAAGGCAATTTACAAAATGGGACTAATATACCACAAATTACAAATGTCCTGTTGCTATCACATACCTTAGGCCATCAATTTCAGATTGAATTTTGGCTTCTTCCATTTCAAAGCCTTTTTTTTAGCCATAATAACTCTACGTTCATCCTCAATAATTGTTAACAGTTGAGATAAACACAGAGTCTGCTTCATCATCCTTAAAATTCTGGACGCCAATGAAATCTGTTAAATTATAATAAATACTTTATCAGAAATATCCTTAATTTTTATTTTTTATTACGACAAAATATGTAAATTTTGGTTTTGACCCACATTGCAACAATGGTTGAAATAAGGTCAACATCATCAAGTCATGTGTCATTATCAACACATGACTTCATAATGGTACAGGACGGACCAAAAAGTCTTCCTTTCTTCATCTTCTGATGTGTGGTTTAGTCATCACAACAGTGTCCAAAGTTTCGTCGCATATCCAAATGAGATATGAGAGCAGCTCCAGGATCGTAATATCCTGGAGCTGCTCTCCAGACACCGAGGCACAATCGTAGTTAAGGAATTCTGCCGATTTAACGATGTACAGTATATTATGACCTACATAAATTTTGCATTTCCATACTCTTAGGCAACAACAAGTACGATAACACTTGTTTCCCATATGTTCGACCGCATGAGTGTCAGAGACTATAGCATGCAGAAAGGTTGGTGACAGACCTAAGATATACCAATGTTTAGTGGCTCATTTCTCAATAATGATTAGATTACATGATCTAATTAAGAAATGTGGTAACAGTGTGTCATTACTCATTATTGATGTTTTCTTACCATTTGTTGACCTTTTTTTCACTTCATCAAGAGTGCCTGGAGGCTAGAAAATGGACACCCACGTTTAATGACTCATTCCTTGGGAACCACTGGCCATTAACTTCTGATCTTAATATACCAGATGAAATTGGGTTTGATATGTAATGGTGCAATTTTCAAATAATTTAGATGCCATATTAAGTTTGGCATTAAACGACTGTAGTGTCACTTTTAATACCAGTCTCCAGAAAATTTTACCGGTATTACCCAATATGCATCTTTCTAGGTATCTACCCCAGTATCAAGGACTGTGTAGCTACTTGAAAATAAAACAGAACAAATGAATGAAATTTGAGTATCAAAGAATCATTCTTATTATTTCCTCAGACAATGCTGTGAATAACAGAAAAATTTACTTTATAAAATTATTTTAACAGGTTTCTAATAGATATCTGTTATGCTTCAATACATTCTTGTAGTATAGTATATAAAAAAATTGGCAAATTTATGGTTTCATTCTATGCTGGAACAATGCCTATAGGTTTTTTCAGCACCAAAGTTCAGAGACCCAAGACTATCTGGAAAAGGAGTTACAATACTCAAACAAGAGTTAATATACACAAGGAAACATTGGAAGCACTATACATGAACAAATTTAAAGGCAGAAGAAAAAAAAAAAGTGATATGATCATCTTAACCACACTTAGGAATTACACATACATTTCTAGCCTTACTAATTCATGAGAAAGTCATATAGAATAGTATTTAGCATACCAGAAATTGTAAACTCTTCAACTATATTTGCAATCTTCTTATTTCGTGAATCAATGTGACTTGTGTGTCTGTTGTGGGCAGCTTCCAGCTCTCTTGCCTTGCCTCCTCAAGCTTTTGCAACTTCCTCCTGATTTTCTGCACTTCCCGTCCAGTTCTAAACTCGAGAATCTAACTGAAAGTTCAATTTAATATTGAATAAACAATGTTTAAACCGCATGCACATGATTTTT
>WNGS01165751.1:15100767-15113466 GCA_020271785.1 Procambarus virginalis
TTCGTCCTGATTCATAATACAAGTCTAATTTTCTACGTTTTTACTATCAACCACATCGTTGTCATTGGTACTTTCATTTAGGGAGGATGGACTGTTAACAATTTGTAAAGTGCCTATACTACTGTTTACATCTTAAAACAAGACGAACAATGTTATGATAACCCACTGGTATCGTCACAGTAAATATATTTTACTCATAAAACCATCCCATATTTGTGAAATAATTACCTAATAATAACGAGGTGTTGCAGGCCAGCAAGAGCATAGAGAGTAGTATTGGTGATGATGATGATGATGATGAGTGATGGTGTTGTTACTCCTCTTCTTCTTCTGCACACTGCCGCCGCCGCCGCCACGGGTACAACACACACTCTACGTTATGACCACATCGCACACTAATATTTTTACCACTTCGAACGCCAGCTTTGGACGTTTCGTATATGTGTAAATGTTCAAAATTATAACGACAATATAATGCTATTAACAGTTAAAATCTTCTACTTAACTGGCATATAGTTATTAATGAAGTTTAGTGATGCGATGAACATAATCCAGGCTTGGTAAGGACGCCGCCCTCCAGCTTAAACACAACACACCTGAATGCTCACACAGTAGTAGTCAGTAGTTTCAAAGCGTTATATGACAAAGAGTGCTGGGAAGACGGGACACCACGAGCGTAGCTCTCATCCTGTAACTACACTTAGGTAATTACACACTCACTTTGCTGGGAAGACGGGACACCACGAGCGTAGCTCTCATCCTGTAACTACACTTAGGTAATTACACATGATTCAACGCACAAAACACAAGACTATATACTGTATATATAAATATATATATATATATATATATATTATATATATATATATATATATATATATATATATATATAGGGGGTACCACCTCTGGTGCAATTATAGGGACCCACAGCCTCAGAGAAGGGAACACAGAGCATTCAGGGAAAAACTTGCCATTTAACTCTGAATACATGAGGGTGTTCGCTTCTCCTACCACCCCCCTTTTTTATGGTGTACACTTTATTAAGAAAGGTTATACAGTTACATATCTGATTGTATACAAAAATGAGCATTAAGAGGACACAAAAATAGTTCGCTTCCTAGAGGCTGTAGATTTCCTCGAACTCCTCCGACGTTGGGCAGGAACCGAGGATGCAGCGAGCATTCCCCCTCTGGATCGCGACACTGAGGCGCTGAAAGAGAAAACTTGCCGCTCTAGGGTCTCTTGTGGTGTCAATGAGCTTGGAACCAAGATCCTTTAGAAACCTTCTTGCACTCTCTCCCCATGGGCCTAGGGTCTCAGACCCTATTAGAACGAAGTTGTACCGATGATCTAATTGCCTATACTTGGCTGACTTGTCTCTTTCTCTGTGTGTCGCCGCGGCTCCTGCTGTGCCGGCAGAGAGGTTGATGTATGTGGCTGCCAGGCTGCCAAAAAAAACTTTATATATATATATATATATATATATATATATATATATATATATATATATATATATATATATAAAAGTTTTTTTTTTAGTTTAGTTCATTTATTATGCACCCCATACCCATCCCGTGGGCGGTAGTGGAAAGGGTTACACAGGCACATAATGGGCTCAGGGACTTGGAGCCCAAGCGAACACATCATTAGCTATGCGGATGATATACTGATCCACACCAATGGGTATACCAACACCCAAAATGTTCTGAACTCTGTATTGCACACATGTCAGGAACTAGGCTTGGTCATCTCAGTAGAGAAAACAAAGATCCTGAACCGACGCCCACCCAGGCGGGGTGGGGCCGTTCGCAAAATGCAGTTGCATGATGGCTCTCTGCTCGACTATGTAACCAGATACAAATACCTTGGTCTTGAAGTTCCACTGTACCGCAATGTTGTAGCCAGACTGGGTCGCCAATGTAGAGAGAGGCTCCGTGCTCTCAAGGCTGTGGCAGGCTACCATCCAAGCTATGGTGCAAATGTGAGAATTGTCAAAATGATGTATCTCTCATATATTAGGTCTCTGATTGATTATGCTGCACCCATGCTTGCTCTAGTGCCTGAGAGAATGCTTGGAGGGCTGGAAAAGATGCAAAACGAAGCCATGAGGATTATCCTCGGATGCCCCCGTACAACTAAATTACTAAACATGAGGAAGGAACTGAATATTTCATGTGTAAGTGATCGTATCACTGAAATTAATGCTTTAATTGGTATCAAGATGCTTAGGCTAACCCACCCTAACCCCTGCACTGAAGCCCTCCAAGCCTTCTTCCTTGAAGGTCAGCATCCCTCCAAATGGATTACTGTAACTGCCAATGTGCTCAGAATGTATAACTTTCATCACCCCCACCAAGAGCGACAACAACACTTTCCTGCCCCATGGGAGATCACTCCTTTCCAAATTACTGTTCCCCCTTTCCCACCCAAGAAGCTGATTAAAGAACAGGCCTTGCTTCGACAAGAAGCAAAGTACAATGCCTTAAGCCAAATTGATGCTTTAGTCAGAGAGCGCTCCCTTTCCCAGATTATTTACACTGATGGATCCTTGCATCAGTCCTATGGTGCAGCTGGAAGTGCAGTTGTTGTGACAGGGAGAGATGGTTCCATCTCCCATGAGTGTGGAGCGAGACTAAGTAACTGGGCCTCCACTCTTCAAACAGAATTGGTTGCCATAATCCTTGCACTAGAGCGCGTATATGAATCCAAAGTTGACACGCTAATTGTAAGTGACTCCTTGTCATCCTTGACTGCCCTCAGCTCCCCAAGGCATAACTGTGACGTGCTTATCTCTGAAGCTAGACACAGATATAGTGAAATAATCAATGATGGAGTCAGAGTTTGTCTCCTGTGGATTCCTTCCCATATTGGTCTCCGAATGCATGATAGAACTGATGAGCTAGCCAAGACTTTTGCTCGTAAAGAGGGAATTGATTACCAACTTGGACTGCCTTTCAGCAGCCTGAGGGCAGTAATATCCCAGGAACATCAACTAAATTTCGGAGGCTTGAGGCAAAGTGAAATTCACACCAGTTACTCCATCTATCATCATTCTATTATGCATGAAGAACCGCACGTCTATGGGTCATCCAATAATGTTAGCAGACTTCTAGATGTTACCACTGCTAGGCTTAGGCTCGGCTACAAGTACCTCTGGGAGTTTGTAACATCTGCTGATGTAGATTTGACTAAATGTAAACTCTGTCAGCAGAACTATTCGCATACTTTGCGTCATTATATAATGGAATGTGAAAAAATTGCGGAATTTAGAGATAACACCATCAATAGTGTCCAAGAAATGTGTAAGTACTTCATTCACAATGATGTGCTGCCCGAAATTGAGCGAAGTATCCAAAATTTGCTTACTGTCGGTAATGCATGCACATGACTGTAAAGCTGCCGCCCAGTTGGGTGGGTGTGCAGCAAGACTAGTAACTGTGTGACTCACTATAGATGTAAAGTGCCTTGTATAGTGACTGTTGTGAGCCTCTTGTAGTGTCACTTGTGACACCTCTTTGTGTCACTTGTGACACAAAGATTCTTGATGTGTGTATTTGTGTGGGTGATTAGATATGTATGTGTATGTATATGTGTATACGTATATATATATGTACATGTATGTATGAGGGTGTGTACATGTGTATACAACATTGATAATTTTGTAACTAGCGTCAAACATTGTTATTTGCTTAGCTAAACGAACTAGAGGGTTCAGTTCCTGAACCGATTATGTGCCTCTGTATCCTTTACACCACCGCCCACGGGATGGGTATGGGGTGCATAATAAAGAAAGAAATTGAGAAATTGAATTGGGCAAAATTAATTATATATTAATATAAGGCAGTGCAAAATATGAAATTTGTAAATATTTATTTAATTGTATTATATTTATAACGTTTACTGGAACGTTAAAAGTAATATATATTATAAATGAGTTGGCAGAGGTATTTGTTATGGTAAGAGAACCATCGCGCCGGGTGCCAGAGAGTGACAACTGTGCGGGAGTGGTGGCAGCCTCAGGTGGCAGCACCGGTCCCTCGCGCTCCTCACTACTCTCCGGCTGCCCTCTCGCTCACTACCCCACACTGCTCCCTACACCCCATCACCAGTAGGTCACTTGTTTAGTGGGGATAGGCTCTGAAAAGTGGTGCTTCAGTGGTAGTTTTAAGATACCTAGCGGGTTTTAGCCTTGATAAAGTAAATTATTTCTGGATTACGGAGAAAGTAATGTATATTTGTGTCTACCATTTCGGTTTATTGGCGAAATGCTGCTCTTGTGTATTTCTACCACCTACCGTTCGCTTTGGGAACATTTCGAATGTACAGGAAAT
Organism: Procambarus virginalis; assembly: GCA_020271785.1. Classification (NCBI taxonomy): domain Eukaryota; kingdom Metazoa; phylum Arthropoda; class Malacostraca; order Decapoda; family Cambaridae; genus Procambarus; species Procambarus virginalis. Next base: position 15,105,099 of record WNGS01165751.1, read on the forward strand.
GGTAAGGTGTTCAGCCTTGACTTGTAAATGTTCCTGTTAATAAGTAATAAGTTAGTGAGCCTGTATTGTTTGCCACTGGTGTAAGTCATAATTATTGGTTATAGTAAAATGCTTATGGAGTGGTGAGGGATTTAGAGGCAAGTGAGGCAAGCAAGAGACTGTTGCAGTACTCTTACTGGACGGAGGCTTTGTTTACATCAACGATTTTGCATTTTGCATCAATTTTTTTAAGTTGCTAATTGTTTGCCTCAATAATTCTAACTAGTACTTTATTCTAATACTCTTAGTTGAATGTACATACTCAATTTAAATTGCTATTTCTCCAATTTATGACCAATGGCAAAGGTTCTGATCCAGTTTTAACAATTTAACCCTTAGACATAGGCTATGGTGAAATGGTTGTACCCGCCTATGTGCAAAAAAAAAAAAAAGTATATTGTAGATTTATAGTATGCAGTATAATTTGTATCAAAATGTAAGAAAATGAAAGTGAATATTTATTGTTTCACTGGGTGGAGGTATTGTGGAAGGTTGTGTTGTTGGTGTGTGGCGCCTGTCAACACCTGGTGCCCGACTCTGCTGATGCTTCCTGTGTTAGCCTCGAATGTTTCACTGATTATAATGTAACTAGGTTTTTCTTTATTTACGAGTGTTGAATAAGTAGATAAATCGCATAATTCACGACACAATTTTCAGCAACACGTTTAAATTGATGATGGGTTTACGTGGTATATTTCATTACAACCATAGATAGTAGTGAAAAAACTGTCATCATCCATGGCTCAACACCAGTACATGGTGTTGGGCTCTGGATGATGACATAGTCTAATGGCATTCAGTGCTTTAGGTATAGTATGTACTAGCTCTTATCTAGAATTCTAACATTGTAACTCATTTTGAATCTACTTTTATCTGAATAACATTATGTACCTGAATCCCAACATAAACGCCACAACGATGTTAAGAACGGAAATTTTCATAGGTACTTGCGTAACTGCTCCATGTAGCTGTGTAATGATCTGTGCAGATCATGGCTCTCCCCCTCTCCCCTTCTCTTCCTGATCTTACTCTCCCTTGTTCCCCCTCCCTTCCCATTTGTCACAGTCTGACCCTCACTGGTTATAACGGTTTGAAGTTTAAGTTTTCCTTAGTCCAGTGAGCCATCTGGAGACTGGGCAGCCCCTCTCTTTGTCCCTCTGTTCCCACTCCTCCCCACTTACTTTCCCCCTCTACCCCACTCCCTTGCTTTTCCTATAACCATTGATGAATTGTACCTCAGGGTCATAAACTTGTGCTCTCAAGTTACACGTGGGTGGCCAGTCAGCTTTTCCCACGAGTCAGTTGTTACCACTTCCAGTACATGAGTTTTCTGTCAAGAGGAATTGACCCTTATGGTCAAGCCTGGTTCTGATTGGTTGCAGCCATGGAGGCCTAGGATTCTTGGCCCTTGTTGGATTAGGATTCAAGGGGCAGAGTCCCCCAGGGTAGGGCCTGTCCATTCCATTGGCTATAGGCCTAGAGGCGGGGCTTATTGTTCCAAGGATCTAGGTGGGTGGAGCCTGTTCCCACTGGTAAGAGTTTTAAGAAAATATTAAAGTCAGTGTGTCTTGGGGCTTACTGGAGTACTGTACAGGTCTTATGACCTGTAGTGCAAGCCATTCAACATCTTGAATGTTGAATGAGAATTCAGAATTCATAAAGAATTCTATTGCGAACACATTGATACCAAATTGAAAAACCGAGGACGAGAAATTAAGTGACAAAGTTGAAGAGAGTATACACATTTCGGTATGACTGCGCTCTCTATTGTAATGAGAGGCGCCTTGGGGTGGTGCAGCGCTCTCTTTCTGGTAACTTTCATCTTGTCGGCGGGTGGAGTGTGCCGCTGTTTTTGACATTATACGCATATACTCCTGTTGGGAATTCTATTGCGAGCACATTGATGCCAAAATGAAAGACCTAGGACGAGAATTCCAAAGTGAAAGGAGTGTACACATTTTATCGACCTTGTGCACTCCCGGGTAACACGCTCTCACTTTCTCTGTTTGTTGCGGATGGTACGCTGGGCATTTGGACTTTAATTGATATGCCTTTAGTCCTGTAGAGAATTCTATTGCGAACACAATGATACCAAATTGAAAAACTTAGGACGAGAATTGAGGTAACAAAGTTGAAAAGATTATACACTTCAGAATTACCGCACACTCCCACAGAATGCCCAAACCCGAAGTACTGGATTGTGGTGCAGGCACGCACAGAGCATCAAAGTGTCAATACAGTATGGGTGGGAGGGTTTGGCAACCATCACTTGATCAGATCCCTCACTGCCAGTCTCCCTCAGGTTGGTATCCAGTGTGGTGGGGATAGCAATATTTTGGCTGCTGACATCCTTTGTAACCGTCGCACACAAAGGCGTTTATAATTACAAATGGCGCCTAGAGGGGGGTACAAGCAAAATTATGTATACAGTATACTATATACAATATGCCTTTTCTAAGGTATATAGAGTATGAATCATTATTGTACAGTTTAGTAATACTGTATATAACAATGAAATATTGTTGATTTATATTACTAAAAGACTGCATTACATAAATGCCTCCTGAAGGCATCACCTTCTGCAACGAATCCAACTCTGCAACGCACCGGGGTTGGTCCTATATAGTGCGCTGAATGGAGGTTGTACTGTAGATTGAAAAAAGGCGCAAGCTACCACTGTAGCACACACTGATGACAGGCTCCTCGTAGTATACGTAACCGTGAAATAGTAGCTTTTTTTCATGGGGTCAAATTACTATAAACTCCATTACACATACATGGAGCTATTATATTCATATTGTATTTGCATTATACAGTACATGGAAAAACCCTGATAATAGTTTAACCACCGTACTGCGCAGAGTGCCTTGAGATGCTTTGAGAAATGTGCTATTTTTTAATTAGGCTATATTTTAATGTTTTTTAATATTTTATTCACTGTTTTGAAATAAGTGGTTGAGTTTGGAAACATTGATATTAACTGTACCTGAACATTTATAAAAACAACAAAAATGTCCTAACAATTGCACTATGAAGTTTTTGCCGAAACCAGGTGCGCAGTGCGGTGATTTGATCGTCTTGTGACCATAACTGCATTACCCTGTGAATCAACGCAAGACGATAACCACTGTTTAATGGTTAAATACAGTACAGTACTGTACATAAATATTTAAAGTGGCTATGTTTTGTGATGCAGGCAAATTTGTGTATAATGTATAGTATTGATAACATGAATTATAATGCAATCCTTTTACATACTTGCTCGTTTATTTTTGCCATGCAGTGAAACCTGTGATCAGTATACCAGTTTAAACTTTTTAGAATCCCAGTAATAGTTGCAACATCTTGCTGCATGAATTTTAGTATTTAATATTTATAGTCTTTAATATCAAGATACATTAATTAAAATATTTGAAGTGCAGTACAATGTTTAGAAAAAATTATACTGTACATTGTATGTGAGGAATTGATTGATGGGCATTTTTCTTGCAGTGTTATACTATGCAGTTTTGGCGCTGGCTTTTGTGGGATGTGTCTCCTCTGAAGGTGAAGGAGAAGAGAGAGCAAGATTATTAGCTGCTAAACGGGTCCATAATTTATACTTGGTGGAAGGGAGGGACATTGTTGTGCAGTATTCGGTTCATAATGTTGGGCAGGCTGCTGCAATCAATGTTCAGCTCACGGATGCTGGTTTTAGGTAAATATTTTCCCCATGATTTGTAAAATCACAAGTTTCATGATAAGGTTAATATAAAGCATTAGTTATTTAGCAGTTTATATTAAAATTTGACAGCAGTGTATTAATGTTTGAAATGACTGAACTTTAAATAGTTATCCCGTATTATATAACTTTAAAAATTTGATCAGTACAGTTATGGCTGAACTTTCTTACTTCATTTTAGTGCACTTAAATATTTACCTGTGCATTTGTTTCATTTTGCAAATTGTTAGATGTTTAATTACAGTACTTTCAAACCAATTCTCTCTTATAGAAACCCTGATGCTTTATGTAACACTTCCACCACAAATTTATATTATTCCTTTTAAGATCTATCCTCTAGTGTAAACAAAAGTTACTAGCCTGCTGGTGACTGATTTGGTAAAATTAACTATAAACAGCTAGCCTATTGTGCTCAGTTTAACATTCCTAACTGCAGGAACTTTGGCATAAAGCAGCTGTGTTTATTAACATCTTTGCATATTTTTATAGTACAGTATGAACTAAAAATTTTGTAAAGTTAATATAAATTTTAAAATATTGTAATTTTTCCACAGTACAGAAGATTTTGATATTGCTGGTGGTCAATTACAAGTGAAGTTTGATCGGATTGCTCCTAATGCTAATGTGTCTCATACTGTTGTTGTGAAGCCCAAGAAGTATGGTTATTTCAACTTCACAGCAGCTGAGGTGTCTTACCAGCCATCTGAAGATTCAGTAGAGGTACAGTAAAGAAGTATGCATTTATTAGACAAATATGGAAGTGAAAATGCTGTATTACAAAAAAAAACACCCAGACCAGCCAGGCTGTTGTGGGCCTATGGGTCACTCCAAGCAACAGTCTGTCGGACCAAGCTCTCACAAGTCGAGCCTGGTCCCAGGCTATGCTTGGGAAGTAAAGAACTCTCAGGTACGATCTAGGTACAGGTACAAAATGTCAATGATAGTAAGTGAAACTGGGGATGGGTAAGAATTCTGGATTTCAATTTACATTTGGAACTTTTATAATTTGGACATTGAGCCCATTTTAATACTGTACCTGATCATCCAGACTGTGACTCATGCGTCAGGCTATGACTGGGCCACAGGGATGTTAATCCCCGAAATAAACACATGGTAACACAAGGTACAGTAGTATTAACTTTACACCAGATCCTATGCATGATCAAATTACATTGCTATAATAACCTTTACTTATGTACAGTACTGGTATACATAATTCATTTTACAGCTGGCCAAACTTAATCTTTATATTCATACTAAGTATGAATATAATATAAATTGCCACTTTAGCACTCATAATGTAATTTTTCTTGGCAATTAGTGCATATCGTTGACAGATTTGTTGTACTGCCTAGCTAGTCTTGGGACCCATGGCAAGATATATAATAATAACTTTGATGTTCAAATACCCAAAAATCCGAAAAATACTAAAATTCTTTACAAAGAATTCAAGCGTGTGCACACAAATCACAATAGCGTGATGCATCAAATGAACAAATCCACAAGGATTTGTGTATTTGTTCATTTCATGCATCATGCTATTGTGATTTCTGTGCGTATTGAAGTGAGGGTGAAGAAGTAGAACAGCTTGTTGGCAGAGCCCGAGTGCATGGGGGAATTGTGTAAAACCCTGGTTTGTCTTGGAGAGGCTGCAGGATCTGTGTGAAATCAATGGAATTCCCGGTTGCAATTCTTTTCCATGTCGTGGCCTAGTCGACTAAGGCAGCGTCTGGGATCATCCCAGGCGTAAGTTCGAACCCTCATCAAGGCTCTTGTGGATTTGTTTAATTCAGTCGTGATTGTCACTAGCCCTTGAACTGCGCATGACGTATATATACGCCATAGGGTGCCAGGTACGATTCAAATGGCCCGTGGCTACATGAGGTTCACATTAGCTTCCTCAGGGCTCTTGTAAACAGACGCCATTTAAAAAAAAAAATCGTGGGCAATATTCTTCGGTGTGAAAGGCACAGTACTGTTGAAGCAACCAAGGCTGGTGCACGCAGCATGAGCGAACAGCATTGCTGTTCAGCTTGTGACCACATCGCCGAAAAATTACAAAATAAATATATAACTGCTATTATTTAGCGATGACAATATTACAGAGGGCCCCTGACTGTGATAATAGCAGCATTGTTGTGATAATTAGCACTATAGGAGGGACGGAGGGAGATAGCATCGTCTACTGACTGTGTGGCCACCTGTTATTGTCTGCATTCACCATACCAGCTCAGTGGTTCTCTGTGGTGAACACACACATAGATACTTCTATATGATGTGTGTATTTGTGTAATAACGGCAAAAGGATTATGTTGGGAGGAGCCATTTGGGTGACGGAGGTGACGTCTGCATGGTTTGTCTGGCTGTGTAGAGGGTGGCCACTATGCTCTTTGGGCACTACTAGCTTAGGTGTACAGTTACAGTGCATACAATATGTAGATACTATATATAATGTGTATATAGTGTAATAACACTGCAAACAATATTTTTTGGGGAGAAAGTTTAGTGTGTGACCTTGAATGAGTGAGGGGAGCCGCCAGCTGACTGTGTGTATAGTGACGACTCTTAGTGTCTGAACTAACTATATACGCTTAGTTGTACAGTTGTTGAATAAAACATGTAGATACTTATATATAACGTCTGTATATTGTGAATAAAGTATAAAACAGGATGGTGGGAGGAGAAAGTGGGCGAGTGAGGCGTTGTTCAGAGAGTGAGTGGCAACGAGTTGCTGGCTGGTGTGTGGTGGTCACTCCTCGTTGCTTTTCGACTCATAATACCAACTTAGTTGTTCATTATGGTGACCAAAACATGCAGATACTTATATATAACCTGTGTATAGAGTGTAATAACAGTAAAACTATTTGTTTGTTTTATGAACATAATAATTGAATCGCTAATATGCACACCATACTTTTGAGCATAGCGATGATTCACCTCTTTTATTATATAAATATATCACACTACACACTATTGAATAATATTACTGCAAAAAACTAAGAAAAAATCAGAGACATTGAAATAATTAGGTAATATCATCTTTGTGGCAACTCTCACCTGTCAGCTCGGGTGATGCTGACCGGCTCTGACGACCGCTCTGTCAACGCCCACTTTTTGCCAGACTTACTCGGTCTATTGCGCCCAAAATATGTCCGCTACGATTTTTTATATCCCCGTGCTCAGGGAACACGCTCCCCCCCACTTTAGGTGGGGAGCCCTTAAGCTTAAGGGCTAGGCAGGAGGCACTGGTAAACCGAGGCACGGTTGACGTGCCACCACATGCTAGGTCAGCCATACACGTATCAACAAACTAAGTACATTACCAGAGGTGAAGTTCGTAACCCGATTCGGATTTTATGAAAAAATTGGGCTCATAACCCGAAAAGTTTGTAAAGAGGGGGATTCATAAGCCTTGGTGTCACTGTACCTAATGTCTGTTTAGAAGCATAGAATTAAAAAAAATGTTCATATGTCACCTTTGTAAATATATTTGTGCATGACAAATTTTCTGCTTGTTATAGATCCAGATTGGATATACCTCGGAGCCTGGTGAGGGAGGAATCATTGCTTTCCGTGACTATGACAGGAAGTTTTCACCTCATGTTGTAAGTATCACTTTGTAAATCTTTTAAGTTTAAATATTCGAGTCTATGACAACTGTACATTTAACTAGGTATTAAATACAGATGAAGGACTTTGTATGAAAATAAGATACATTGTATACAATATGTAGATTAGTTAAATGTTAATATATAGAAGGCTGGTAAAAGTGAATGCACCCTGAAGTAATGATGGTTAAGAAAATAAAATTTTGCATGAAATAGGAGTAAAGTTGAAGTCATCTATATGGCTGATCAACCTAAATGCTTGTACTCGCCTAATTGTGCTTGTGGGGGTTGAGCTCTGGCTCTTTGGTCCCGCCTCTCGACTGTCAGTCAACTGATGTACCGATTCCTGAGCCTACTGGGCTCTATCATATCTACATTTGAAACTGTATGGAGTCAGTCTCCACCACATCTGCCTAATGCATTCCATCTGTTAACTACTGACACTGAAAAAGTTCTTTCTAACGTCCCTGTGGCTCATTTGGGTACTCGGCTTCCACCTGTGTCCCCTTGTTCGCGTACCACCCATGTTAAACAGTTTATCTTTATCTACCCTGTCAATTCTTCTGAGAATTTTGTGCCCTGTAATTGATGAGGAAGTTGTGCTGAAGTAGAGTATAGGAAGTAGGGGAAGTGAAGTGGCTGTGGTGCAACAGAAACTAGTATGAAAAAATAGGAGCCTGAAGATGCAGTAGCATGTAACATTTAGTATGGCTGTGAGTAGATGCTGGTGTGGCATAATAGAGCATGACTGAATTTTAGAAATAGAAATGGGATAGACTGGCGTATTTGTGGTGTTAGAGAATACTGTAAGGAATGTAAATAGGAGAAATGTATGGAGAGCAGAGAGTTTGCCAAGATTGTATATTATACTGTGGTAAAGTTTATATTAGTCTGAAGGTAGGAAAGGAAATTACCATAATGTACATGGTACAAAAGGGGACTAAATATTATTAGTGCACAAGAAAGTGGTAAGGAGCATAGGCTAAATGGCAGTCTAGTA
>WNGS01165751.1:15113476-15151393 GCA_020271785.1 Procambarus virginalis
AAAAAAAATATTTGAATAATATGAAAATTACTTGAAATTATTATACAAATCTCTAATTTGGCATCAGCATCGTGAAATTTTCATCCCAATATGTTAAGGAATGGATTTTATCTAAATTTAAAAAAAAAAAAATTACTGATAAGAACAGCTATTAACTGAAACTGAGGGATAATGCAATGATAGAGATGCAAGCAACCTATCCGATGTTGTGGCCTGATCTATGACCAGGCCACAGGGACATTGAAGGCCAGAGGCCTTCTTGTTGGTTGTCTGGTCAACCAGGCTGTTCACTGCAGCTGCTTGCAGCATAACAAGAGTCACAGCTTGGTTTGATCAGTTATCTTTTAATGGTGTTATCTTTTTCTTTTGAACACTGTCAGAGATTGGCCAGTTTATAACCAAAGAATGTGTAGTGTTGAAAAGTCTTGGGCCTTTAATATTATTTCTTTCAACATGCCTATTGTACCTCTTTTTTTTTTCACTGGGAAATATTTTGCACGTCCTGTCATACCTTTTGGTCTTGTTTAGGGTGTTATTGCTGTGTGCAGATTTGGCTGAATATTTGGGCTCGGGTTTTGGCAGTCTAATAATCATGGCGACCAGGTAATTAATTTTTCATTGTACTTGGATATCGTTAGTCCTGTGTTATCCTGGGACATGTTTCCCAGCTATTTATCTTTCAAATTTTTGCATGTCACCTCTCGAGTAAGTACCTCTATTGTTCTCTGGTTATTTAGTTACAGGGAGCCACCAAGTGGCTTCTCCAGAAACCAAGTGTTGAATGTAATGAAATGACTTTGGTAGGGTCCTGATAGCCCTCCCTCCCTGGTCCATCGGTTTATTGGGGTGTTTTTATCTGCTCTAGAAAAGTGGCTCCCTGATGGAGGCCCGAGCTCAAGGCTGCCTGGTAGCGGCAATCTGTACCGAGTTCAATCCATCCTCAGACTAAGTCCATTCCATCCAGTGGTCAACCCCCATGATGCATTCATAAGTTTTAACATGCTGTTTATTCGAAACAGGATTTTTCTCAAATATAAATCAATATTATATATTACTATATTGTACATACTGTATTTAGATTAGGTGTTTAGGTTCTGTTGGCGATTATTTGTAGCAAGTCTGTGAAGCATTTGCAGCGTTGTGATTCGAACAAACTTCGTCAGCAAAGCACTTGTTCTGGAAGTGTTTGGATGTCATCAGTCAAATCGTGTGTAAACCGTTTTCATTCATAAATGGGGGGGGGGGGGTTTAGTGGGTGTATGGAATGGACTTTTGGTCTTTGCTTGGAGGATGGGCTGCTAAGGTAATTGTTTTGATTTAATAATTTGGAGTTGCTTGGCAGTTTAACAGCTTAGTTTTATGAATCCAGCAGTGTGTGAAGCTCCACTGACCTTCTAGATGCTTTCCTGATGAAGTGCCGGAATGTCAATTGCTTTGGTCTCCAGTAAGCCAAACAGAACTCTCATGACTGATGTGACTTGTAAGGAGCAATCTCAGTGAGATAGCTACAAGGGCTCTACCAGAAATTGTTGTTTCATTACATAAAATGCTGGGTTTTTATATTTCCATGTATTTATAAACATTTGTTTTGGGCTGATGCCATCTCATCCTAAGAAATGGATACAAAAATAATACTGATGTTACTTTTCCAGTTTGATTGGATGATCTTTGCTCTACTGATGATCCCTGCTCTTCTAGTTCCTTTCATGATGTGGTATAATATTAAGTCCAAATATTCAACTGTTCCCCGCACGAAGAAAGGGAAATCGGATTAATTTTCATATTGCCTTCTCTATTAATCAGTGGCATGGAATATAAAATTGTTCTTTAGATCTGGACAAATCTGAAGGTCTAAATGATGATGCAGTTTCTCAATCAAACTTGGGCAATTTATTACAAATTTAGATTATGCATTCCTGATGTTAGACCATGCTCACTCTGGGATCCTTGCCTGTCACATTTGTACGAGTGTAAAAGATGTAAAAAATCACTTTGGGATATTTGTATGCATGTAAACTATGTAAAGAATGGACTGGTGAATTTGTTTATGTAAGTTTGAATATTGTTTTATAATGAAATAAATAAAAGTAATGTACAATATTTTTTTACTTACCTTTATGGGGAATTTACTAAAACAGATTAATAGTACTGTATTGGTTTTCATTCTTTGTATGGTGGAACTAAATGCCCAGTTAATTTAAAATGTCTTAATTTCTTGGTTATCTTCTCATGGGACTAATTTCTGAAAGGAGAGTTGATAATCTTCCCAAAGATACAAAATAAGTACTGTAAACCTCATGATGTACAGTATTCCTCATGCTGTACAAGTTAGCTGTAGAAGCAAATGCCTGTAAGTATAAACATAGTGGCAAAATCGTTTTGAAAGGCTACATCCATTTCATAACTTTAAATCTTGCCGTTTGACTAGCCAGTCAGGGCATTCTGTCCAGCTTGGCATTTGTTAATGTGTTGATGTATATAATAATTACCGACATAAGTACTTGAACTGATGTAATTGTTGCAGATTCATAGTTAATTACCATGCTTTAACCACTGCACTGCTCTGCATTAAAATGACACCCACATGGTGTGCCAAAAATAAATTCTTTCTGAAAAATTCTTTTCTCTTGTTAAAATGCAGTCTCTGATCACCGGAAACTAAAAGATTGTACGTGACGTACTTTAGCCGTGATGGAACTGGGAAGTTGAGCAAATTATGAGTGATGGAGCGTCAAGGTCACTAGGCCCTGCCACCCCGTGGGGTGACAGTTACCATGAATATAATGTTCCACAATTTTTTCTCATTCATTTCTTTTCTGTTTTTTTATGTAATAATAATCAAAAGTGTAATTTGTGCAATTTATATACAGTAGTTCATTGTATGGAACATCGCTATGCTCAAAATTGTGGGGCTCATATATGTGACATATTATATTGATCAGTGTTTTTGATGTACTGTATACACACACTGTATATACCTACCTACATATGTGTTCACCATAATGAACCACTTAGTATGGAGAGCCCAAAACAAAAAGAGTGGCCGTAACACAGCAGACTACTGGCTGACTCCCTCCTTCAACACCCACTCCCCAACATTCTGCCTCCTACCATACTGTTATTGTTTTTATTACAGTATTTACACACATTATATATAAAGTATATACATGTTTTGTTCACCATAACTACAACTAAGCTGGCATGGTGAGTTCAGACAATGAGAGGGGTCGCTACACACACACAGCTGACGGCTGCCTCCATCACTGGTTCAAGGCCCCAACCATGGGGGTTTCTCCCCCAACCATACTGTTTGTGGTGTTATTACACTATTTACACATTATGCATAAGTATATGTTTTATTCACCATAACTGTATAACTAACATGTATGGTGTGTAAACAGCATAGTGGCCACTGCATGACAGTCTCTCAGCAGATGCTTTCTCCCTCCCTCCCAAACCAACAATACTCAACACACTGCACATTGCTAATTTTTGCCACAATCCTGCTATTATCAGAATCCTGGTCACTAAATCATGTAAATAGAATAATTTTCCACATGTTTGTTTTGTACAGGAACATAAGTCGTTTGAAGAATTTTAAATGGACGAAATAATAGCAATGCTGTGGCTAGGGCTATGAACATCATCAGCATTTATTCAATGATATCTGAACATTGTACACAGTCTTTATCAGTCAGACTCGTCTCTAATGCTATCATGGCTAAATAATACCAGATGGAAGACCTTAAATGCAAAGTGAACAAAACTATTACTGCAATCAACGCAGAGAAAGGTAGTGTTCATTTCACTAAACTCCAAGGCGACTATGGCTTAGGATATGCCTGTACAGGGCTGTAGCAATGTTAAGAGACAAAACAGGTAACCCACTATGCCCAGTAATCAACCAAATACCAACTCCAACCTGGCAAAAAGACTTAACGAACTCCTAACTCCATACATTCCAAGCAACTATAGTCTACAATCAGCAGATTTCCTAGAATTAATCAAAACTATACAGCCCAATGGAAATACTGCTTCACTAGACGTCGAATCCCTATTTACCAACGTCATGGTCGACATCACCATAGAAATGATACTGGACAAAGTATAGAGATGAGAGCACCCCCAAATTAGACATACCCGAGCCACACCTGAAGAGCCTTCTCGAGGCATGTACAAAAGAAGCTCCTTTCATCAGTCTGCACGGTAACATGTATCTACAAATAGACGGAGTAGGAATGGGCTTCCCAATTTAGGCAGAGTCTTTGCCTTGTTTGCGATGTCATTTTTGTATTGTCTTTCTGCCTCTCTTCTCATCCTGACATATTCATTCCTGGCACTCTGGTATCTTTCTCTGCTCTTAAGTGTCCTGTTATTCCTATAGTTTCTCTATGCCCTTTTACTTTGCTGCTTAGCTAGCCTACATCTCTGATTAAACCATGGGTTTCTCATCTTCATTTCACTGTTTTTCTTTTGGACTGGGACAAACTTGTTTGCTGCTTCCTTGTACTTCTGCGTGATGTAGTCCATCATGTCTTGGGCCGTCTTTCCCCTGAGCTCTGTTCCCATGCTATATCTGTTAAGAATTTTCTTATCTCCTCATAGTTTCCCTTTCGGAATGCCAGCCCTTTGTTTTCAGTACCCCTCCTCGAGTTCAAAACCCTTCTTCAATCAGGTATTCAAACGCCAGTACACTGTGGTCGCTCATTCCTACTGGGGTCTCAAAATCGATTTCTCTTATGTCGGAGTCTTTCAGAGTGAAAACTAAATTGAGTCTCGCTGGTTTGTCTTTTCCTCTCATCCTTGTGGGTTCTCTGACATGCTGGGTTAAAAAGTTTCTAGTCACCATCTCAAATAGTTTGGCTCTCCACGTATCCTTGCCTCCATGCGGTTCATTGTTCTCCCAGTCACTCCTTCCGTGATTGAAGTCCTCCATGATGAGCAGGTGGGATCTATTTCCACAGGCAGCAGAGGCTGCCCTCTCAATTATAGTGTTAACTGCCATGTTGTTGTCGTACTCTTGACTGGGTCTTCTATCATTTGGTGGAGGGTTATATATTACTGCTACTACTATTCTTGGCCCTTACACTGTCATGGTGCCTGCTATGTAGTCTCTGAAACCCTCACAGCCCGGGATAGCCATCTCCTTGAAACTCCATTCCTTTCTCATGAGTAGGGCCGCTCCGCCTCCTCCCCTACCTTCCCTCTCTTTCCTTATTACTGTGTACTCCTAGGGAAACACAGCATTCATTATGATTCCAGAGAGTTTTGTTACAGTGAGTCCGATTACATCTGGGTTCACTTCTTGTGCTCTTTCCCTTAGTTCACTTGCCTTGCTTGTGATCCCATCTATGTTCGAGTACATTACCCTGAAACTGACTCTCTTCTGCTTCTCCTCTAGGGGGGGGACCTGTAGGATCTGGGGTGAGCAGGAGCTGGGAGAATCTGGCACGGGAAGACTGGTGGAGGAGGAGGGGCTTGGTGAGACGGGGAGGCTTGGGGGGCATGGGAGAGGAGAGGCTTGGGGGGTTTGGGGGGCAGAAAAGGGGAACCCCTTGGGGGGCATGGGGGGAAAGGGAAGGCTGAGGTGGGTGAGGAAGAGTGGAGGGTTTAGGGGAATGGTGGAGAGGGGAAGGCTTAGGTGGGGTGGGGGCTTAGGGGGTGGGGGAGAACAGAGGGCATGTGGGAGAAGGGAGGGCTTGGGGGATGAGGAAGAAGGGAGGTCGTGGGGAGAGGGGTGAATGGGGGAAGAGTGTTCCCTGAGCACAGGAAAAAAATAGTAGGCGACATATTTTGGGCGCAATAGGCCGAGGAAGTCTAGTAAAATGTGAGCGTTGACAGAGCGGTCGTCAAAGACGGTCAGTATCACCCGCGCTGACAGGTGGGAGTTGCCACAAAGATATTATTACCTAATTATTTCAATGTCTCTGATTTTTTCTTATTTTTTTGTAGTAATATTATTCAATAGTGTGCAGTGTGATAGATATACAGTATATAATAAAATGTGTGAATCATCACTATACTCAAAAGTATGGTGTCCATATTAGTGGTTCAATTATTATGTTCATAAAACAATAAACAAATAGTTTTGCAGTTATTACACTATATATACACATTATATATAATTATCTACATGTTTTGTTCACCACAACTGTACAACTAAGCTGATATAGTTAGTTCAGGCACTAAGAAACATCGCTACACTTACAGTCAGCTGGTGGCTGCCTCCCTCACTCATTCAAGGTCAGGCACACTAAATTTCTCCCACAACAATACTGTTTGGGGTGTTATTACACTATATACACACATTAAACATAAGTATCTACATGTTGTATGCACCATAACTGTACACCTAAGCTTGTAGAGTACATAGTGGCCACCTTCTACACAGCTAGACAAGTCATGCAGACAACACCACCTCCGTCACCCAACATAATCCTTTTGCTTTTATTACACTAATACACACATTATATATAAGTATCTACATTTGTGTTCACCATAGAGAACCACTGAGCTGGTATGGTGAACGCAGACAATAAAAGGTGGCCACACAGTCAGTAAATGACGCTATCTCCCTCCCTCCCACAGCATTACTACTCCCACACAGTGCTAATTATCACAAAATCCTGCTATTATCACAGTTAGGAGTCATCTGTAATATTGTCATCGCTAAATAATAGCAGTTATATATTTATTTTGACATTTTAAGATGATGCTGTGGCCACAAGCTGAACAGCAATGCTGTTAGCTCATGCTGCACACGCCAGCCTTGGTTGCTCCAACAGTACTGTGGCTCTCACACCGGAGAATATTGCCCACGATTTTTTTTAAACATGGCATCTGTTTACAAGAGCCCTGAGGAAGCTGATGTGAACCCCGTGTAGCCGCGGCTGTACACCTGTTCAGTTCAGTCAGAATTGTAAGGTTATGCATAAATTTATTTGATTAAATATTTAGAATTAGAAGACTAATACTATCTTCCCAAAAGTTATTGCCACTATTCATTAGACCTGTTGCAATATGGACATATTTACTGCAGATGGTGCCACACCATATTCTCAAAATTACCTTTGTGTATGAAAGAGTTGGCCAGTTTCCTTTTGAGCATCACTGACATGTTGTCTGGGAACATACAGATCAGTAACTGCAGAAATAAGTTACAATCTCTTATCCATGCTTACAGAAGTTTTAAATCTTATATAATTTTAGTTTATAGGAATAATTCATGATTGTTGATAAATACAAATATTTATTCAATTATCAATTATATATCTATTGCATTAATTCAGCTTAAAATTACCGATAACAATATTACAGTATGAACAATTGCAAGTATGTATGAAGATGAAAATGATAATGCAACATTCACTCATGAGTACATCTTACATATTTATTAACTCTGACACTCCATGTATGAGAAACACAACATACTGACCTAGTGCTCATTGTTCAAGTTCAGGAAAGCTGACCAAGATGGGCACCATAGTTTTAACCTGATCAGGACTTGATTTGTTACTACACTCTAGTTCTGGAACACTCATCTTAAGCTAAAGCTATCAAGATACTGTCATTAGTTTAATTCAATAACAGACACTAGAAAAATACAAATATATATATATATAAAGATCAAAAGCTCCCACAAAATGCTGGGGCTTATTTTTTTCATCGATAAAATATTTTATAAAAATTATGGTAGCTTTCAAGTCAATCTGCATCTTTTTTACCATTTCAATTATGTTTTACTACACAAGAAGAGATGGAGTAGGTTTCTTGCCCGGCCAGGCTTCCTTGGCATACTTCTTTTTCTTAGGCTCATCTGGATCCACAGACACTTGAAGATGAGCAGGTACTTCAGGAGCTACAGGTTCTGGAGGCGCAAGTTCAACCTGAGGAAATATCAACAGCTTGTAAAGGTACAGATTAGAAAGTGACAACGCTGAAAATATGCTTTGAAGGCTCAGGTATTAAGTCAAGTTGTAGAAAGGGGCTTCATTATTATTTCATTTTACTGCCAATCAATCTATACCATACTTACATTAGGGCAGGTAAAGAACTCAAATATTTAAACGACCTGACCTACCTCTGGTGCTGGATTTGGTAATGGTAATCCAAGTTTTGAAGATAAGAGAGAGGAGAACATGGAGTGATGTGCTCCTCCATGACCATGCTGCTCTGGTGGTAAGTCTGCATATAAGCCATCACTGCGAGGAAACTGAATCTGGTTTTTACCGACTCCTTCGTGGTCTCGTCCACTACTACTTGATACGAGCCCACTAATATCCAATCGACGTTTCTGTTTGTGATTTATTCAAATAATATTAGAGTATAGATTACAGTTGTTTAAAGAATGTATATTATCTTGAAATGAAATGATTACTTCCTTGTATAAGCTAAATTATATTAATGAATTTATGTTTAACTACTGCACAGCGCAACGCACCTTGAGGCTTTAGGTAGGTGGTGCGCAATGAGCCTCATGGTGCTCGTAGGTATAGCGTACGATTCAAAACTGGCACGTGGTGACACAGGTACGAAATGGATGCCTGAGGCAGTGCAGACAATGAGTCACAATAACGTGGCTAAAATATGTTGACCAGACCACACACTAGAAAATGAAGGGACGACGACGTTTCGGTCCGTCCTGGACCATTCTCAAGTCGATTGTGATCAACTTGAGAATGGTCTAGGTCAGACTGAAACGTCGTCGTCCCTTCACTTTCTAGTGTATGGTCTGGACAACATGCCTCCAGTGATCGTCCACCATTTTGAAAAAATCCCAGCATGCCCCAGGGTCCAGGGGACCCTTAGTTTCAAGGAAGCAACCATGTCTGACACATCGTCTATGAGCTCCTAATCCATGATCAGCCACAGTCCTGCAAAACGACTCTCAGAGGAGGAAATATGGGACATAGACTACAGTCCTGAAAAAGACCTAATACAGGGTTAGACTAGAGTGATGGGGACACCGAGGTGGACGATGTAGCAAATGTGTACTTTACATGCGCCTTGCACGGCCTCCCATGCTGCCCAGGGTCAACACCTCTAGAGTTACCGTCACCATGTGTGTCACCTTATGTGAGTGTATTTGGTGATACTACAAGTGATGAGCATTTTCGGGCTTCAGTGACATAGGCTTCGATACCAGCAATGTTGACAAACCGAGTACAGGCGACTATGGTGTAATAGGCAGGGTTTTGCTGCCCCAGCACCTCGCCAAGGCAAGTGCCAGTGTGTCACACAGCCTGAGTTCAAAGACAACAGTGATGCCTCGATATCAGGTGTTTGTGGTAGGCTTATACTATGCAGAACATTCTCGTCTCTTGACATACCCATACGCAGCTCTAGTACAAGACGACAGAGCATTGTTTGCAAGAACATGCAACGTAGGGAATGCAAGCGAAGAACCATCTGCACCTGGTGCGTTGAGTGCAAAGTTGCCCTATGCCCCGTTGACTGCTTCACTGATTATCACATACTCACACAGTTCTAAGTGTGTTGATAGGGGGATGTATATAGTGTGTGATAGTGTACAGTGTGTAAATAAAATATAAATGTACATATTTGAATATGAAATATAGAAAATATATACAATGTTTTTAGACACATTTGTGATACATGTAACACAGTGCCTTGGAACAGTACAGATGTTCTACTGCCTGAATATTGTAAACGTGTTCAATATACATAGGATAAGCCAGAAAAAACAATATAATGCCTTTGTAATTGTGCAGAAAAAATTAACACAAAAATATTTGTGGCAAATCGCGCTTGTTGAAGCTGGCGCACGACTGTCACCGGGAGTCTAGACAATGGGCGCACACCAAGCCGTGATGTCACATGACATATTCTGGACACCCCTGCGGCCAGAGTAAGTACATTTGTGAATTTTTTCAACATATATATATGTGATCATGGAAGGGGTACAGTATTTAACACTTTTTGAAGGACAGATATTTTTTTCAGAATAATTTATTTTCGGCACACCACTGGTTTGTTATATTTTAAGGCAGAGCAGTGCAGTGGATAATCTACTCAAATTTTACTTATCAAAAATGTTTAAATTGATAAAAATTAAGTTATTAGATAATGAAAACTTTATTAACATAAAAAAGTAATACACCACAAAATAATGCTGTGGTGCTCTTGCTAGCACTGTGAACATCTTGAATGGCATTGATTCACTGATATTTGAACATTGTACACAGTCTTTATCACACTCAGGCTCTTCTGCAATACTATCATAGCTAAATAATACCAGTTACATATATATTTAGACATTATTAGGCAATGCTGTGGTCACAAGCTGAACAGCAGTGCTGTGAGCTCATGTTGGGTGTGCCAGCCTTGGTTGCTCACTCAGTACTGAGGCCTTCACACCCGGGAATGTTGCCCACAATTTTTTTTAAATGGTGTCTGTTTACAAAAGCCCTGCGGAAACTGATGTGAACCCCATGTAGCCGCGGGAGTTTTGAATCATACGCTATACCTATAAGATCCCTGAGGCGTGTTGTGCACTAACTGTCGAATGCCTACAAGCATGACCTGCACAGTGCAGTGGTTAAGGCACTCTACGCAATGCAGTGGTTAACGAAAACATAATGAGTGACTCAATTTTCTTTACTAATCACATTTTCTTCTTATTTTTGCTCTTTTTGGATTCATTTTGTATTTTCTTATCCTCTGATATTTGTTTATCATATAAAGTTTAGCTTTACATTTTTATTTTGAGAACTAATTTGTTGTCTGCTATTAGTACTTGAAAAAATCTTAAATGAATTCTTACTTTTGAAGGCACCACAGTTGTTTGAACAAGATTTCTGAATCTTCCGACACTTGGATCTACATCTTCTGGGTTTATGACATCCTCTTCGTCTTTAAAACTGACATTAAACTTGTGCCGTTTAAGGCCTCTCTGTTTGGGATCATCTTCTCCAATACCCAACATTGATATACGTCTATTGTGGGCAGTATTAAATTCTGTTAAATTCTGAAATTAAGAAAAAACTTAGAGCTGCACAACAATAAACATAGTTTTGAAAAAACCAGCATTGAATGTAATGAAATGCAATTTTCTGGGTGAGTCCCAGAGGCTCCCTGGAGCTATGCAAGCTGATGTGTATTATTATACTAGCCTTCTGGTATCAGTCAACATGCATGGCGAGAAGGGGACTGGGGACCACGAGCCAGAACCTGGCTCCCCCTTAGAGAGGCACGAGGAGCAATGGCCTATAGAAACTCCTGTGTGGTTGGGAGCATTCTATGTCTCCCATTGACCGGGTTTGGCACCTAGAAAGGTAGGCGCTCCAAAACAAACCCCTATTCTGGTGAGCAATATTGCTACTGAAAGCCGAATAAGTGGACAGTACTTCTCCAAATGAAAATTAGCAAACAAGCATGACATCATCATGTTGCCACGCCGCTGTCTGGGCAACCCCCCCTTCTCCCCGGGAGGGAGATGGAGGAGCCCCAGACCATCGTGCCGGCTATCTAACTGCCAGTCCTTAGGCTGGATGTAAAAAACACGTGAAAAACACTGCCGACCGGAAGGAGGGAGGGATGCCAGAGAGCCTCTGGGACTTACCCAGAAAGTGCCGTTTCATTACATTCAGCGCTGGTTTTCTGGGGGAAGCCCTATCGGGCTTCTTTCTACTTACCGTGAAAGCAGTCAATCCTCACTCCTCATCGCCAAGTCGAGACAACTGACTGCAACTGCCGATCCAATGCAATGCAGGGCCTATCAGGTCCAGGGACATTCACAAAGTAGCGAGCGGCCAGGACCCTGTTCGACCTCCAAAAACCCCGTGCCCAAATGTCAACCCAAGACATGTTGCCAAAGACGGCAGCCAACGCAGCAAACTTATGAATGTCGTGGGCACGGGGATAAACCGCAGGCTGGCTAGACTTAATAACCCTGTGGATGACCTGGAAGCTCCGAGCCCGGGAACAACGAAGGAGGGAAATCGGGTCATCCCAAAGGGCATCCCCGGCTACCGAAGCCGTGACATGCAAATAACGTCGGAAAGATGCAACCAGACGCAACACATGATGCACCCTGGCCTGACCAAGGATCCTTCTGGAAAGCAGCAGTCTCAATCTTTGCCAGAAAAGGAGGAGACAGCTGCAACCGAACAAACCTACCACCAGGACCGAAGGAGCAGAAACCCCTGCGCCAGAGAGCACAAAGCTCCCAGACCCGACCCCCAGAGGCCAATACCAACAGAAAAAGAGCCTTAGAAAAATAATCCTGAACCAAAGGGGCCACTACAAACCGAGGAGAAGAGAGAAAAGAGAGCACCCGATCCAAAGGCCAGGACGGCTCAGGAGGCATCAGCAGGCCGTTCTGTCCACTCATTCAGCTTTCGGTAGCAATATTTTCACCAGAATAGGGGTTTGTTTTGGGGTGCCTATCTTTCTGGGTGCCAGACCCAGTCGATGGCAGACACAGAATGCTCCCAACCACATGGGGGTTTCTATAGGCCACTGCTCCTTGTGCTCTCTGAGGGGGCCTGGTTCTGGCTCGTGGTCCCTGGTAGGCAAGAACTCCATGCACATTGACTGATGCAAGAAAGCTAATATAATACATATCAGCCTGGATATAGCTACGGGGAACTGATGGGGTTTTCCCCAGAAATATATGAAAAAATACGACTTAAATTTATATCCACTGTTTATAGGTAAAGATATGACATATGGTATATGAGAGTATAAATATTACAAATATTTTTAATCCAACTTTCTTATTTTGACTTGTGACCTTTATGCTAAAGCACATCTCATATTACTGCATTATCATACAAGAAAATACTAAATCTAATGGAAGAAAATAATACCTGTATAATAATTTTTGTTGTCCTAGGAATGAAACAATATTCATCCAGAAGGTCATAACTGGAAGTGTTCTATTTAAGAAATTTAAAGGACAAGAGTAGTAGCTTCCCAGAGTTATCAGGGAATTTCCCTTAGACTGACAGAATACTGTAGACTACTCAAGTAAAACAGGATTTTTGTTCCAAGATATGACTGACCAAACACACATACACAATAGTAAGAAATGGCTAAAATGACACAGAGAAGTCATAAAAGGGTATTTTCTAACATACAGAATAATTATATTTTTCTATTTTTGTTATACTATATACTATACTTAAATTGACATATACTGTAATACAAAATGTTTTACTACTTACATCTAACTCGGTTTCAGTCTCTGGAAGACCCAAAAGGCCTCCATCACTATCCTCTGTCATTCTCTCCAACTCCTCCATCACAGGTTTAGGTGCAGTTTGTGGTCTCTCTCTCAGTGTGTACATTCTGGTAGATGCCCCAAAGTGAAAGGTAGAATTGACTGGAAGCTGTGTGGGCTTTTGACCTTCAAGTCTGATTTTTCCAATGTAAGTGCCATGCGCTGAAAATTTTACATTTAAATTATATAATACAATATTTATGTAAATAGATTTGCTAGAAAGTTTGGGAAAATGACACTGAAAGTGAGCTGTGACTGAATCATTGTACCTAATTATGAGTAAATATGGTGAGTGTGAGAACTATAGAGGCATTTAACCACTAAGTATTGTGAGCAAAATTTTTGAAAAAGAGTAGTACTGATTAAGATTTTGTTGTGGGCCGAAGAAAGTGTGTTTCATGGTGGAAGGGGTTGTGTTGGTCAGACATTAACATTGAGACAGCTAGTGGCAAAAGCATGTGAGAAAGACTGCACAATGTACTCAGATTATTTGGACCTGGAAATAGATAATGATTATGTCAAGAGAAAGAGGGTATGTATGGCGTAATATGTGTTGAGTGCTAAAAAGTGATCTGAGTGAATTCAAGGTTATGAGAAAACGAAAGGAAAGAAGATGGATATATGTTGTGAATGAGTGTATGGGTAAGAATGGCTTAACACTTTGATGCTCTGGGAAAGCATGCGCCACACTACCCCGGGTGGGTTTGGGCATTCCGCGGGAGCGCGCAGTAATTCTGAAAAGTGTATAATCTTTTCAACTTTGTTACCTCAACTCTCGTCCTAGGTTTTTCAATTTGGTATCATTGTGTTCGCAATAGAATTCCCTACAGGACTAAAGGCATATTAAGTCCAAATGCCCAGCGTACTATCTGCAACAAACAGAGAAAGTGAGAGCATGTTACCCGGGAGCGCTCAGGATCGATAAAATGTGTACACTCCTTTCACTTTGGTCACCTCAATTCTCATCCTAGGTCTTTCATTTTGGTATCATTGTGATCGCAATAGAATTCTCTACAGGACTAAAGGCATATAAAGTCCAAATGCCCAGCGTACCATCCGCAACAAGCAGAGAAAGTGAGAGCGTGTTACCCCGGGAGCGCCCAAGACCGATAAAATGTGTACACTCCTTTCACTTTGGTCCCCTCAATTCTCGTCCTAGGTCTTTCATTTTGGTATCAATGTGTTCGGAATAGAATTCCCAACAGGAATATATGCATATAATGTCAAAAACAGCGGCACGCTCCACCCGCCGACAAGATGAAAGTTACCAGAAAGAGAACGCTGCACCACCCCAAGGAGCCTCTCATTACAATAGAGCGCGCGGTCATACCGAAATATATATATATATACTCTCTTCAACTTTGTCATCTCAATTCTCGTCCTAGGTTTTTCAATTTGGTATCAATGTGTTCGCAATAGAATTCTCTACAGGACTAAATGCATATAAAGCCCAAAATCCCGGCGAGAAAGTGAGAGCGTGTTACCCGGGAGCGCGAAAGAGTAATAAAATGTGCACACTCTCTTCACTTTGGACATCTCAATTCTTGTCCTAGATCTTTCAATTTTGTGTCATTGTGTTCGCAATAGAATTCCCTACAGGAGTATATGCAAATATAAAGTCCAAAAGCCCGGTGTCCCACCCACAGCAAACAGAGAAAGTGACAGTGCGTTACCGCAGTGCGCGCTAGAAGAAGAGCAATAAAATGGGTATACTCTTTTCAACTTTGTTACCTCAATTCTGGTTCTAGGTCTTTAATTTTGGTATCAATGTATTCACAATAAAATTCCCTACAGGTGTGTATGCATATAATGTACAAAACCGCGGCATGCCCCTCCCGAAACTGTCGCCAATTTGCCGCCGGAAATGACGCAATGCTGCATCGTTACCGGACTTCCCCAGAGTGAAAAAACCACGCAATGCTGCGTCGTTGCTGAGCCAAAGTGTTAAATTAATGGCTTGAGAATTAAAATAAAAGGATTTATTTCATTTATCAATTGTTTTTATTTATTCACAAGAGTATGTATGTATGTTAAATAACTTGATAAATCACATAATTCACATAACACATGATAATGTTTCAATTGGATTGGTTTACCTGGTATATTTCATTACAACCATACAGAGTAGTGAAAACCATATAAACGTAATATATGATCAGATCTTGTTTGATTCTGGGAGACAACATACAGCCTAACTGGCACCAAATGGGTGACAGTATAGATTGAAACAAAGGCGTAAGCCACCAATATCCCACCCACAGATGATAGAAGGCTGCTCTAGTACATGTAACACATGATAATGGCTCAATTGATGATTGGTTTACATGGTGGTTATCTTGAGGTTATCTTGAGATGATTTCGGGGCTTTTCAGTGTCCCCGTGGCCCGGTCCTCGACCAGGCCTCCACCCCCAGGAAGCAGCCTGTGACAGCTGACTAACACCCAGTTACCTATTTTACTGCTAGGTAACAGGGGCATAGGGTGCAAGAAACTCTGCCCATTGTTTCTCGCCGGTGCCTGGGATCGAACCCAGAACCACAGGATCACAAGTCCAGCGTGCTGTCCGCTCGGCTCCCTACTTCTTACAACCATATGGTGGTGTGAAAACCATAAACATGAATAGTACTGTATTTGTATATAATTATGACCAAATTTTATACAATGACGATGACTGCATTCACATACCAATGTAACCATGAAACAAGAGCAGGATTTTTTTCATGGGTCAAGGTAGACTCCATTACATCCACATAGAGCTATTATATCCTTATTTGCATCATACATGTAAAACCCAGACAATGCAGTACTTGTTTAAATCAACAAATGATGATAACCGCATTATCCCGTGAATCAACATATGACGAAAAGCCATCTAAGGGTTAATGTTACTGAATACACCAGCCTGCTAGTTACTGTGAAAACATGTAATGCAAATAAATCAATAGATGAAAAATAATCCACACAAATTTCTAAGTAAAAATTCCAGTTAATTAAAATCATTACAAACTATTATACACCTTCTGTAGTAGCTCAAATTAACCATATCATTCACAACTTATGCAGAATTATTAGTAATAACTATTTATAATGTATCACTATCTTTCTACACAACTTGGATAGGATTATTTAGTTCGTCTCAATAACCTGTAAATTCTAACCTAAACTTAAATTAGAAAAGTTAACCATTTCTATATGCATGAAATATAATAAAACAATATGTACTCATATAAGCTCGTACTTACTGCTGCCAAGGTCAACAAGGAAGGCCATGTTGAGGTGTTTATGGTACACTAATGAACAGTGAATTCTGGAGCATGAAGCATGGTCAATACAAAAATCATTAAGTTGAGGATTTCGACCAAATAAATAGCACTTCTTTTCATCTATCATCAGTTTCTGAAACATAAAAGATGTATACACACATACAAAAAGGCCGGTGGCAAAAAACTTAAAGAAAATGCCTGTTTTGTCCTTTCTATGTTGATGATTGGAGATATAATTTGTTATGGCTTAATTGACAAAAACAGCGTGAATTATTTGTGAATATATCCCTACCCATACTACCCCACCACTTTCCATCCACCCATCACCCAACCCAACCGACATGACTGTCCACCACCCTGGCTATAAAACATAAAAGCTTATATAGCTTATTACGCATGTTAATTTTGACTTATAAAACACTTCTATCACCTGTATTTAAGTGCTAAACAACCTGCTACATTATTCTGGATATATATTTTAAAATAATTTCTAACCATGTTCACAGAGAACAGACAAAAATTAAGTGTATACCTGTATCAGAAGGAACTCAGTAGCACAGTTGAATTCATTCGTTCAAATTTTCCAACCATGAATACAGAACTACAAATCCTGAACAATATCCATTTTAATTATATAACTTACTTTGTATATGCTTTCCAATGACGTGAATTTAATTAATCTGATTATATTCTATGTTATCATAAAAACTAGTTGACAACTCACAATTATTCCCTGAATTTTTACATAGCCAAAGGTGGCTTAAAAAGACTTAAAAAAAAAAAAAAACAGCATTGAATGTAATGAAACGCCATTTTCTGGGTGAGCCCCAGAGGATTCCCTGGAGCTTACCGAGCTGATATGTATGTATTAGACCGTGACATCAGCCGATTGGAGTTCTTGCCTACTGGGGACCATGAGCCAGAACCTGGCCCCCTCAGGTGTAAAGTTATGGTGAATAAAACATGTAGATACTTATATATAATGTGTGTGTATATAGTGTTCTCAAATCCCTTAAAGTCTAGTTCTGAAACACATTCAGGCCACAATTTTCTCCAGACAGAGATCAGGGTTCTTTGAGTCACTTCTTGCTAAGCTTTGTCTACGAGTTTTAAAGCACTACAAATGTTAAAATGGTTTTCCAAAACTCTTTGAAGGTGAGGTTTGTGGCATCAGTCACTTTGAAACATTTCCGGAAAAGTGCCCTTTCATAAAGCTTCTTAAAATTGGATGTGATTTTCTGGTCCATAGGCTGAATTAGAGGAGTGGTGTCAGGAAGAAGAAACTTTATTGTAACAAAATTAAATTTGTCCAACAATGCATCTTTGAAACCTGGAGGATAGGCAGGAGCATTGTCGAGGAGAAGCAGGGCCTTGAGTGGCAAACTTTCCTCCTGCAGATATTTTTGTATGGAAGGGCAAACCACCTCAATTACCAACTCCATAAAACACCAGCATTGAATGTAACGAAACATCCTTTTCTGGTTGAGTCCCAGAGGCTTTCCTGAGCTATCCAGGCCGATAGCGATAGTCCTAACTTTTGGCATCAGTCGATGTGGGTGGAGTTCTAGGCCTACCGAGGACCACGCCCAAAACCTGGCCCCCTCAAGAGAGGCACGAGGAGCAATGACTTATAGAAATGCACATGTGATTTTGGAGCATTCTATGTCTGCATTGACCAGGACAGGCACCCAGAAAGGTAAGCTCCTCGAAACAAACCCCTATTCTGGTGAAACCAACAAAAATAACAAAACAAGTGGACAGAACTCCCCCAAGGGAAAACAAGCAAACAAGTCGCGCCGCATGTCTGCACAACTTCCCCCTCCCCAGGAGAAGGAAGGAGGAGCCCCAGACCCCCACGCTGGCAATCCACACCTCCAGTTCCGAGGCTGGATATGAAAATACGCGAAAACCGCCGACCAGAGGGAGGGAGGGTTGCCGGGGAGCCTCCGGAACTCACCCAGAAAATGGAGTTTCATTACATTCAACACTGGTTTTCTGGGGGGAGCCCCTATGGCTCCCTGGAACTATTTCACCAAAGATTAAGGAACCTGCTTGATACCTGCTTGATGGGGTTCTGGGAATTCTTCTACTCCCCAAGCCCGGTCAATTGATTGCTAAGTCAAGTCTGGCCCCGAGCCCAGACTTGACTTGTGAGAGTTTGGTCCACCAGGCTGTTGCTTGGAGTGGCCCTCAGGCCCACATACCCATCACAGCCCGGTTGGTCCGGCACTCCTTGAAGAAAACAATCTAGTTTCCTTTTGAAGATGTCCACGATTGTTCCGGCAATATTTCTGATACTCACTGGTAGGACATTGAACAACCGTGAACAAGGAAAAAGGGGACGGATTAAGGGAAAAAGACTCCCTTACAGTTGCTCGAGCACCCGCTGAGTGACCTGGGAGCCCTCCAGAAACAGGCGAAGGTGGGACTGCAGCCACAGCAATGACTCCAGAGGGAGAGACAAGGAAGCGGTCCGACAGTCCCACACAAGACCTAGCCTAGTTCAAACCCAGGATGGAACCAGATTGGACTTCCTACAGTTCACCAGGAACCCAAACCCGGTGAGCTGAGAAAGAACCACACCCCTGGCGAGCAGACATGTGAACCAGAAGGGAGCCCATACCAGCCAGTTGTTAAAGTAGGCCAAAACCTGAACCCCCAACAGACGCAGACAGGCCACCACGACCTAGTGAGACGTGTGAAGACATGAGGTGCCAGATTCAAGCCAAATGGAAGGCAACGAAAGCAGAAAGCTTGCTGCTCCACCACAAAACCTAACCAGTCCCTGAATCCCGGATGAATCAGGGCATGCAAATACGCGTCTCGGAGGTCCAGAGACACCATCCAAGCATCCCGCTCCAAGAGAAGCCGGACCTGAGACAGAGTGGTCATCCGAAAGGAGGGGTAAGGAATCCAGGGGTTCAGATGGGACAAGTCCAGACTGAACCCACAGGTCCGCCCAGTCCTGTTTCGGTACTGGAAACAAACGGGAAACCCACCTGAGGGATGTGGTCGTTTCGACCACATCCAAGCACACCCTCTCTGAGATGACCCGACGGAGTGCAGGGGAAGAGACCTGCCCCGCTAGCTCCGAACCCCTTCCACTTGGAGAAGGAGCCACCCAACGCCACTATAGGCTGGAAGAGACGACCCAAAACACCCACGAATCATGGGACCAGGCATGAGCAAACACAGCGAACTTCCCCCCACCGCCCCGTCAACGGGGAGATCCGCGAAAGGACCGATGCTCCTTACGAGAAGTCGACCGACAAGCAGAGCGACCACTGTGCCGACCAGACGCCGCTGGCTCCGAAGGACAAAGGACATGGGAGCGCAGACGAAACCAAAGTCAAAGCGACTAATGCCACCCAAGTCCGGGTCCCTATAAGCCAAGCGAGGCAGCCTCGGGGCATCTGATGAACAACCAACCCAACACGCTGCAACAACTGATATCAAGCATGCAACGCCGAAACCACCTGTACCCGAACATCAATATCAGAAGACTGGGTAATCTGGAGCACAAGCAAGGAGCAAGACTCTGGGTCAAAGGTGTCATAGACCCAACAGGCAGCATGATGGAGGCAAAACTGGTGAGTGTCACCCTCGACATGGGGACAGAGCAATCTTCAAACTTGCACTCGGTGAGTCAGAACCCAGAGAATGCATCCATAGGTCCAAAGAGCCCTAATGGAGTTTTCCAGGGCCCTTAGGCTGATTGACTAAGGGAAGCCCAAGCAAGGTATTGCTAAGCAGTTGGGCCCAAACTACCAAGAGAACTGCTAAAAACCTAAATCCCTGTGACGTGAACAAGCACAGGGGCCTAGCAGAGGACCACCAATACAATAAAAGGGTGAATAAACCAAGAAGGGAACCTCTACCAGGCAAAATAAACAAAAAGAAAACCCCACAAAAGCACAATGTCCCCAGGAGGAACAGAATTGGCCACTGTGTATAATAGGAGACAGGCTGCACAATACCTTGTGCCCCTACCAGCAATGATAACACAATGATAACCCAAGGCAAAACAGTGGCAACAACAAAAAAACAAAAACAGCTGGCCCCAATGGAGAGCATTTGCCGAGCAGCAAAAGACCCCTACAGAAGCGGTTCCTGAATGCCCTGTGAAGGATAACCCCAAGATGCAAGGGCAGTACTTACAGGGCACTTAGGGAAGGTGGCCTTAAGCGCATGCAACCCCAGTACTGATAAATTACTCCTGGCTTGCGCACCACACACAGCAGAATAATGACAAGGCACAAAACTGCAAGAGTCAGAGGCCAGAGTCAATGACCGCCACAGTCCACATCAGCCGAGAAACTGAAAGGGGTAACAGCCTGCACTTGGGGGGGGTCCGGGGGGATGCGCAGATGATCGGCGTGACGGCATTAGTGACATTTGCTTGTTTGCTGGTTTTCGTTTGGGAGTTTTACCTATCTGTTAGGGCTTTGTAGCAATTTTTACCACATGGGGATTGTTTTGTTACACCTACATTTCTGGGTTACAGACATGAAATGCTTCTAAATACATAGGGGTTTCCATAGGCCATTGCTCCTCTTGCCTCTCTGAGTGGGCCAGGTTCTGGCTCGTGGTCCCCGGTAGGCAAGAACTCCAATCGACTGATGCCACGGTCTAATACTGTACAGTACATATATATTAGCCTCATAAGCTCCGGGGAGCCATAGGGGCTCCCCACAGAAAAGGTGACTAATTTCTCTCAAATGAAGCTCAAAATGTTGCTAAAAATCCAGGCTTTCTAATGGCAATAAAACAAATATTGAAAAAATGACTTGGCCTCCTTAAATATGATTGTTCATTTATAACTTGTGAAATAAAGAATGAAGACATACTTGAATCAGCTTCTCTCCTTTTGCCACATCTAAGTGTAAACCTACAGGAGGTTTACCTGCCCTGAAAATAAAAATTACAAAGTTACTTATAAGCTACTGTTCCAGTTTTAAAGCCTATTTAAAAAGCTGCATCTACAGCATATTCCTCTAAATGCTGGATTGAACACAATTTGGGTTTGAGTTATACAAAATAAACATTCTTTATTCTGAAATTTATATGATCCATGCTTTCACCAAGATGCCTATATTTAGACATTCATAATTTGCAGATGCAAAACTATAATATTCTAATGTGAGTCAGACTTTTAAATGTTTACAATGACTGTCATTTAGATAAACTCAGTCTGTCATGTGATTATTACCTCTCTTGTAAAAATATGCTTACCAACACACATTTCCTCTTGTGTATTTATTTTGTAGCCTATCCTGTGCTTTGTACATCGAGAAACTTGCAAAATGAAACTACGCGTGTGCAATTTTTATATGGAATATTGGTGTCAAACAGTACTGAAGTGTTTAGGGTAAATAAGTAATGATTGAGAGTACTGTATATGATGAAGAAAGCTATTTGATCTCTGTTTAATCATCAGCATTGTTCCTAAAGTTATCATTTTTGTTAAATACACATTCAGGTCATTTAAGAGTTAACATTATTTATTGTCTATTACCATATCTAACAACTATTTTCAATCACTATAGTACTGTACACAGACATTATGTTGGAGCCAGTAAGTAATTAATTGTCAAAAGAAGACACCAAGCCAGGGAGACTATGTAGCACCATCAGTTTTGCCGGATATTCAAAAGTGTTAAAAATCACTGAGGATGTCAAACTGAGAACAAAAACACATAAGGCGAGCGATATCAAAAGTATCAGATTCACCAAGAATTTTGTTAAGGGACAAGTGTCCGTGAAGGACATTAACCCTTAAACAGCACAATACATCATATGATGCGTTGAGTAACTGTCGCGAAATTGCACACCACATCATATGATGTTTCGGACTACCCTGCAAGATTTAAATGGGCCGCGAGGTAGAGGTGGCCCCCATATGCTACCCAGGGCCTTTAGTAAACAGGTGCCAATTTGAAAAAAAATCCAGCTAGGTGAACTCTATGTAGGAGGCTTCAGTTACCCAGCTGATACCATGGTGAGTACATGGCCAAACGCCTCCCAGGCACACACCATGCAATCATTGAATGAAGATCAAATAAATAGTGAATTATTTTCTGGGTGAGGAAAGTAATATTGACGACTCTGACATCGATAATGACTATGCACAAGAGTCCGATGATAATAGCAAGGAGAGTGAGAATGAGATAGAGCCTGCTCATATGGCGATGCCTATAAGCTCACCAATGCCTCCTCGCCAGTGTCTACACCAATTCGCTCCTGACCTCACAGTTCTTGTACATATTTGGAGTATGAGGATATTTTGGGCGACGAGTCAGACAAAGGTGACTCTTTTTTTCTGGTTTTAGTGAAGTTGAATCAGAACATAGTATTACCACACCTGTCGCCAGTGCCAGTGGTGCTCCCAAGCAGTGTTTTGTCTCGTCAACGACTCATCCAGCCAAACACCGCTGCATGGCACCACATGTAGACAATGATGAACAAAGGCCCACATGTTCCTGTGATTTTACCTCATTTTCAGTTCATGGCCGTACTTTGCGTAGACGGACTTCAGCTCCTGGTCCATGGTGTGCAGCGATTCCTTGCCGTGGTGCCACTGTTTCATCTCGCAAGACACCAGGTGTACTTATGTGGAGTAATGGTGACGATTTTGTTCCACTAATTCCTGCCTTTGACAGTAAAGAAGTTGGGACTACAGACCTTTTCCATGATACTGGTGAGGACATGTATGAAGTGGACTTTTTTTTACCGCATATTTTGATGAGCCGCTCATGGAACATATTGTTCAGCAAACGAACATTCGCATGACTCATCTCATTGAACACAAGTTAAAAGATTTTTCACGATTACAGCATTGGAAAAACACTAATGTAGGTAAAATGTATGTATTTCTTGCATGTTGATGAAACATTGTGTAAAACACGTCATTACAGATTATTGGAGCAAAGACTATGCTGTTTCAACACCTTTGTTCAGGAAATATGTCTCGAGACAGGTTTCAGATACTCCTCAGGTATCTTCATTTTGCAAATAATGAAGACCAGACACAGGATGATAGAATTTGGAGAGTGAAGCACGTTCTGAATGAACTGACTGGAAAGTTCAGATATTTCTACGTACCAGCCCAGAAGCTGGTGAATGTCGAATCCCTTGTGCTTTTCAAAGGACGTGTTGCCTTCAAGCAGTATATTCCCTCCAAATGCAACAGATTTGGATTGAAGTTCTTTGTTCTCTGTGACTGTGAAACAGGTTTTGTGTTACACATGATTCTGTATTTTGGTTAGCAATGTAGACATTCCCGGTAATGATCAACATGGTTTCTCAGGTAGTGTGGTGAAGCAGCCTGTCCTCCAAAAATGGGGAGGTAAATGTAACAGCCCCATAAGTGCAATTATGTACTATGTATGACAGTCAGGAATTGCACTTATTTACACTTAGTATTAAATCGTACTGTCAACTATATTGTGAATATTTGATTTCACCTGAAAAGCTGAATTGAAAACCACGACCTAACCTAACCATCTTAGTTTTTAAAGGTAAGCATTTTATTGCTTCTTAATTACAATTACTACTTAACCTATAGCTATATTGATATTACAGTTTTATAAAACAAATAAAACGAAACTAAAATATTTAAATAAATTGTAAAGTAACTCAGGATATTTTCAAATTTTATATAAAATCTCTGAAAAAGAAATTCCTGATATTTAAAACTTGTGTATAGTGAACTGAACTTTAAAACTTTATCCTAAAATTTTGAGTGTCTTAACAGAAAACGAGGAGAATTAAATGGGGAGGTAAATATAACAGCCCAATAAGTGCAATTATGTACTATGTATGACAGTCAGGAAAAGTACTTGTTACACTTAGTATTAAAATGTACTGTCAATTTGGAGGATGGGTTGGGTGAAGACATTGCTGGCACCATGGCTGAACAAGAGCCACATTTCATACAAAGATAACTATTATACAAGTCCCTTGCTAACTAGGTTCTTGCTTGAAAACAGAACTGGAGTGTGTGGCACAGTAAAGGCAAAAAGAAGAGAAATGCCAGTGTTTGACACAAATATTGCAGTAGGTGACTGCTAGCTAAGAAAAACTGATCAAATACTCTCAATGCAGTGGAAAGACAGGAGAGAAGTGAACATGTTGACAACCGTTCACAATGGTACAATGCTGCTCAGTGGCAAGGTGAATCGAACAATGAAACAACCAATATATAAACCAGATTGCGTTATGGCCTATAATATCAACATGCGTTTGGTTGATAAATGTGACATGATGGTGGGTGCTGTCGAGTGTGTACAGGAAACCTTGAGATGAACGAAGAAAAAAAAAATTCCACCTTGTTGATGTAACCATGCTGAACAGTTTCAATACGTATCTGGTGAAAACAGGTCGCAAACCAAATTTCCGTACGTTTTGTTTTACAGTTGTGACACAGTAACAAACTTAGCAAAGACATTCCTGGCATACAAAGACCCATTCAGACCCTGAATTTCCAGACATTCTAAATATAACAAAAAAAGTTTCTAAAACTGTTGGCATTTTTTCTAAGATCAGATATTATGTACCTCGTCCTACCCTGGTGATGCTCTATTACTCTCTCACCTATCCTTATCTCAATTATGGTATTTGTGCTTGAGGGTCTACTACCCAAAAGCATCTACGTCCTCTAATTACTCAACACAAAGCTGCTATTAGAACAATATCAAACTCTGGCCCCAGACAGCACTCAGTACCCTTACTTAAACCTTTGAATATGTTAGATATTAAATCACTGCACATCCTCTCAAGTGTACTCTATATATTTAAAATTCTGAACTGTAATGCTAATCCTGACCTTAAATGCTTCCTAGAAGGTTGTAACAGTACCCATGGGAACCTCACCAGAAACAAATACCTATTCGATATTCCAAGGGTGCACCTTAGCCAAACTAGAAATACTCTACAAATCAAGCATTCCACATTCCAGAATGTGGAATGACCTTCCCAATCATGTCAAAGGCTGTACCCCTCTCAACTAGTTTAAGAGAAAAGCTAAGTACTACCTAATAAACTCCATGTAACCTACCTTACCCCCTAAATGTCAACCCATATCTTGCTATTTTCAATCAATACTGTTTGTTGACCAACGTGTATAATTGTTATTTTCTGCCATGTTCATTATTTTTTTCCTTTTTCAACACAATTTATACATTAATCTCAATTAGTATTAAGTTTTAGTCTAAGTCTTTAGTCTTGCCCACACCTTACCCGAAACGCTGTGTGTACTAGTGGCTTTAGGTGGCTGAGCGGACAGAACACTGGACATGTGATCCTGTGGTCCCGGGTTCGATCCTGGGCGCCAGCGAGAAAACAATGGGCAGAGTTTCTTTTACCCTGATGCCCCTGTTACCTAGCAGTAAATAGGTACCCGGGAGTTAGTCAGCTGTAACGGGCTGCTTCCTGGTGGAGGCCTGGTCGAGGACCGGGCATTGGAGACACTAAGCCCTGAAATCATCTCAAGATAACCTCAAGATAGGTATTGTATGTATGCTCTATCTACAAATCCAACATTATGTTTGTAACTCATCTATGTATGTACTTTTCCCTGAATACACATTTGATATGATTTGATAAGTGAATTTTCACCCAAAGGGTAATATATCTACAAAATAGCCTATCTGCTACAGTTGTAAGTGTTTGGACAAGGAGAGGTATGGTAATTATCAGGAGCAGGCACTAATGCACTATTACTATTTACAATGGCTACAACAGTGCTACATTAAAAATGTATCTGGAAATACTTCTTATTCCCAATAAATGTACTGGCCAGAAGTAAATTCAGGTTAATACATATCTATTCATCTAGCTTAGGTATTCTTACATACACCACTTATAATGTACTGACAAATGTTATATTATAAAATGTTGACTGTCTTCTGATATCCGGCTGCTTATTAAGAATACACATTTTAAACTGTACCTTCACACTGAGAATCTTTCAATAACTTGAGCTTCAGGTTGACAGGAGTTTGTCACACAAAGACTTTATAAATTATAACAATGAAGATGAATGTAAAGATTAATTACAATTATTTTCATCGTATTCTTGCTTATCTTATTGATAATTAAGATCACAGAAGCCAAAACTAATTGGTACATTTTGTAGCATAAAAAGTCAGGCTATTAAAACTCTCGTTTTCTTTTGTAATAGGCAACAACCCCCATGTAACCCTTAAGTATCACGTAATTCTCCTCCGACTGGGCCCTAAGATAAGACTAGTAACAAATGATCTCTCACATAAAAATACTCAAATGTTTACCATTTCGGAATTTCGTAGTGATTCGCCATGTTCTCGGCGAAGCTTTGTTGACAGCGAGCGCGGGGTCAGTTCCCGGCGGCCCGCCGGGTCATAACACCTTCCCTCACTACCTATTTATATTGTCTCTCTAATGATTAATACAAAGTTTATACTTAATAGTCGTACTTTTATTTAGGGGGCGTAAATGCTGCATGATATATAAAGATTAGAGAGTTCTAACAATTTAAAGAGGCTCCTTCAGAGGGAATCCTGGATCAATAGTCTTTTCTGTCCCCCTGGTAAGCTGTGTATACCTAAGCTTGTTTTAAAAAGAAAAGACATTGTTTGAGAGGAGTCTTGTAGAAACTGGTACGAGTATTCTAATATAATGTTTCAATGATTTAGTGCGTAGCTCTTGTGAAATCGTTTAGTTGTTGTTTAATCAAAGTTGATTTGGATTTTGTATTGAAGCAGGTATTTTCTCCCTGATTCCATGTATGACTAACCATTCTGTGAGATGGGAATATTAGATGAACTTTAGATAATGCGAAAAGATGAAGCTAGTTTTTTATCTGCACTGTGTAATCTTTCATATAGAGTAGGGTAGCAGCACTACCAGTGTATACCTAAGCTTGTTAATAATAGAAAAAAAAATATAACCAATATTTGCTTAAAAAAGTATTCATATAATATTTAATGCATTCAAAAGTTAAGTTTAACTTTTAACTGTATGAGAAAGCTTCCAGAAATATATTCCCCGAATAATGTATTAAAGTTTAATAAACAATTATTAATATCATAATAATCATCATTAATTCCGGGTTCCAATCTCAGGCGGGACAGAAATAATAATAATAATAATAATAATAATAATAATAATAATAATAATAATAATAATAATAATAATAATAGTATATTCACAAGAAGGTAAAAATAAATGTTATTAATAAGCTTAGATATACACTGCAATGTGCTGCTACCTTATTCTATATGAAAGATTACACAGTGCAAATCAAGAACTAGCTATAGGTTCAACTATTATTCCCATCTCACAGGATGGTTAATCATACATGGAATTAGGAGAGATAATACCTGCCTTAATACAAAAACAAACCAGCTCTGACTAACCAGCTGGCTATAAATTCATCCAACATTCCCATCTCACAGGATTGTTAGTCATATATGGACTCAGGGGAGAAAATACCAGCCTCATTACAAAAACTAGTCAACTCTGACTAAAAATCAGGTGAGAACATAACATGTAAGGCTGATCTATTAGCCTCCACTAGCAAATTCTGGGTACAGCATAAGAATACCTTCCAATATTCCTGAGTGTATGAAGTAATTACAGAGCTCAAAGTACCACACATACCATTTGGTCTGAAGTTACTTATAACAGGGCAATCACAGATATAATGTTGGAGAGCATGTCCTAGCTCTTGTTCATATAGTTTACAATTAGAAGGTACAATGGGTTGGTGAGATTACATAAGATTGGTATTTTTACATTCTTGCAAAGCCACTAACAGGCATAGCGTTTCGGACAGGCCCTTAATCTAACATATCAGATAAGATGAAAAGGTACATTGCCCCCCAAACTAGGTGCGAGTTTTTCTCTCCCGAGCCGAAAATATGTCTTAAGTACTAATAATGGGGAAGTGGGTTGTACAAGTTACAGTGTGAGTTGAAGCACAAGGTAGGAAACTATGAGGATTAAATTAGATATTTTTTTGTTTTATTTTTGAATAAGGCATAGGTGGACATTTTTTTTAATTCATCAGGGAGTACGTTCCATAGACTGGGTCCTCTTATTTGCATGGAGTGTTTGAATAAATTTAGTTTGACTCTGGGCATATCAAAGAGATATTTATTTCTGGTGTGGTGCTCATGGGTTCTATTACACCAAGAAAGGTGACAGGCAAGAGGCACTGAACTAACAGGCCAGTTTCCCTAACTTGTATACCATGCAAGGTGATGGAGAAGATCGCGAGGAAAAGCTCGTAGAGCACCTGGAGGAAAAACTTGTAACGCACCACCAACATGGGTTCAGGATGGTAAATCGTGCCTCACAGGTTTAATAGAATTCTATGACAGGCAACAAAAATTAGGCAGGAAAGAGAAGGGTGGGCAGACTGCATTTTCCTGGACTGCCAAAAGCCTTTGATGCAGTACCCATAAAAGGCTGTTAAAAAAAGTTGGAGCAACAGGCAGGAGTAAAAGGGAAGGTGCTCCAGTGGATAAGGGAATACTTAAGCAACAGGAAACAGCGAGTAACGGTGAGGGGGGGAGACATCAGAGTGGCGACATGTCACCAGCGGAGTCCCACAGGGCTCAGTACTTGGACCCATCCTGTTTCTATATATGTAAACGATCTTCCGGAAGGTATAGACTCGTTCCTCTTAATGTTTGTTGGTGATGCAAAAATTATGAGAAGAATCAAGACGGATGAAGATAGACAGAGACTACAGGATGACCTGTACAAACTGGAGGAATGGTCTAGAAAATGGCTGCTAAAGTTCAACTCAGGAAAGTGTAAGGTAATGAAATTAGGCGAAGGGAGCAGGAGGCTGAACACAAGGTATCATGGGAGGGAAATCCTGCAAGAGTCAAATAGAGAGAAAGATCTGGGGGGTTGAATCACGCTGAACCTGTCCCAGAGGCCCACATCAAAAGAATATTATCAGCGGATATGCTAGACTGGCCAACATAAGAACTACTTTAGAAACTTGTGTAAGGAATCGTCAGGACCCTGTATACCACTTATGTAAGACAATCCTGGAGTATGCAGCTCCAGCCTGGAGTCCATACCTAGTTAAACACCAAGACAAAGTTAGAGAAGATTCAGCGGAATGCCACCAGGCTCGTCCGGAACTGAGAGGAATGAACTACGAGGAAAGGCTAAAGGAGNCCCATGTAGCCACGGGAGTTTTGAATCATACGCTATACCTATAAGATCCCTGAGGCGTGTTGTGCACTAACTGCGAATGCCTACAAGCATGACCTGCACAGTGCAGTGGTTAAGGCACTCTACGCAATGCAGTGGTTAACGAAAACATAATGAGTGACTCAATTTTCTTTACTAATCACATTTTCTTCTTATTTTTGCTCTTTTTGGATTCATTTGTATTTCTTATCCTCTGATATTTTTTATCATATAAGTTTAGCTTTACATTTTTTTTGAGAACTAATTTGTTGTCTGCTATTAGTACTTGAAAAAATCTTAAATGAATTCTTACTTTTGAAGGCACCACAGGTTTTGAACAAGATTTCTGAATCTTCCGACACTTGGATCTACATCTTCTGGGTTTATGACATCCTCTTCGTCTTTAAAACTGACATTAAACTTGTGCCGTTTAAGGCCTCTCTGTTTGGGATCATCTTCTCCAATACCAACATTGATATACGTCTATTGTGGGCAGTATTAAATTCTGTAAATTCTGAAATTAAGAAAAAACTTAGAGCTGCACAACAATAAACATAGTTTTGAAAAAACCAGCATTGAATGTAATGAAATGCATTTTCTAGGTGAGTCCCAGAGGCTCCTGGAGCTATGCAAGCTGATGTGTATTATTAACTAGCCTTCTGGTATCAGTCAACATGCATGGCGAGAAGGGGACTGGGGACCACGAGCCAGAACCTGGCCCCCCTTAGAGAGGCACGAGGAGCAATGGCCTATAGAACTCCTGTGTGGTTGGGAGCATTCTATGTCTCCCATTGACCGGGTTTGG
Source organism: Procambarus virginalis (assembly GCA_020271785.1). Lineage (NCBI taxonomy): Eukaryota > Metazoa > Arthropoda > Malacostraca > Decapoda > Cambaridae > Procambarus > Procambarus virginalis. The sequence goes on from WNGS01165751.1 coordinate 15,143,978, forward strand.
CACCCAGAAAGGTAGGCGCTCCAAAACAAACCCCTATTCTGGTGAGGAATATTGCTACTGAAAGCCGAATAAGTGGACAGTACTTCTCCAAATGAAAATTAGCAAACAAGCATGACATCATCATGTTGCCACGCCGCTGTCTGGGCAACCCCCCTCCTCCCCGGGAGGGAGATGGAGGAGCCCAGACCATCGTGCCGGCTATCTAACTGCCAGTCCTTAGGCTGGATGTAAAAAAACACGTGAAAAACACTGCCGACCGGAAGGAGGGAGGGATGCCAGAGAGCCTCTGGGACTTACCCAGAAAGTGCCGTTTCATTACATTCAACGCTGGTTTTCTGGGGGAAGCCCATCGGCTCCCAAAGACAAGCCCCACTGAACTACCCAAAGACAAGAAAAACACAGGGACTACGTGAAAGCAGTCAATCCTCACTCCTCACGCCAAGTCGAGACAACTGACTGCAACTGCCGATCCAATGCAATGCAGGGCCTATCAGGTCCAGGGACATTCACAAAGTAGCGAGAGGCCAGGACCCTGTTCGACCTCCAAAAACCCCGTGCCCAAATGTCAACCCAAGACATGTTGCCAAGACGGCAGCCAACGCAGCAAACTTATGAATGTCGTGGGCACGGGGATAAACCGCAGGCTGGCTAGACTTAATAACCCTGTGGATGACCTGGAAGCTCCGAGCCCGGGAACAACGAAGGAGGGAAATCGGGTCATCCCAAAGGGCATCCCCGGCTACCGAAGCCGTGACATGCAAATAACGTCGGAAAGATGCAACCAGACGCAACACATGATGCACCCTGGCCTGACCAAGGATCCTTCTGGAAAGCAGCAGTCTCAATCTTTGCCAGAAAAGGAGGAGACAGCTGCAACCGAACAAACCTACCACCAGGACCGAAGGAGCAGAAACCCCTGCGCCAGAGAGCACAAAGCTCCCAGACCCGACCCCCAGAGGCCAATACCAACAGAAAAAGAGCCTTAGAAAATAATCCTGAACCAAAGGGGCCACTACAAACCGAGGAGAAGAGAGAAAAGAGAGCACCCGATCCAAAGGCCAGGACGGCTCAGGAGGCATCAGCAGGCCGTTCTGTCCACTCATTCAGCTTTCGGTAGCAATATTTTCACCAGAATAGGGGTTGTTTTGGGGTGCCTATCTTTCTGGGTGCCAGACCCAGTCGATGGCAGACACAGAATGCTCCCACCACATGGGGGTTTCTATAGGCCACTGCTCCTTGTGCTCTCTGAAGGGGCCTGGTTCTGGCTCGTGGTCCCTGGTAGGCAAGAACTCCATGCACATTGACTGATGCAAGAAAGCTAATATAATACATATCAGCCTGGATATAGCTACGGGGAACTGATGGGGTTTTCCCCAGAAATATATGAAAAATACGACTTAAATTTATATCTACTGTTTATAGCTAAAGATATGACATATGGTATATGAGAGTATAAATATTACAAATATTTTTAATCCAACTTTCTTATTTTGACTTGTGACCTTTATGCTAAAGCACATCTCATATTACTGCATTATCATACAAGAAAATACTAAATCTAATGAAGAAAATAATACCTGTATAATAATTTTTGTTGTCCTAGGAATGAAACAATATTCATCCAGAAGGTCATAACTGGAAGTGTTCTATTTAAGAAATTTAAAGGACAAGAGTAGTAGCTTCCCAAAGTTATCAGGGAATTTCCCTTAGACCAGGGGTCTCCAAACTATGGCCCGTGGGCCACATCCGGCCGGCCACATAATTTCATCCGGCCCGCCAAACAAATCCCTGTGTGGTGGCCTTGAAAAAATAATTATCGTACGAATGGCATCGCAGAATTTCAAAGCTGGGGCTGCTGACTGGTGGCGCTCAGCCCGAGTCAGTTTCCCTCTTTCGATAGTGTGACGCACAGATACTAGTACTGGTAGGTATGTGGTGTGCATTACAACCAATCAGTTGTGTATAACTGTATATTGTGGGGATGGATAATCTGGAACCTGATTTTAATGAAATTTTGAAGTCAAAACGACAGTATCATTCGTCACACTAATTTGGTTGCATAAAACTAAAGGCAGGAATCTATTTAGTTTACCCTAATTTTTTCCAAAAAGATATGTTTTAATTTTTCCATGTTTATACTTTAATATTTGAGGAAATTAAATTACTGGCACTGATTTTTTTTTTTTTCATTTTTATTCCTTTGGCCCGCATAAATATGGGAAATATATAATGTGCCCCTTACATTGAAAAGTTTGGAGACCCCTGCCTTAGACTGACAGAATACTGTAGACTACTCAAGTAAAACAGGATTTTTGTTCCAAGATATGACTGACCAAACACACATACACAATAGTAAGAAATGGCTAAAATGACACAGAGAAGTCATAAAAGGGTATTTTCTAACATATAGAATAATTATATTTTTCAATTTTTGTTATACTATATACTATACTTAAATTGACATATACTGTAATACAAAATGTTTTACTACTTACATCTAACTCGGTTTCAGTCTCTGGAAGACCCAAAAGGCCTCCATCACTATCCTCTGTCATTCTCTCCAACTCCTCCATCACAGGTTTAGGTGCAGTTTGTGGTCTCTCTCTCAGTGTGTACATTCTGGTAGATGCCCCAAAGTGAAAGGTAGAATTGACTGGAAGCTGTGTGGGCTTTTGACCTTCAAGTCTGATTTTTCCAATGTAAGTGCCATGCGCTGAAAATTTTACATTTAAATTATATAATACAATATTTATGTAAATAGATTTGCTAGAAAGTTTGGGAAAATGACACTGAAAGTGAGCTGTGACTGAATCATTGTACCTAATTATGAGTAAATATGGTGAGTGTGAGAACTATAGAGGCATTTAACCACTAAGTATTGTGAGCAAAATTTTTGAAAAAGAGTAGTACTGATTAAGATTTTGTTGTGGGCCGAAGAAAGTGTGTTTCATGGTGGAAGGGGTTGTGTTGGTCAGACATTAACATTGAGACAGCTAGTGGCAAAAGCATGTGAGAAAGACTGCACAATGTACTCAGATTATTTGGACCTGGAAATAGATAATGATTATGTCAAGAGAAAGAGGGTATGTATGGCGTAATATGTGTTGAGTGCTAAAAAGTGATCTGAGTGAATTCAAGGTTATGAGAAAACGAAAGGAAAGAAGATGGATATATGTTGTGAATGAGTGTATGGGTAAGAATGGCTTAACACTTTGATGCTCTGGGAGCGCATGCGCCACACTACCCCGGGTGGGTTTGGGCATTCCGCGGGAGCGCGCAGTAATTCTGAAAAGTGTATAATCTTCTCAACTTTGTTACCTCAACTCTCGTCCTAGGTTTTTCAATTTGGTATCATTGTGTTCGCAATAGAATTCCCTACAGGACTAAAGGCATATTAAGTCCAAATGCCCAGCGTACTATCTGCAACAAACAGAGAAAGTGAGAGCATGTTACCCGGGAGCGCTCAGGATCGATAAAATGTGTACACTCCTTTCACTTTGGTCACCTCAATTCTCATCCTAGGTCTTTCATTTTGGTATCATTGTGATTGCAATAGAATTCTCTACAGGACTAAAGGCATATAAAGTCCAAGTGCCCAGCGTACCATCCGCAACAAGCAGAGAAAGTGAGAGCGTGTTACCCCGGGAGCGCCCAAGACCGATAAAATGTGTACACTCCTTTCATTTGGTCCCCTCAATTCTCGTCCTAGGTCTTTCATTTTGGTATCAATGTGTTCGGAATAGAATTCCCAACAGGAATATATGCATATAATGTCAAAAACAGCGGCAGCTCCACCCGCCGCCAAGATGAAAGTTACCAGAAAGAGAACGCTGCACCACCCCAAGGAGCCTCTCATTACAATAGAGCGCGCGGTCATACCGAAATATATATATATATATACTCTCTTCAACTTTGTCATCTCAATTCTCGTCCTAGGTTTTTCAATTTGGTATCAATGTGTTCGCAATAGAATTCTCTACAGGACTAAATGCATATAAAGCCCAAAATCCCGGCGAGAAAGTGAGAGCGTGTTACCCGGGAGCGCGAAAGAGTAATAAAATGTGCACACTCTCTTCACTTTGGACATCTCAATTCTTGTCCTAGATCTTTCAATTTTGTGTCATTGTGTTCGCAACAGAATTCCCTACAGGAGTATATGCAAATATAAAGTCCAAAAGCCCGGTGTCCCACCCACAGCAAACAGAGAAAGTGACAGTGCGTTACCGCAGTGCGCGCTAGAAGAAGAGCAATAAAATGGGTATACTCTTTTCAACTTTGTTACCTCAATTCTGGTTCTAGGTCTTTAATTTTGGTATCAATGTATTCACAATAAAATTTCCTACAGGTGTGTATGCATATAATGTACAAAACCGCGGCATGCCCCTCCCGAAACTGTCGCCAATTTGCCGCCGGAAATGACGCAATGCTGCATCGTTACCGGACTTCCCCAGAGTGAAAAAACCACGCAATGCTGCGTTGTTGCTGAGCCAAAGTGTTAAATTAATGGCTTGAGAATTAAAATAAAAGGATTTATTTCATTTATCAATTGTTTTTATTTATTCACAAGAGTATGTATGTATGTTAAATAACTTGATAAATCACATAATTCACATAACACATGATAATGTTTCAATTGGATTGGTTTACCTGGTATATTTCATTACAACCATACAGAGTAGTGAAAACCATATAAACGTAATATATGATCAGATCTTGTTTGATTCTGGGAGACAACATACAGCCTAACTGGCACCAAATGGGTGACAGTATAGATTGAAACAAAGGCGTAAGCCACCAATATCCCACCCACAGATGATAGAAGGCTGCTCTAGTACATGTAACACATGATAATGGCTCAATTGATGATTGGTTTACATGGTGGTTATCTTGAGGTTATCTTGAGATGATTTCGGGGCTTTTCAGTGTCCCCGTGGCCCGGTCCTCGACCAGGCCTCCACCCCCAGGAAGCAGCCTGTGACAGCTGACTAACACCCAGTTACCTATTTTACTGCTAGGTAACAGGGGCATAGGGTGCAAGAAACTCTGCCCATTGTTTCTCGCCGGTGCCTGGGATCGAACCCAGAACCACAGGATCACAAGTCCAGCGTGCTGTCCGCTCGGCTCCCTACTTCTTACAACCATATGGTGGTGTGAAAACCATAAACATGAATAGTACTGTATTTGTATATAATTATGACCAAATTTTATACAATGACGATGACTGCATTCACATACCAATGTAACCATGAAACAAGAGCAGGATTTTTTTCATGGGTCAAGGTAGACTCCATTACATCCACATAGAGCTATTATATCCTTATTTGCATCATACATGTAAAACCCAGACAATGCAGTACTTGTTTAAATCAACAAATGATGATAACCGCATTATCCCGTGAATCAACATATGACGAAAAGCCATCTAAGGGTTAATGTTACTGAATACACCAGCCTGCTAGTTACTGTGAAAACATGTAATGCAAATAAATCAATAGATGAAAAATAATCCACACAAATTTCTAAGTAAAAATTCCAGTTAATTAAAATCATTACAAACTATTATACACCTTCTGTAGTAGCTCAAATTAACCATATCATTCACAACTTATGCAGAATTATTAGTAATAACTATTTATAATGTATCACTATCTTTCTACACAACTTGGATAGGATTATTTAGTTCGTCTCAATAACCTGTAAATTCTAACCTAAACTTAAATTAGAAAAGTTAACCATTTCTATATGCATGAAATATAATAAAACAATATGTACTCATATAAGCTCGTACTTACTGCTGCCAAGGTCAACAAGGAAGGCCATGTTGAGGTGTTTATGGTACACTAATGAACAGTGAATTCTGGAGCATGAAGCATGGTCAATACAAAAATCATTAAGTTGAGGATTTCGACCAAATAAATAGCACTTCTTTTCATCTATCATCAGTTTCTGAAACATAAAAGATGTATACACACATACAAAAAGGCCGGTGGCAAAAAACTTAAAGAAAATGCCTGTTTTGTCCTTTCTATGTTGATGATTGGAGATATAATTTGTTATGGCTTAATTGACAAAAACAGCGTGAATTATTTGTGAATATATCCCTACCCATACTACCCCACCACTTTCCATCCACCCATCACCCAACCCAACCGACATGACTGTCCACCACCCTGGCTATAAAACATAAAAGCTTATATAGCTTATTACGCATGTTAATTTTGACTTATAAAACACTTCTATCACCTGTATTTAAGTCCTAAACAACCTGCTACATTATTCTGGATATATATTTTAAAATAATTTCTAACCATGTTCACAGAGAACAGACAAAAATTAAGTGTATACCTGTATCAGAAGGAACTCAGTAGCACAGTTGAATTCATTCGTTCAAATTTTCCAACCATGAATACAGAACTACAAATCCTGAACAATATCCATTTTAATTATATAACTTACTTTGTATATGCTTTCCAATGACGTGAATTTAATTAATCTGATTATATTCTATGTTATCATAAAAACTAGTTGACAACTCACAATTATTCCCTGAATTTTTACATAGCCAAAGGTGGCTTAAAAAGACTTAAAAAAAAAAAAAAACAGCATTGAATGTAATGAAACGCCATTTTCTGGGTGAGCCCCAGAGGATTCCCTGGAGCTTACCGAGCTGATATGTATGTATTAGACCGTGACATCAGCCGATTGGAGTTCTTGCCTACTGGGGACCATGAGCCAGAACCTGGCCCCCTCAGGTGTAAAGTTATGGTGATAAAACATGTAGATACTTATATATAATGTGTGTGTATATAGTGTTCTCAAATCCTTAAAGTCTAGTTCTGAAACACATTCAGGCCACAATTTTCTCCAGACAGAGATCAGGGTTCTTTGAGTCACTTCTTGCTAAGCTTTGTCTACGAGTTTTAAAGCACTACAAATGTTAAAATGGTTTTCCAAAACTCTTTGAAGGTGAGGTTGTGGCATCAGTCACTTGAAACATTTCCGGAAAAGTGCCCTTTCATAAAGCTTCTTAAAATTGGATGTGATTTTCTGGTCCATAGGCTGAATTAGAGGAGTGGTGTCAGGAAGAAGAAACTTATTGTAACAAAATTAAATTTGTCCAACAATGCATCTTTGAAACCTGGAGGATAGGCAGGAGCATTGTCGAGGAGAAGCAGGGCTTGAGTGGCAAACTTTCCTCCTGCAGATATTTTGTATGGAAGGGCAAACCACCTCAATTACCAACTCCATAAAACACCAGCATTGAATGTAACGAAACATCCTTTTCTGGTTGAGTCCCAGAGGCTTCCTGAGCTATCCAGGCGATAGCGATAGTCCTAACTTTTGGCATCAGTCGATGTGGGTGGAGTTCTAGGCCTACCGAGGACCACGCCAAAAACCTGGCCCCCTCAAGAGAGG
>WNGS01165751.1:15163845-15175447 GCA_020271785.1 Procambarus virginalis
CAGAAAGTTTTACAAGTTAGCTTGAACTAAATTGCTATCGATTTGAAATATTAATAGGCTTCACTTCCCCTAATAACCATGTTCCCTTAAGATCTCCCCTCCCCCTCTTCCTCAAGAGTCTTCCCTCCCTCCCTTGGCCCCCTTTATTTTAACGTGTTATTTTTATCATAAACATTCCTTCAGCATCCAGCTGCGGTTGTATTCCCTTATCGTCCCTCTAGAGGCTTCCTTCCCCTAGAGGATCCTCTCCCTAGAGGCTTCCTCCCCCTAGAGGCTTCTCCCCTAGAGGCTTCCTCCCCCTAGAGGCTTCCTCCCCTAGAGGCTTCCTCTCCCTAGATGCCTCTACCACCGTCAATCTTGGCTAATTCCCAGCTACATAGGTACATGAGTACTTAGGAGCTACATAGGTACTTAGGAGCTATATAGGTACATTGGTACTTAGTTACACATTTGAGTTCCTACTGATCTATGCTTACGAAGGTAAGTTGAGTTGAGGGGGGGGGAGTGGTTATTATTTCAATTTAAAAATTTAATTACTTATTTTATTTTGTTTGTACTTGCTGTTGGTGTTAATGGTACTGCCCTTTGGTGCTTTTGTAGGATGTTTTGTATTAATTTATGTATGATTGGAGTTTATGTATGCTTAATACTTGCTTTGTGGTGTTTATGTATCGTCCTTGTTTGTTTAATGTATGATCGAGTCTTGTTGTGGGAATTTTTAATGTTTAATGTTTAATTCATGTTTAATGTTTAATGTTTAATTCATGTTTAATGTTTAATGTTTAATTCATGTTTAATGTTGGCTCGCTGCTTAGGGCCTCATTTTGGTACATTTATGTTAAGTGTTCCTGACCAGTTGTCCAGCAGATACTATGGTACCTAAACTGTGGAAGGAATGTACATAATATGAACTGTTCACTGAAACGCTTAACGTTTTGTACCATAGGACTCTTAAGAGCGCAAATAAACGATGGAACAAACTAGCCTATATACCTCACCTCTCATAGGCCCGTACAAGCAATCCCAGACCGAGCATATGCCAGTTTAGGCCTAATTTAGTACATGTACTAAATTAGGCCTAATTTAAATCAATTAAAATAAATAAAAACTAAAATTAAAAATAAATAAAAAACTAAAATAAATGCCCAACTTTACATTGTAATTAAAATCATGACGACTCATGAGAAACCAAATTTCAATATTGGTGACTGCCTCCTCCCTTACTGAAATGCATTGATCAGTTTTAATTATTTAAATTAGGCCTAGTAAGCCTAGGAACCTTGGTTTGGTTGTTCCAGTCTTTTCTGGAGCTAGTGAAAAGTAAAATTAAAAAAACGTTGAATTTTTTTGTTCATGGACCATATTTTGTACATTCCACTTGAATACCTACACACATCATCATTCTTGGATAACAAGTTGGTTGTTGATTGATGGATGATATGTGTGTGGTGGTTTTTTTTTTAATGTTCTTTGTTTCCAGATAATTTTTGTATGTCGCTGTTCTGTGAATTTTATTGTCTCTGCATGTTTTTAACATGTTTTTTTTTGTTCTTATTTTGCATGTCTGTACTTTGTGGACCGTCTGTGGATCACCTCTGACACCGTTTGTTATGTGGCAACATTTTATTATTTGTTATCCCTTGTTTATCCCTTGTTTATCCATCCTCTGTAACATCTTGATTGCTTGAGTGCATTTCCATTTTCCTTTGTGTACCAATTGCCTGGTTTTGTGTTTTTGTTTTGTAATTATATTACTCTTGCGTCAATCAAATTGTCCATTGTGTCAATAAATGTGTACATAAATATTTCTATTTAATATTTTTGTTTGTTAAATGTTAACCATTTGACGCAAGCCAATGTTTACCTGCGGCCACTAACACACCTGCGGATGCTTGTTGTGTTGTGCTTAAATTACTTTTATGGCTTAACTAATGATATTTTGTGGTGAATTATGCGTCTGTTATGCCCATGGCGATGTGTGTGTGTGTGTGTGTGTGTGTGTGTGTGTGTGTGTGTGTGTGTGGTGTGTGTGTGTGTTGTGTGTGTGTGTGTGCGCGTGTGGGAATGACAGCAATCGGAGCATCTCACCCACAAGTGGAATGAGACCACCTACACCACACCCACTTCTGCGACCATTGTGGCTCTATGATGCATGGCGTGTGGAACCAGGGGATGAAGTGCACTTGTGAGTACCACTACCACCGCTACCACACTACTACCACCACTGCTACCACACGACTACCATCACTACCACACTATCACCATCGCTACTACACTACCACCACCACCCCGGCTACCACAAGACTACCACCACTACCACACTATCACCATCGCTACTACACTACCACCACCACCCCCGCTACCACAAAACTACCACCACCACCACTACCACACTATCACCATCGCTACTACACTACCACCACCACCCCCGCTACCACAAGACTACCACCACTACCACACTATCACCATCGCTACTACACTACCACCATCCCCACCACTACCACACGACTACCACCACTACCACCTATCACCATCGCTACTACACTACCACCACCACCCCCGCTACCACACGACTACCACCACTACCACACTATCACCATCGCTACTACACTACCACCACCACCCCGGCTACCACACGACTACCGCCAAACTACAATAACAGTTCTCAAGAGACAGATACACGTTGATGTTGTCGCGGGTGAGATGATAGGGAGAGGTGGAGACCAGGAACACGAGCCCGACACATGTATACACCAAGACACCAGGTATATGTATACATAAACACTAAGGAAGCATTATAGAGGGCTGGTGATGGTGACATGGTAGAATGAGATGTTATGTGGTGTTTAGATGTCGTACGTTATTAATATATTATCATATGTTTTATAAAGTACATGAACCCTAGTTTGGTTTATGTCTCGTAGATTATGTGTATCTTTAGGTATGTTGAGTCATTTGTTGTAGGCCCGTAACCCGTCAGATAGCCGGGCGTGACGACATGTAGATCTAAACTAAACCTTATTAATGACTTGTTAAACTCTTTATCATCACCAACGCATGCAAAAAACTATTTAAACCAAGTGTTCTTAAATACCATTTTCCAAAAAAAACGACAAATAAAATACCCGCTTGATACGTACTAATGTGTATGTGTTTCTCCCTCTCCCTTGCAGCTTGCAACATGAACGTGCACAAGCGTTGCACAGAGAGCGTGCCCAACCTGTGCGGCTGTGATCACACGGAGAGGAGAGGCCGCATTGAACTCCGGATCATCTGTCTTGGCAACAAGCTGACTGCAGAAGGTGAGGAGCTGCAGGGGGTTCTCCCGCCCTCTTGAGTCTGCAACATGTCACCCAGCAACGTTGCACTGTATATTAGTAGCGTGCAACATTAGTAGCAACGAGAGCAACACTGTGGTAACGCCTCAACACAATGAAAACACTACGACGGCGCATTGCAATCAAAACAAAAATACAATCAAAATCGAATTACCGGAAAAGACGGAAAAGACGATCAAGGACAAGCACGCGAAAGAAAACACGCAAGAAAAACACGAGCAGGAACAAACACAAGCAAGAAAATGCTATAATTCATAGTGATCAGCCCTAACATGTGCTAAGGAAGTGTTTCGCTGAAACTCTCATGAAACCTTCAGAGGCAGAAGGACAGTGAACATAAACTTGGAGCTGTGGCAGTATTCCATGTAGGGTGAGGTGAGGTGTTCCCTCCAGTCGTGGACACTGGGTAACCCTGCAGCCTCACTGGTCGCTGGAGGCAGTAGGTTTGTTGTGAGTCTCCAGTGCTCACTAGGTCTTGGAGGAGGTAGCAGCACCTCAAGCTGCATCTTGCTAGCCGGATGACCGCATATATAGTGCTTTAGCTATGTCTAATACAACTACCATCCCAGCTAGCCTTGGTTGCAGGTTGGTGCTAGGTAGAGGCACCTGTGGGTGATAGGTAGAGGCACCTGTGGGTGCTAGGTAGAGACACCTGTGGGTGATAGGTAGAGACACCTGTGGGGCTAGGTAGAAACACCTGTGGGTGCTAGGTAGAGGCACCTGTGGTGCTAGGTAGAGACACCTGTGGGTGCTAGGTAGAGACACCTGTGAGTGCTAGGTAGAGGCACCTGTGGGTGCTAGGTAGAGGCACCTGTGGGTGCTAGGTAGAGACACCTGTGGTGCTAGGTAGAGGCACCTGTGGGTGCTAGGTAGAGGCACCTGTGGGTGCTAGGTAGAGACACCTGTGGGTGCTAGGTAGAGGCACCTGTGGTGCTAGGTAGAGACACCTGTGGGTGCTAGGTAGAGGCACCTGTGGTGCTAGGTAGAGACACCTGTGGGTGCTAGTTAGTTATTAGTTTGGGTTGAGTTATGTTTTACATAGCGCTTAAGGATGACCTTCAGAGCTGGCAGTAAAGACTTACAATGATCTTAGTGGTGAACACGTCGAGCCCACGAGAGCTGGCAGGAACCTGGCTCTACTGCACCACACCCCAAGGGTCATGATGGCCTCACACTAGTGCCTCTTGCCTTACCTTCTACCTTACCTTCCCCTTAACGTCCCCCTTAACTTTCCCCTTAACGTCCCCCTTACCTTCCCCCTTAACTTCCCCTTAACTTCTTACCTTCCCCCTTACCTTCTTACCTTCCCCCTTACCTTCTTACCTTCCCCCTTAACTTCCCCCTTAACTTCCCCCTTAACTTCCCCTTACCTTCCCCCTTAACTTCCCCTTACCTTCCTCTTACCTTCCTTCTTACATTCACCCTTACCTTCCCCCTTACCTTCTTACCTTCCCCCTTACCTTCTTACCTTCCCTTACCTTCCTTCTTACCTTCACCCTTACCTTCCCTTACCTTCTTACCTTCCCTTACCTTCCTTCTTACCTTCACCCTTACCTTCTTACCTTCCCCCTTACCTCCTTCTTACCTTCCCCCTTACCTTCTTACCTTCCTTCTTACCTTCCCCCTTACCTTCCTTCTTACCTTCCCCCTTACCTTCCCCCTTAACTTCCCCCTTAACTTCCCCCTTACCTTCCCCCTTACCTTCCCCCTTACCTTCCCCCTTACCTTCTCCCTTACCTTCTCCCTTACCTTCTCCCTACCTTCTCCCTTCCCTTACCTCTTACTTTCCCCCCCCCCCCTTCCCTTCCCTTCCCTGTGTTGGACTCTCTCATGAACGGTCGTGTACCATGCCTCCACAACGCCACCTCTCAAATAGTTAATCTAATCTCTAAGTACTTATTCAAGTGAGAGGGAGGGAGAGTGTGTCCGGGAGGGTTGAGGAGGGAGGAGCGGGTGTCAGGGAGAGAGGGGTGAGGGAGGGAGGGAGAGAGTGAGGGAGGAAGGGAGAGTGTCAGGGAGAGAGGAGGGAGGGAGAGGGCCCGGAAGGACTGCATGAGGACAGAGGAACGTGAGTGTGTGTGTGTTTTCAGTCTCTTGATCTCCGGTAATCTTGCTAAGTAGTCCTCAAACTCTCGCTCCACTCTCCACGCGTCTCTCCACGTCTCCCAGCCTCTCACACGCTCCTCCACTCTCAAAGGGGGGGACCAAAGAGCCAGAACTCAACCCCCGCAGCACAACTAGATTGCACTGGCGTTTGGAAGTGTGAGATTGAGAGTATTAGAAGTAACCTTGTGATCGTGTTGCTGTTATTGGTGCAGCTGCTGCGAGGGAAGAGGCAGGCCAGGGGAGAGGCAGAGAGAGGCAGGGAGAGGCAGGAGAGGCAGGGAGAGGCAGGGAGAGGCAGGGAGATCAAGCCACTCCTGCCTTAATCATCATAATAGCAGAAGACATCTCCGCGGGCGCCTCGCACTACATCTAATATTGGCTCTCTTACACCACACAACATCATATATCCTTGAAGAGTGGGCCCGCCTTTGAGACACAGACAGACAGACAGACAGACTAGAGACAGACTGAGAGACTACGGGGAAGTGAGTTTTAGCTCTTATGCTTTACACATTAACCTTTTTTTTGTACCTGTTGCGTGTTTTAATTTAATAATATTTTTTAATTATTTATCAGATCTGGCCTAATATTTCAAGCATTTAAATTGTCATGTCTGAGTATATGGTGGCGGTAACTGACACCCGTGTCTCTCTCCCTCAGCCCAGATGCCTCGCCCTACCCTACCTGTTACTGTGTGCCCAGGGTGGCCACAGTAGCAGTGGGCCACACAGTACCAGGTGTGGACACACAGTAGCAGGTGTGGCCAACATCCAACCAAACAGTGTCAGCTAGACAAATTAAGGTGGGTTAATGCGATAACGTTCAAATCCAGGGACCCCCACAAAATGCTAATACTATTTACATGACTGGTGCTAGCCCTCCGTCTTGAGTAGTGCTCGGAAGTTACTTCCGCTTTCAAGCGGGAGAGATTGTTGATTTAGAGGGAATATACGGAGAATAATAAGCTACTATATATACATGGAATAGGGGAATAATAATCAAATAATATATACATGGAATAAGGGGAATAATAATCAAATAATATATACATGGAAGATACTTGAAGGTCAGGTTCCAAATTTGCACAGTAGAATAACAACATACTGGAGCGAGAGATACGGAAGGAAATGCAGACTAGAGCCAGTAAGGAGGAGAGGTGCCATAGACACAATCAGTGAACACTGAACACCAGAGGTCCACGACTTGTTCAACACCCTCCCAGCAAGCATTAGAACTATTGACAGAACAAAGGTGGACGTCTTCAGGAACCAATGATATTAGTTCTGAAAGGAAGTGGTGGGCCAACCAGGCAGAAGTGAATATGTGAAGCATATCCACTAAGAGATATGCCCCACATATTCCTTAGGGCAGCAGCGAGCAACAGCCAGCAAGTTATCACAAGTTTAACCAAGTTATCGGGAAGTAGAAAAACTCCCGAGACCCTCTCCAGGTACGATCCAGGCAAGACAGAGCAACAGTGTTCTCTGGACTATTATGATAGACGTGGCACCCCATGTCTGAAGGTTCCTTTAGCGTGGAGCCCTTCTCCCTCCTATGTTCCCCCTCCTCTCTCCTCTGCCCCCCCTCTCCCTCTCTTCTTCTCTTCTCCTCGTCTCTCTCCCCTGTTCCTTTCTCTCTCTCTCTCCTGTTCCCCCTTTCTCTCTCTGTCTTTCTCTCTCTCTGTTCCTCTCCTCCTCTCCATTTCCTCTCTCTCTCTCCTGTCCTTCTCTCTTCTGTTCCCCTTCTTCTCTCTCCTGTTCCCCCTTCTCTCTCACTCTCCTGTTCCCCTCTCTTCTCTCTCCCCTCTCCCCTTTCCCCCTTCTCTCTCTCTCCTGCTCCCCCTTTCTCTCTCTCTCTCCTGTTTCCCCTTCTCTCTCTTCTCTGTTTCCCCTTCTCTCTCTCTCCTGCTCCCTCCTTTCCCCCTTCTCTCTCTCTCCTGTTCCCCCTTCTCTCTCTCTCTCCTTTCCCCCTCCTTCTCATCTCCCTTCTCCTCTCTCTCCGTCCCCCTTCTCTCTCTCTCCTGTCCCCCTCTCTCTCTCTCCTTTTCCCCCTTCTCTCTCTCTCCTGTTCCCCCTTCTCTCTCTCTCTCCGTTCCCCCTTCTCTCTCTCTCTCCTGTTCCCCCTTCTCGCTCTCTCTCTCCTGTTCCCCCTTCTCTCCTCTCCGCTTTCCCCTTCTCTCCCTCTCCTGCTCCCCTTCTCTGCCGCATCCACTGGTGCCAATCATCCATAATTACTCGAGGTGTTGTTGTACTGAATGGTTGTATTCACCGCTAACAAGCGCCTTCCTCAAATTGCTCGTTGCTTCCTTATAACTACCATATCGACTCTTGTTAAGCTAAATCACAGTTATATATTTTTATAATTTTATAATTAACAATGGTTAATTATACAGTACTTACCATTTTTTTGTAAATGCTTATAGAATTTAAAAATGTGAATTTTAATTATCAATCGTGTTTTATTATTGCTAGTTAGGGTACTTTAATTAGCAATTATAGGTAAGTGATGTAATTAGAAAGGGTAATTAGTTTAACTGTTGAGCTATTTGCTTGTGATTAGTAAATCCAATGATTAATTACCTTGAAATTAAGTAATGAGTAATGTTTACACAGGACTAATCCAGACGAAAATACTTTCTCCTATTTCCCCCTCTCCTCTCCCGTCTTTCTCACTCCTTTTTTCTCTCCGTCTCTCCCCTTCTCTCTCCCTCTCCCTCTCCCTCTCTATTAAGCACCTACCAGTACAAACAACAAGGCTCTATCGGGCACATAATTTCTACACAGCCCCGCTCTGTGCCAGGTAAGTCCACTACGGGCTTGCCATAGCTGTATGCGTCTGTGCAGGTAGTCCTACGGTGCCATAGCCCGTGCTACTTGCCCCGCTCCATGTGCCAGGTAGTCCACTACGGGCTCGCCATAGCCCGTGCTACTTGGAACTTTTGTTCCCAGTTGCTGAATCAAAAAACAACATTCTACACATAAACCACCAAAAGAGATGTTCTGACGCCATCAACACCGCAATAATCGAGAAGAAACGATGGTAGTTGTATTAGACATAGCTAAAGCACTATATATATGCAGTCATCCGGCTAGCAAGATGCAGCTTGAGGTGCCTGCTACCTCCTCCAAGACCTAGTGAGCCTGGAGACTCACAACAACCTACTGCCTCAAGCGACCAGTGAGGCTGCAGGGTTACCCAGTGTCCACGACTGGGGGAACACCTCACCTCACCCTGCATGGAATACTGCCACAGCTCCAAGTTATGTTCACTGTCCTTCTGCCTCTGAAGGTTTCATGAGAGTTTTAGCGAAACACTTCCTTAGCACATGTTAGGGCTGCTCACTATGAATTATAGCATTTTCTTGCTGTGTGTTTGTTCCTGCTCGTGTTTTTCTTGCTGTGTGTTTATTCCTGCTCGTGTTTTTCTTGCTGTGTGTTTGTTCCTGCTCGTGTTTTTCTTGCTGTGTGTTGTCCTGCTGTGTTCTCTATGTGTTCTCTCGTGTTCTTCTTGCTGTGTGTTTGTTCCTGCTCGTGTTTTTCTTGCTGTGTGTTTGTTCCTGCTCGTGTTCTTCTTGCTGTGTTTGTCGCTGTTCTTCTGTGTTTGTTCCTGCTCGTGTTCTTCTTGCTGTGTGTTTTGTTACAACCCTCCATGTAAGGAGGCTAGCCTGCCTCCTTACCTCTCGCCCTGCTTGTCTGCCTGCCTCTAACCCTGCCTGGTTGCCGACGGGACCCACCTTATTTAATCAGTACATTTCATGAGCCGGACATACAATGTGCACCAGGTCTCAAGAATGTTATCGACTGAGAGTAAACTCTTGCCAGCGCACAGTGTTGCCGGATGGGGCGACCACCCGTCCAACTACTGGCCACAACACACCAGTGTTCTCCCACCTCTCACCCTCCGCCCTATGCTCTTACTAATTACATACCGGCTACTTAACACTGCAGTGTGGAAGATATAATTCAGCTTAAAGCTCTGAAATTCTTTTTTAATTCATCGTGAAAATTGTTAGATATGTTCTCAAGGTCCGCTGACCCTGTTATGTTAAACCTTAGTAATGTTGTGTCTGGTGAGGGGGAAGGGAAGAATGGTGAGAAGAGGGGAAAGATTGGGCTTTTCTCCCCTCATTTAACTACATAGTGAGGTATTCGTGTGTAGCTTTGATGCTCTAATGCTGCCAAAGCTGTTACACATCCAGTTGTTAAATCTCATGCTGACACTTACGTTTATAAATGTTTGTAAACCTTATCTCTAAAGTTAACTCCTAAATCCTCACTAAAATGAGAAATCCCAAGAGTACCGAGTCTGGTGGTACAGTCCTTAAGGGCAGCTGGTGTCTTCTGATAATTACTACCGAGTTTGGCTTCAATAAAATGGTATGTCAGAGCACACTCAGGTATAGCTCTAACTCTGAAGGGTTTCAGTATCTTTGTTTGCATCTGACTCACAGATTCAATTAATATTTGTATATTTGTTCCCAATTTAATGTTTAAAATCCACCAGTAACGCACACATATCCTCCATTGACACATTCAACATAAATACCAATTCCATTGTTCAACATCAATACCCATACTATTATTCAAACGCTGCTAAAATGTAATATCATTCCCAATCCAAGTATCAATAACTACTAAAACTCAGCACAATATCACCACTCAACACATCATTAACACCACTCAACACATCATTAACACCACTCAACACATCGTTAACACCACTCACCACATCGTTAACACCACTCAACACATCATTAACACCACTCACCACATCGTTAACACCACTCAAACACATCGTTAACACCACTCAACACATCATTAACACCACTCAACACATCATTAACACCACTCAACACATCATTAACACCACTCAACACATCAATAACACTAACGCATGATTAACAGCAATTTATTCAAAATTAAACATCATTTTTGGTAGCCAGTTAACATACAGAGATATATACTGTACACCGAAAAGTATCGGAATCACTGAGAGTTGACGTTTAGTCCTGGGCTACGTTCGGGGCTAAATAATACTTGCTGGTTAAGGTCATTAAACTATTATGGTGGTGGTAATAACTCATTATGAGGTTGTTAGGCCTTAAGCTCAATACCAAACAAGACCAATTAGCTGGTAAGAATAATACTAACTGTTATTTGTTGGACGCAGTGCGCGGAGCCAAGAACCTCATCCCAATGGACCCAAACGGGCTGTCTGACCCTTACATCAAGATGAAGCTCATCCCAGGCACCGACAACATGAAGATGAAGACTAAGACCATTAAGGCTACTTCTTAACCCCGTTTGGAATGAGACGCTCACATGGTAGCTGGCTTGGGGTGTTGTGTGTGTGTGTGGGTGTGTGTGTGTGGTGTGTGTGGTGTGTGTGTGTGTGTGTGTGTGGTGTGGTAGTGTGTGTGGGCGTGTGGGTGTGTGTGTGGCTCGCTGGCTTTGTGTATATATACATGTGCATCTTTGTATATAGCAAACACAGACTCTAATAACTGTATCCTATATGAACGTTAATTCTAATTAAAAGAGGGTCTATTTTTGTTTTATTGACACATTTAGGTACATGTGCATTTGTGCAGCTGCCCTGGACTATATGAATGTGCAGTGTGTGTGTATCAAGAACTAGCTACGTGATGCTAAATATCCCATCACACAGGATGGTTAGTCATACAGGGCCATGCCATTGACAAACTCTAGATATGCATTTGTTTTTATATTAACACATTTAGGAACAGATAGGCACATTACGTAGCTGGAATAAATCTACGGTGTTCGCACTCCCGGTTTAACTAGTGAATTTTCTCAGAATTCAGTGCAATTTCTTGATGGCAAATGATGATGATATCTATTACTTCTATGTGACTGTCACGCACTGTCACGCTCTTATGTATATATATATATATATATATATATATATATATATATATATATATATATATATATATATATATATGTATGCATGGATATAATTATATTAAGTAAATATTGGCCTCTGGCATAATATTAGCATTTTCTACTACATGTATTTTTCATTTTCTGTCACTGGAATCTCACTCCCTTTCATTATGTTCTGCTGTACAGGTCCTCTCTCTCTTCGTTGTATCCTCATAACCTTGCATTTGGTATGGTTAAGGTCTAGCACACACG
>WNGS01165751.1:15176689-15189267 GCA_020271785.1 Procambarus virginalis
GGAGGCTCCCTGGAGCGTATCGGTCTAATGTATATATTATACATTAGACACGGGGACCTAGCTAAGGAGTTTTCAGGCACTACTCAGGGACCAACGTGTCAGAACCTGGCAACAAGTATACATTACCGAGGAACCTTGAGGTGCTTCTGGGCTTATCGTCCCCACGGGCTCCGGTCATCGAACAGGCCTCCTGGTTGCTGGATCTGATCACAAGGCTGTTGGACGCGGACTGCTCGCAGCCCTGACGTAGAGTCACAGCCTGGTGATCAGGTATCCTTTGTAGGTGCTTATCCAGTTCTCTCTTGAAACACTGTGAGGGGTTTGACCAGTTATGCCCCTTATGGTGAGCGGGAGCTTGTTGAACAGTCTCGGGACTGATATTGATTGAGGTCTCTCTCAGAGTACCATGTTGCCAACTCTGTTTTTCAACGGTGGGATTCTGCACATCCTGCCATGTCTTCTCGTTCTCATGTGATTTATTTCTGTGTGAGGTTTGGGATCAGCCCCTCTAATATTTTCCACGTGTAAAATTTATTATTTACCTCTCCCACCTGCGGTCAAGGGAATACAGGTTTAGGCATTTTAGTCAGTCTCAATAGTTTAGATGTTTTACTGAAAGTGGATTCTAGCAGTAAAGAACGTCTGCACGCTCTCCAGGTCAGCTTTTTCTCCAGCTTTGAAAGGGTTTGTCATTGTGCAGCAGTACTCCACTTCAGAGAGCAATAGCGTCTCGAAAAGTGTCAATCATTGGTATAGCATCTCTAGTGTGAAAAGGTTCTTGTTTATCCAACCTGTCATTTTTCTTAGTTGTGACGGCTACTTATTGTGTTCTTTAAAGGTAAAGAACATGACATGAGTACACCCAGATCATTACTTGCCTTTCGTTTCTATTGTTTATGATGCGAGTTTTGTACGTGGTTTCGTTTTTATATTTTTCATTTTTTCCATAGGAACATGAGCTGGAACTTGTTTTGGTTAAACACCATATTATTTTCTTCAGCCCATAGATACCTGATATACATCTGAACTGGAGGTCGCCGTTGTCCATCGAGACGTGTATGCTACTTCATGAAGACTCCTCAGGTCAAATCTGCAAAAGATGATACGTGCTATTAGGTTGGTCTGTTCTATGTCCGATATGAGGATGAGAAAAAATTACTGAGCAAAGGACAGTACTCCTGGGGGACGAGATCTTAACGGTTGAGGGCTGGAAATTTATTTTGTTGACATTCACATTGGGTTCTGATGGTCAGGAAGTTGTAGATCCATATGCCTACTTTTACGGTAATTCATTTTGAGCGCATTTTATAGGGAATAAATCACCCTGGCCCATTTATCAAAGCTTTTGCGAAATCTGTAAATTATATCAGCGTTTTCTTTGTCTTCAATAGCATCTAATGACATATCAAAGTGTAATTATCCAAGTGTATATACCTAAGTTTAGTTTACAGGATAAGAGCTTACGCTTTGTGGTGTCCTCGATCTTCCCAGCAAAGTTTGTCAGTTAATAACGCTTTGAAACTACAGGACGGTCTTGGGACTCCACACCTTTCACTTAACTTGTTCCAAACCGTCTACCACTCTGTTTATCAAAAGGATTTTCGTATAGTTCTCTGGCAGCTTTGTTTCTTAATTTAAATCTATGACCTCTTGTTCTTGAAGTTCCGAGGTCTGAGGAAATCTCTCCCTAATATCATATTTTGTATCAGATTCTGTTACTATTTTGAATGTAGTGTTCATATCACCTCTTTTTTTCATCTGATATTCTAGTTTTGCATGTTTAATGCCTTTAATCTTCCTCGTAGCTTCTTGTCCTTCAGTTCTTTGTGAGCCACTTAGTTGCATGTATTTACACCTTTTCCAGTTTACTGACATATGGGCGTCTCGAGATATGGGCACCATACAAACTCTACATATTCCATTTTTGGTCTCAAAAGTCAATAACAGTTTCCATTTTTTTTTTTTTAAAAAAAAAATTTTTGTATAAAATTCAATTTTTTTCCGATTTACTTCTGGTTTGATTCAAACTGAGCGCCATGAAATGAAGTTCTCTTTCAGACACTGCTATAGGGCGCAATGGCACCGTCGGCCTTACCTTGGGGTCACGTGTGACAGGCCCAAATGTTTCTCGTCACGTTCGTGAGTCGAATCACGTTTCCCCGCGCGCCAAACTCGAACGGTTTACTGCATTTATACCCGTTTCCGTATGTTTTATACCCAATACATTAATCAACAATGGATCCAGGTCAGGCCCAAGCCGGTCTACGGCCCTAAGGAAGGTCCACAGTCCTCAAAAAGAGAAGACAGAATTTAAATATGATTATCAAAGTTCAAGGGAATGAAACTCACCCCCACGAAAATTCCTGAAGTTGTGAGGCAGCTTTATAAGAAGCTGAGTATTATGCAGGTGATGTTGAAGGACATGAAGATGATTTGGATGACTACAACGATTATAGTGGTGTCCAAAGAGCGAATGATACAGAAACGAGTGATGAGAAGACGAGAGCACCTCAAGAGGATGGATGAAGCGCACCGGCTAACTCATCCTTCTCATCCATCTAGGCGGCGCAACGTAGGTGTATGTAAACCACTCCTAGAAAACTAACTACCAGAAATTTTTCTCGACGTAGGATTACACGACAAACTGTGCCAAGTGATTCTAGCAGTGAAGCTGCACTACAACTCGGTAAAACTAACAGAAAAATTAGAATAGAGAACGTGGGGGACACATGATGGCACAAATTAGACTGCTAACGCGGGACGCCCCAAAAGGGAATTGAAAACTATAGCCAAGGCTAATTTCACTTGGATACCCCATATAACGGCCACCTAAAGAGACCCCTTCATTCTATCTGTGGACAAAGACAAAAAGAGAGTGGTTCATCAATTAGATTACAAACATCCACAATGCACACACTCAGCAATGTCATGCGAATGGAACGATTTGCGCAAAACATCGCGAACGAGAAACCACTCGACTTACAAACCATAGGGTTCCGGTACCAGTGAACAAGCCTACAGCAATTTGTGAAACAATAATTAAGTTCATGAAAGGTGTGGACCACTTAGATCAAATGGTGAAGTATTACCATTTTACCAAAAAAACTCACAAGTGGACCAAAAAGATCACGTTTTATTTTCTGCAATTGGCATTGCATAATGTCTTTGTTTTGTAAATAACTATACAATGATCGAAAAAAGCTAAAAACATGCTATAATTCCACGATAGGTGGCAATTTGGGGCCTATTGCACTGGGACACGGAAGAATGGCCTGAAATGCAGCATCAGTATCTCATCACTTGCAGCACGCACCAGACATAAATGATGACACAGGTCCGGCCTATGCTGACGCCGTGCAAAGTCCTGGACCATCTGGTGTGAGGGGGCCTTTATTTACTTCAACACCTCAAGCTGACGCAGGAACGTACTCAGAACCCGAGATGTCTGGCACAATGCCATTTGACGAGCCGGTTATGTCAGATGACTCTGACTCAAAAGCTCAACCAACACCGAGAAGACGTAGCCCTATTGTTGATTCTGAACACCGCCTGAACTACAAACTGAAACAGGAACTTTACAAACTGCCAAAAAACGTCTCAAGTGTCATGTCTGTGCACCCCCGCGGTACGGTAAAAGGAAAAAAGACACCAAATAGGATGTCAGACCTGACAGTGCACATGTTATTCCGATACACAGTTACCACCGGAAAAGGTTGTTGTGGTGGTGGAGAAGGAAAACCACCCATAAGCAGCTTCACGGTCACCTACGAAAACTATCTGTTGAGGCAAACTCAGGAAAATTGACTCCGTGTGCAGAGGTAGGAGGAAGAAAACGAAGCTCAAAAGCCATTACTTATTCCACCAACCATGTTTTTTTTGGTTAATATACAATATTTGTCCTATGTCTTGTAGTATAAATTATTGGGAGTATTTTGATACCAGAAGGAACACTGTATCACATAAACAGCCGTAAGTAGACTCGAAACTAAATAGATTTTTTCGGGGTGTTTCGTGTCTGCAAGAGTGTCCCAAACGAGTGTTTAGGTAAGATGGCCTGGTGACTTTAGCCGTTTATAGTCTGGTGGCTCGTTTCCCACCATTTAATATTCTATTAATGTATGCATATGCTCTGTTGTGAAGGGAATTTTATTATCATGACTCCATGTACATCCAAAAATAAAATGGTGAAACGAGTATAAATTTGAAAAACATAACAATAGTATAACCATTTCGTGTGTATTTGACGCTAACTGATATGTTCCAGCGTTGTATTATATTTTGCGCTATTCTAACTTACACTTTGTTGATCTTTTACAAACTACAATTGTCTATATTAAGGAAAATGTCTATTGTGAAACACATGATACACAAAATGAAGGGAGAGATAATTACAACAAAAATATAATTGTAAGGACAAGGCAAATAAGTATAAAACATTTGAAGCACCGTTATTCGCGCTTGTGTCGTTGCGTCACCGATAACGGGTAACAGTTCCACCACTTACCACCTACTCTGCGGGTGGGCCGCACGACTATGATTCTGACCGCATTTGTATCATATCACTTGTTTTGGAGAATTTCGCATGCAGATACTTCATTAGATACCAAAGATGTACCGCTGAATAGGACAAGTGTGGTTTGACAACAATCCCCAATGAGTAGAAAACATTTTTGTGTGTTACCGTGTTTGCGCTCACTGTTGAGTATTCTACGTCGTTTTTTTTGGTGCTGGTCTCCCTATAACTTTTTTAGTTGACCCGTATTTATATGAAACATTGTTCTTCTAGAGAATTTTATGGAGAATACATTGGTACCAAAATTAAATACATACATAGAAAATTAATGTCAGAACAGAGAAAAGAGTATACACTTTTAAATGTTTCGGCGTAGTTAAGCCTCAAGCTAGATCAAATCTTGTTAGTACTGATTACTGCCACCAGGTAGCCCACCCCCAGCCCTCAAGGCAACTCCCCATATCAGTTCTGGAGCTGACGAACAACCCACACTGAACCAATGAACCTGGAGAGTGATGAAGGGAAACTCAGGGAGCCACCGGGGCTCCTCCTGAAAGAAGTGCTTCATTACATTCAATGCTGAGTTTCTAGAGGGAGCCCCTTGGTAGCTCTCTGAAGTTAATTAATGACAGAGAGCAGAACAGTACTTACCAGAGAGGAGGAGAGGTGGCAGATACTAGGATGAAGAAATGAACCCAGGCCAGAAAACACATCCTAAAGCAACACACGACTGACTGGGACCAGGAATATTGACTAAATACCGGATTGCCAGAACCCTGTTAGAACACCAAAACCCCAGAGCCAGAATATCAGCCCAGGATATGTTGGAGAAGACCAAGGTCAAAGCCATGTATCTGTGAACATCATGGGCCTCAAAGTAAACTGCAGGCTGTCTAGACTTAATGATGCTGCAAGCCTGAGAAATGAAAGCCTTGGAACTGGGGGCTGAGGAAATAGGGCCAACCAACAAAGCATCTATTGAGATAGAACTGGTGACATTCAGGTAGTGGCAAAGAACTACCACCGGAAACAACAAATAATGTACCCCTGGCTGGACCAACCAAGCATCAATCACCAAAAGACCCCCTCCAGAACCCAGTTGACTTAATCTTTACCAAAAAAGACAAGAAAGGCTGCAAACAAACTGCCCACCAGCATAAAAGGACCAGAATCCCTACCTACAGACGAGAGCCTGAAGCTCTCCAGTCCTACAGTCAGAGATGAAAGCCAATAAGAAGACAGCCTTCAGAAAGACATCATGAGCCAAAGGGTAAACTGTGAACCAAAGGGAACAGGGAAAAACTAGAACTCAGTCAAGAGATCAGGATGGTTCAGGAGGAGCATGAGCAGGCCGAAGGGGAAAAAAATGCATGAAACAACTCATAAAATGGAACAGTGGAGATAGCGACACCAAATGCAAGAAAAAGCGCCTCTGCCAACACCGAATAATAAAAGGCAACAGCATTAGGCATGAGATGCCAATGAAGAAACAACAACAAAAAGTACAGACCAAAACTGACTGAAACCAAAGGAAGATGACAAAGAGACAAGAAGTGATGAAATGAGCATCAGGGAACTTCATGCTGCCACTGCAAGGAAGGACACAGGTTGGACAGCAACAAACCAACCACTACTCCCCACATAAATGGCAATAGACATGTATAACAAAACTCCAGACTTGAAGAGCAGAGAAGTTTGAACCAGCAAAGTACACTGCTGGGCTCTGGCTCTGGCTCGGCTCAGTTTTTTCTTGGCTCTGCCTCTGTTGAAAGAGGCAGAGCCAAGAAAAAAACCCATGACTTTGGACACCAGGCCAGCAGCACCAGAAACAAAGGCTGGGCTGACCACCACTGGTTCTCTGGTGGTTCTCTGGTTCCCTCACCTAAGCATGACTCCAGACTGGACAGCACCTGGATCAACAACTAAACCGGGAAAAAAGGGTAAATGCACCTTCACCTAGACTAGTCCAGTTGAAAAGCATGCACCACGAGCACCTCACAATTGGGGAACAGAGCCATACAGGAGGGAAGGCACCAAGATAGCAGCAAGACAACCCACCCATGAGAACGTTGGACACAGCCTGCATGTGAACTGCGAGGAGAACCAAACCCCGAGAAGCCAGAAGCCAAGCTACCTGAAGTGTCCAACTCCACAGGGCAATGGACCAAGACGATACCCTCCCCCCCTTCCCCTGGTAATTCAGGCAATTAACCACCAGGGAGCAGTCAGAGTGAAACCAAAGCTATCAAAAATATAAAGTAACAAAATATAAATTACTATATAAATTAAAATAAACTACAGAAATTAAACATCACAGGTCAATTCCCCACAGAGACTATGCAGCCCAAAATGCAACAAGAGCCAAGCTCACACAAGAAGCCAGAATGAAAACATGTACATGAAGCCAATGCTAAAATATAGAAACCATACACAAATTAAATGGCCCCTGCAGGACAACAGAGCACAAGGATGGCCAGCAATTAGTTTTGAACCAGAGGGACTTGCCCATGATCTGACGGACTCGATCACTAAAGGCAGCTCCACA
Source organism: Procambarus virginalis (assembly GCA_020271785.1). NCBI lineage: Eukaryota > Metazoa > Arthropoda > Malacostraca > Decapoda > Cambaridae > Procambarus > Procambarus virginalis. The sequence goes on from WNGS01165751.1 coordinate 15,183,748, forward strand.
CACTGCTTCATCCGCAACAGGACAGACAAAGGAGTTGGCTGGAGCCAGGCTGCTTGGTGGCGGTAATTGGTAATAATGAGTTTTGAGGTAGTTTGAGTGAATCACTTGGCTTGTGTGAATTGTTTGCAGAGTTGTTTGGCAGTTTTGTGGCTCGATTTTCTGTGAACCCTCCAGTTGTCCGTAAAGCTTTGCTGACTTTCTAGAGGCTTTTTCGATGGGGTGGCAGACTGTCACCTAATTTACTTGTTGACCTATGTCTCTGTGAGGAGAGCTAGGCTCTGGCCCCTGGTTGGCCAGAGCTTCTGTGACCTTTCAGTAGTATGGAGCAATCTCAGCAAGTTAGCATCAGGAAGCCACTGGGGGCTCTCTCCAGGAAAATCAATAACTAAAATGACTCACACAGGTAGAAGAAGCAGAGGATTTGTGACTGAGTAGGTGGTTAGCTGAATGACTGAAGATGCTAATGAGGTGAAGCAGCATTACAAATGTACCTGTCTGCTTTAACAAGGGTGAATGGAACATGATTGGAGAAGTGTCTGTCCATCAAGGAGAACTGGGAAAGGCAATTTCAGAACAACAGAATTGGAGAGACAAAAATCAGTGTAGAGGAAGTTGAGATGAGGAGCAGTGGAGTAAAATAATAGGTAGAAAAATCAGTGAAGAAGAAAATATAATTAACCATATCTCCTGGTGGAATGGATAAATGAACCATATTTCTTGGTGGAACAGTTAAATTAACCATATCTCTTAGTTGAATGCATAATTGAATCATATCTCCTTGTTGACCAAGCCACACACTAGAAATTGAAGAGATGACAACGTTTTGGTCCATCCTGGATCATTATCAAGTCGATTGTCCACAATCGACTTGATAATGGTCCAGGATAATGATCTTTCAGTCCAGGATGGACTGAAACGTCATCGTCTCTTCAATTTCTAATGCGTGGGTTTGGTCAACATTTTTCAGCCCCATTATAGTGACTTTTCATCTGCATATCTCCTTTTTAAAAGGGAACACGACGTGCAACTGGTGATGGAAGAAGTAAATGAACTATCCCGGTCACTGGCATGGTATGCAGTTCATGACTGGTGATGTAAGAGATGAATGAGTAATAACTATTGAGAGAAAGGCTGCTTGGTAACATCTGACTAAAGTGAGGAGCATCTGCTTCTATAACTGATAACAGAAAATGGTGTCAATACAACAGGTGCAAAAGAGGAAGGTATGGAAAGTAATTATCAGAAGAAATGTGATGTGATTGCTGATGGTGAGACATTATTATTTAGAAAATAAATATATGGTACATTATTGATGAAGAAATAAAATGTATGTATTTTCTAGATAATGGGCACATTTTGTGATTCATTTGAGGAAAATGTTCCATCTTACGACAAAATATAATTGGGAATTATAATAATTTGAAAAAAATTGTAATGCAACATTTCCACATATAATTTGTGAAACTAATAATTTTAAGAAGAAAATGTCTACAAATTGTTTGATGTAAAACAGTAATTAAATACTGAAGATAATTTTTGGATGAATTATTTCAAATTAATGAGAAATATTAAATGCTTGGTGAGCTTTAATATGTAAAGAATGAAAGTAATTTAGAATTTATCACATAAATAATAATGTTCCAAAATTATGATCTGGCTTGGGGAGAGAGGAGACCTGTAAAGCACATGTTGACTTGCACAATGAAGTCATTAATAGGATTTGAATAACTCCTAGTCATAAAATTCGTGCAAACACTAAATTAACTGTGGCCCTATAAAAGAAGTCATAAATGTATCATAAAAATGATATGAAAATAAAGAGTTAAGACATTGAGGAAAATAGATGAAATAAAAGGACAAACCATTTTAATGAGAAAATAGACAAGGCCACCATTAGACACCATACATGGAAAACAGGAGTGAGAAATAGAGAGAGAGTGCAAAATGTCCAGGTCTATAAATATCTACAATGGGGCCATGGAACAACAAGTACCCACATTAGCATGTCCAAAACAAGTAACCCAAGCTGGGAAGGACAACACGCACAGCACTAGCCAGAGGGAGGTGGATATAACAGCCAGCAAGATGTTGACACAGTACATCTATCTGAATTGTGGTTTGTTATGTGAGGTGGGAGGATATATTACATTTTATCAAGGTTATACATAGTGAGGAAACACTGATGATGATTGGTCTCAATAACAAAACAACCATTAGACACTGAAAAATACATAATTCAAAATTTAACATTTGTAATGAAGGAAGGGACACACTGATGAAGGTATACTGGGAGGGACACTGATGAAGGTATACTGGGAGGGAGGGACACACTGATGAAGGTATACATGGGTGAAAGGTACACACTGATGACAGTATACAAGGGTGAGGAGGGAGACACTGATGAAGGTATATTGGGAGGGAGGCACACTGATGAAGGTATACTGGGAGGGAGGGAGACACTGATGAAGGTATACAAGAGTGAAAGGGAGACACTGATGAAGGTATACATGGGTAAAAGGGACACACTGATGAAGGTATACATGGGTGAGAGGGAGACACTGATGAAGGTATACATGCGTGAAAGGGAGACACTGATGAAGGTATACTGGGAGGGAGGGACACTGATGAAGGTATACATGGGTGAGAGGGAGACACTGATGAAGGTATACATGGGTGAGAGGGAGACACTGATGAAGGTATACATGGGTGAGAGGGAGACACTGATGAAGGTATACATGGGTGAGAGGGAGACACTGATGAAGGTATACATGGGTGAGAGGGAGACACTGATGAAGGTATACATGGGTGAGAAGGAGACACTGATGAAGGTATACATGGGTGAGAGGGAGACACTGATGAAGGTATACCAGAGAGAAGGGTGGCAGGGAGGCTGGGAGGTTGCATAACACAGCATTATCATTGAGCAAGACACAGCAGAGGAGCAGATGGTGGTGAAGGTCGTGGCTATAATTAACAACACCTCACCCAAGAGTGACAAGAAAACTGTTAAAGGCAGAAATCAAGCAACAAATTGAAATTGTTAGTATTAGCTCTATACATATCATCTGAAGAATAATTAGAGGATAGTGAAGAGATTTGGACATTGACTGCAGCATAAGTGGTGGAGGTTAGTCATCCTAGACATTACATGCATCACTCTGTGGCACAGTAAACAGGGAACTATCAATAACATTCCCACACAAATCAAACCACTGAAAAACTTGCCACCATATAAGAGACACAACTAACTTTCAAGCAATAAAGTGTCTTTATGAGGCATGCTTGAAAATGACTCTAGCATGATCTAGTGTCTTGGTGTTATTTGTGTACATTAATGGTGGCTAGTTAATATATGGTTTGTCTTACATACAGCCTTAGTATAGTATTCAAAATTAACATAACTCCTCAAGTACTGTCAGTTTATCAATATATCTGACACCTTCGTGTATAATTCAAAGCACAGCGTGTATTTTATCAACAAAGAAATCAACTATATAAATCTCACTCGGCATTGTTCTCACATTGGTGCCAATTTACATAATAGTGCCCAACAGACAAATGTGAAACAATTAGCTTGCACACTATTTTTTTTTCAATTTGTTGCAAAATACTATAACTGTCTCAGATGTAATTAAATTTTGTATATAAATATTATTAGTTTGAGTCTTGGATTCATCCGTTCACCCACTGTTTTAAGTAATAACCTCCTAAGTTTACATAGGGTCTCCTATTCCCTCTGACAGGGGTCTCAGGGGTAATATAACGGGGCTCTCATTCTCCCCCTTACACAGCGTGGACTCCACGCTCCAGCCTGGAGTCCATATCTAGTCAAACACAAAATGAAGTTAGAAAAAGTTCAGAGGTATACCACCAGGCTAGTCCCTGAGTAGAGGGGTATGAGCTACGAGGAAATATTACTGGAACTAAACCTCACAGCACTGGAAGACAGAAGAGTTAGGGAGACATGACCACTGCCTATAAAATTCTCAGAGAATTGACAGGCTAGATAAAGATAAATTGTTTAGCATGGGTGGTATGCAAACAAGGAGACACAGGTGGAAACTTAGTACCCAAATGACCTACAGGAACATTAGAAAGAACTTGTTCAGTGTCAGAGTACTTAACTAATGGAATGCATTAGGCAGTGATGTGGTGGAGGCAGACTCCATACATAGTTTTCAAGTGTAGATATGATACAGCCCAGGAACCTGTACTGTGCACATGCGTGCTTCACACTAACACATGAGGGGGTCCACAGTTTGTCTCTCCTAGAGTCCAGGTGAATCGATTGTTTTTTGTTATATGATAAAGAGTGCTTGGAAGACAGGACACCAGGAGCGAAGCTATTATCCTGTAACTACACTTAGGTAATTACCAGTTGATTGATAGTTGAAAGGCGGGATCAAAGACCTGAAGCTCAACTCTTGCAAGCACAACTAGGTGAGTACAGGGGGGTTCTCATTCCCCCCTTCCACAGGGTCTCTCATTCCCCTTCCATGGGGTCTCATTTCACCCTTCCACAGGGTCTCTCATTCCCCCCTTCCACAGGGTCTCTCATTCCCCCCTTCCACAGGGTCTCTCAGTCCCCCCATCCTTATATAGGGTCTCTCATTTCATCTTACTCAGCCCTTGCACAGTGATGGTTGTAGTGGCTATGGTGGTGTTGTCTATAGTGGTATTTGCCTATAGTGGTAGTTGTTGTGGTTATAGTGTTGTGTCTTTAGTGGTGGTTGTGGTTATTACAGTGGCTGTGTCTATAGTGATGTTCGTAGTTATTATAGTGGGTGTGCTATTGTGTGGTTGTAGCTATTGTAGGTGTAGCTATTGTTATTGGTAATTACCTAAGTGTAGTTAGAGGATGAGAGCTATGCTCGTGGTGTCCCATCTTCCTATCATGACTATTGTGCTGGGTGTGGCTATCATGGTGGTGTGGTTATAGCTATAGCAGTGGTTGTGGTTATTTGTGGAGGTTGAGTAATTACCTAAGTGTAGTTACAGGATGAGAGCTACGCTTGTGGTGTCCCGTCTTCCTAGCACTTTGTCATATAATGCTTTGAAACTACTGACGGTTTTAGCCTCCACCACCTTCTCACCTAACTTGTTCCAATGGTTTACTACTCTGTTTGTGAAAGTGAATAATATAGCTTAGGCCTCTCAATTCTGGTACTAAATTAGTGTAAACCTCTGAAACTTTCTTCAATTTCTGTTATGCGTTCACAAAGTGTGGAATACATGCTAGTATCATATATTGATGTACGATCTCGAACCCATTGATGATGTGCATGTGTATCGAATTTTGTAAACTAGCTCATCAGATTGTAAGCTTGCTTAGCTAAATGAATTGTGGTGTGCAGTCCCTGAGCCCATTAATGTGCCTTTGTAACCCTTTCCACTACCTGCCCACAGATGGGTAATGGGGTGCATAATAATGAGGACTAAACCTAAATATGTTGAGTCATAAATACCATTCAAGGATATATAATTTTAACCATATTAAATGTTTTACTGGAAAGATTCATG
>WNGS01165751.1:15195936-15207996 GCA_020271785.1 Procambarus virginalis
TGAATAATGGTTACAGCCTTCAATGAATGCTTGAAAGTTTGCTTTGCTTTGGATCTGCATTCATGATTCCATGAACTACTACTTATGCTAATTATTTGCACAGGAGATCACTTCATGACCTGTGATACCCACACAGCACTCGTTAGCACTATGAGAGAGAGATCTGGTATAATGTATACATAACATTATTTTTAGGAGAACACAAATGAGGAGTTATGGCAAGATATAACACAAATGTATAGTTGGTTATCACTACTACCTGTACTACACACTTTTGGGAAGAACTACATAGGGCAAACTGTACACACACACACACACACACACACACACACACACACACACACACACACACACACACACACACACACACACACACACACACTCTTTACATATACATTACAATAATAATTTTAGGATACACGCATTTTAGGGCCATTGTACTCAAGAACTGCAAGAGCATTTGAACTGTACAATAATAGTTTTAATATTCAAGAACAACGAGAGAGTTCATAAAGTGCAAAAACATCTACAAACTTTTACATCAAAGGCCTGGTTATATTGAAAAAGAAAAGTCATGACTCATTTGGATTACTCTGGCTTATAAGTTAGGTTTGGAAGTAGATGGCAATGGGTTCAGGTGTACAAACCAAATGATGGTAAAAATTTATAATTTACAAAAATACAAGGAATAGAGTGGGATATTCCGAGTCGGGGGACAATCTAATACATTTGCATAACATGGAAAGTGACTAACAAATTAGCCCAAAAATTGGTACAGTACTCAAAAGATTACACTGTTGCTAATATGAAATTTCGAAAATAATATTACTATAATAATAAAAACTAATATAAATTGGAAAAAACTTGTGAATATTTTGGGACTGAGGTGACAATGAATTTAAAGTAGGTGGCACTATTGTTAAAACTATGGTAATGAGGAAAGCATTAAATTTGTTACAAAAAATCTCTGGATTTGAAAGATAATTTGGAAGTGGAAAATAATCTATAATTAACAAAAGAAACATAAGCCCTGTGATTAACTTAGCTACAAAATAGCAGCAAAAATATTAGACTTTAAATAAACATCAGATAAAAACTACGGAGAAGAAAACAATTTAGAGGTTTGAGAGAACATGCTAGGACTATGATGGACAAAAACTGAGGAGAATATAAAATTACATGCTGAGCAGTGCAGAACTTACACAAAGAGATTAAAAGTAAAATAAGACTATCTAGGGGAAAAATAAGGTTATCTAGAGAAAAATAAGGATATCTAGGGAAAAACAAGGCAGGCTATAAAAAATTTGGACATAACTATAAAGCTAGCAATATTTTGGGAAAAAATTTCCTCAAGCCAAAAACAAAACTGGAAATTCCTTATAAAGGAAAAGATGACTTGATATAAGAAGCCACAAAAGACCAGCTAATGAGAGATGTAGTGATTGGATTTTCATTATGATGTTGGTATTACAATGATCAAAAACATTTTACAGTATGAAGGTTCATTGAGTTTTAAAATAAAGTCACTTGAGGAATTTATGCAAAACATTCAATGATAAAAAAAATGTATTTGATAACTGACTTCTAAGTATACTTAAGGTAGGAGATTCAAAAATGGTCTCCAATAAAAAAATTGAGAAAAAGTTAAATGAAATAAAAATAATAAGCATTTAAAAAATGTAATGAAGTAGTGCTATATGATATCTTGAAATATAACAGCACATGAAAAATCAAGCCCTTTAAGTACTATAGTGTGAGTTACATAAGTTGAGGTCGAGGCTCTGATGACAGAAACTGGCACCCCAAGATCCATTAATTAGAACCCAAAAAATAAAAAATACAATACAGTACAGTATATCAAACTGGTAGACGTGGAATGGTCGACATGTAGAACTACTAGTGCTACATACACGGGACAAAACTGGAGCACTTTTCAATATCGGGGAGAGGGAGTATACCTGGTCTCAGGCAGGGTTCTTAAGGGTTGAAACAAGAACCATCAACATCAAGAGCCTTCTTAGGCTGGTCATCACACACATCATCAGAGCTCTGGCACCCACAAGCCACTGTATTCTCAGTGGCTGCACATTTATTTCTTTAATATAAATGACTCAACCAAAGCTAAGTCATCAATCCCTGATTTATAGTTGCTAATTTTACATACATAAATGGTATATTGTACAAAGTCAAAAGTTTGGTTAAAGATGGCAATCTATTCGGTTTGATATTATGGATATACAGTAATATTACAAAAAAATCCTAACAAATTGAGGGTTGTGGTCAACAGTTTCTTGTGAGTAAAACTGCCTCAGTAGCAATGATTTCTAAAAATCTGCATGCATCGAAGAAATCATGCCATCATGCTCCGATTAAATCTTAGAACATGCACAAAGATTTGCAGAGTAATTCACCATTATATATTTTTTACATTGTTCTATAATTATTATACAGTACAGTAACTCAGATATGTTGATACACCCAGAGGCTGTGCAGAGGTTTTTCAATGAAACTGTAACCCATATAGATATTGTGCAAACAAACAAAAAAAGACAGCTGTACCAGAGGTCCCAGACATTCGTTCAACTGACATATCATAGAGTAATAAGTGATTTTACAAGAAAGCAGAAAGCAAAAGTATTGAGAATAATAATCATTCTCTACAAAATCCTGTATTAGATGCATCTAAAAGTGAATCCAGAAAATAATGTACAGTATATACATAATCGAGCTTCTAGATAGTTACAAGAATAGAAAAGCAATATATGTCACACAGATGGATGTAATATTTGAATTTGTAGAGTAGAGTAATCTTCTAAGATAATGGCCATCACCCAAGAAATAAGAGACCGAGGACAAACATAGAGAACGTGTTAACATAAGCAGCAAGTGGGGGGGCTGGAGAGGGAAGATGGGACATGAGTCAAGTTGACAGATTAGGTGACAGGAGAAAGCAATGAATATGAAATATAAGATTGGTAACAGAAGAAAATTTGGAGACAAGATACTTAAGTTTGTAGAATATCCTGTCCTCCTTGGAATTATTTATTCATGAGTAATTATTTCACAAACATGAAAGCATTTAGGTAAAGTTTTCCTCCTTAGTGCAGAGAAAATACTTTTGACATGATGCAAAATATGCCACACTACTTGCAATAATTAACATGGCTTTACTAGCAGTCTCAACTACATTACTAGCAGTGGTTCTACATTATTTCTACTTTATTACTTTGCAGTCCATTCAGCTGGCTACTTTACCTAATAACATTATACATAAAATCAGGCAGTAACTCAAGAAGAACACTGTGATAATTTCAATACAGCTTGTATAACTTTGTAAGATAACTTTTCCCTTACTAACACTGGAAGAACTTTTCTTTCAAAACAAGTAATCTAGAAATGCTGGGAATAATGTACACTATACTGAATACAGACTGGATTTCAAGAGTTGTAGTAATGAACTGTACTTGGATACATGACTGACAAAAAATTAAGCATTGAATGCAGTGAAATACTCTTTTCTGGTGAGCTTCCAGTAGATACCCAAGCTTACACAGTACACACGTACTAGCAAGACTTAACTTCACACTCCAAACCTTAAAGACCCATCTGTTGCCTATTGACTCACTCTATGAGGTAAGTGAAGCCTTGAAATAATATCTTACAATAACCAAAAGGTGTGGGTGCAAGAAAATAAGTGACTGGTTGAAGGAAAGTAGAGACCCCTAATAACTAAGGCTAATGATCGTTACCTGGAAGTAAACAACCTCAACTTTGATGTGCCCAACTGCCATGAGATGGTAGCCCGGGTCATTCAGGTTCCCAGCCAGCTCATTCCCTCACCTTGAAGCTACCTATACTCTAACCTCATGGAAGAGACAGGAACAAGGCAGGGATGGGAAACTATTGCAGGCCCACCAGAAAAGGGCATTATATTACATTTAATGTTATATTTTTGGAGAACTGGGATTACCTGTGGAAAAAGAATGGTTGAAGATGAGGACTTGGAGCAGAAGTTATTAGGTGTCCTCAAAATGTCTAAGTGCAACGTAGGCACAGTGAGACCAAGGGAAGTCCAACAAGGAATGCAAAACTAACACTATGTTGACCTCTCAGCAGCCTGGCCCTGGACATTAACCATGGTAACAGTAGCAAAAATGCCATCTCGGCAGTAAACTTGCCCACATCACAGTGTGAGGATGCACAATTGCTAGCTAAAGTAAACCACCTCTGATACATGGGCTTGGGAACAAGGAACTTTAGAATTGGGTAACCAACAATGTACCCACTGCCTCAGAATAAGTAGTAAACAAAAAAAGTCACACCTCCAGCTGAACAAACCAAATGTCAATGAACAAAGGAATGACCAAAGTCTCATTCTTAGCCAAGAAAAAAGAAAAGGCTGTAAGTGAAGAAAATGACCCCTGAGACCAAAAGAGCAAATTACATGCCCTCAGCAAAGCTCCCCAATCCTACAGTGGTATCAAAAGAAAAGTTGCCATAAAGACGAACTCCAACAGAGAGAGAAATCTGCAAGCAAATATAGGACAAGAACTCCAACACGTGATCAAAGACCATGATGGTTTCAGAGTAGTGGGAACTGGTCAGAAAAGTAAAAAACAACTGAAAAGGGAGGGGCGAGGTGAGATGAAAACCACTTCAAAATGATAGTTCTGCCATGGCCAAATGATATGAGGTGACAGTACTAGGTATCAGCTGAGGATCCAAAAAATGCCAGGGCAGAAAAACAACACCATAGCCACTGACACAGAGGGGCAGATGCTGAAGAGAGAGGAAGAAGCGGAAGGCCTGCCAAGTCACCTGTTGCCACAAAGAAGTATTCAAACATGAAACAAAGAGGTCTGCTTCCTAGCATCCATACCAATCATACAGCATACAAGCTGCAAGATCTAGAAATTTTACACACTAAAATCAGTGGAGAGCTTAAACTCCCACACCTAAACTCTCAGTGTAGGAGGCCATATACCACCATATAGGTAAGAAAAATATGTAAAAGACCCAATACAATCAAGTGTACACATCCAAGACCGTCCTTCTCAGCCTCTCTTGTACTTATTGGAGATGTTTTCTTAGCTTAGGATGTAGGTGGAATGTGGTTGTGGTTAGCTTGTGCTGGACGGCTTTGTTGTGGTGTAGGTGCTGCCTCTTTGTGGCACTCGAGGGTGGCACTAAACTGGCTGTTCGATAGTTAGTCTCTTTGATGCCAAATTTTGCTTGGGATGTCTTTTTAAGTATATGTTATACACTTGTTTGTTTACAGTTTAGGCTGGATTAAGTATTCTCCAGTGTCACCCTAGTACCAGTATAACATGGTGAGAACAGTTTGACCAGTTCCCAGCTGCATAAAATGTTAACCCATGAATGTGTCCGATCCTAACCAGAGATCAGAAAGATCTTGACTTGGGGAGCATTTGTCACAATTTGTTACAATTGCTTAAAGTAAGTCACATTTTACTATGCATACTTCCAGTAAGTTAAAAATGGAATAAAAGCATTCTTCTTGGTTACCACCTGCACTCTATCCTAGGAGCACCAGATTATATTTTTAACTAACTTGGACTTCTTTAACATATGACAGATGAAGAATTTACAATAATTTTTTATCTCTCAGGGTTTAACATTTTTATATTTTAGGAAGAGTAATATTAAAACAAAATAATGCTGGATGGTGAAATTCTAGAGTGCATAAAGCCAGCGATGAACTGTAATGATAGCCAATTTCTGGGTGAGCCCCGGTGGCTTCCTGAAGCTACTAGTTGATATACAGTAGTGGCAGATTGCAAGGTGCTATAAGTCATGGAGCTCTTATTGGCCTACTGGGGACCACAAGCCCCCTCAGAGAGATGCATGGAGCAGCAGCTCTATGAAAAATTGTATGTAAATTATTCATATCAGCCACCACCAAGGAAATGAACCTTGGGGAAAGCCACACCCAAATCGAACTGATACAGGGAGAGGGGATAGGAAAACCCCTCCCCCTGACACAAAAGATCCTCTGCAGAAGGCACCAAGGCCCATGAAAGGTCAAACGAGACACAAGGGGCCCAACTCCGACTCTGCCCAAGACCCGGGAACTGCAGAAGATGGACCCAGAGCAGAGCTATCGTCCATGCCCACAATCCAGTATAGAAAAGTAGAGTCTAAGGAAGAGGCCTCAGAAGAGGGGGCCAGCCAGAAATACCCAGAAACCTCAGCAGTACCAGAAGGCTCAACTATCCACACCCTCCACACCAAGTTGGAAGGGGCAAACCCTGGAACTGGCCACGCCCCATCCAGAGAACCCTGACAGTGCAAATACAGTACTCAAGAAGTGCACAGGGAGGTAAACCCTAAGTACATGCAGCTCCATGCATGTTAAAGTCCTGGCTCACGCTGCACAAATGGGCACAGGAAAGGCCCTAAAGGCAAAACACCACTTAATTGACAACAGGAGACTGGAGCCAGAGTGAACTGAGGAGGCAACCAGGTACGAACACATCAGTACAAGAACTGGTGGTGGAGCAGCCGGCTGACTCAGTCTTCCTCCCTCTTCCCCCACAAACGAAGGGGGAGAGGAGGGGCAAATTAGCTTTTAGTTTCACGAATTTTCACGCATTTGTTTACATTGTTGGGGGAGTTCTTTTGATTCTTTTGGGACTGCAGTCTGGTTTTCTAACCAAGCAGTGGTCTTTTTTTTCTGTGACTTTCTTGGTGCCTTCCCTTGGTGATGGCTGATATGAATAAATTTGAATAAAGTAGAGCCACTGCTCCCTGTACCTCTCTGAGGGAAGGGGGGGGGCAGGTCCTGGCTCGTGGTCCCCGGTAGACCAATATAAACTAGGAAACTGATGGCACCTTGTCTGTCTGGCACTATATCAGTATAGAAGCTTCAGGGAGCCACAAGGGGGCTCCCTCCAGAAAAAAATATATTAATTATTTTAATTATTCGAGTGAGTACTGTAAGTATTCCTATATTTTATATACTTTTAAAATTGTGTTTTGCAACTTGCACTGTGATACTTAAAGGTAGAAACAAGTAAATCCTTCATAGAAGTGCTTGAAAGGTGTTCAGCTTACAAAAGCACTAATCAACACTCATCAAAGGTGTTCATCAGTATCCATGCAATACCAACACCATATATCAAGGTTTCAAACTGAAGTCCAAGTAGGCAATGTAAACAAAACATCTCAGAAAATAGGCACTCACAATTTTAGGCTTGAAGGGCGGCTGAACTTCTCGGTTCTCTATCTTTCCCAATCGAGTCTTCTGAAGAATGGATGTGTTCGAACATCCTCTTCACCCTTGTAGCCACACCCTAGTCGTTTCTGGGGCAGCTTGGTCAAGAACTGAGAGAGAAATGGCCTTTTGTTTCTAGTGACCACCACATGCCCTTACTTCTTAGTGCCTACTTAGATAAATACTTCCATAAAATTAAGGTCAAGTTTGATAAATTAAAATAATATTAACAGTAATGCTGAGTTTTCTGTTCAATGCCTTTTTGAGAATAGGTATTAATTATTATTATTATTACCCATTTTGAACAGTAATTATGATTTAGTACAGGGAAGTTTTTAAATACAGTAAATTTCAAAAGTATCATGTTCTCTGCATATCAGATCAAGAAATACCAAGTAGAAAGAATATCATAACATATTTATTCAGTAACAGAGTGGTTTGGGGATGGAACAACTTTTTAAATTAAGTTGTGTCAAAACTACTACTAGTTTTAAGTCTAAATTTGACCAAATTAATAATGAAAATGGTCCCTGGGCATAACATTCCTCATGTAATTATAATAAGGTAAGTACAGTACAGTACATGCTATGGGTTTAAGTCATATGAAACACTAAACAATTCGTTATTTTATATCATTTGCAATGGAAACACACTAAGGCAAACACAAGTACATAAATATCATAAACTATAATGTATTTATTGTACAGAATATAAATTTAGTTTTAAGTGTATTCTGATGTAAACTTACACCTTTGCAGCATTCCTTAGCTTCTTTGGACAGTGACTTTGGGTATGAAACATTATGGTCAGTAATGGCAGCAAAAAGCTCCTCTCATCTTCTCCATCAAATGGTGGCTGCCCGACCAACATCTCGTAGAGCAGGACACCATACGCCCACCAATCTACGCTCTTCCCATATGGCTGATACAAAATAATCTGCAAACCACATCAGAACCTTGATCACATAAGTCATTTTAAATATTTTGTAAAGTAATGAGTTTAGTTAAACAAATTTCTTCTTAAACTAAGTTTCAATAATCTATGCAACCTCAGAATGTATGTCTATTGAAAGTAAAGTTTATCATTGCATGTACAACTTCTAAAAGAGATTCAAAAGTAATGTATACTTCAAGTTGATACCTATCATAAACCTCAAAATGAACCTCTGAGATACTAACCTCTGGAGCAATGTAATCTGGAGTTCCACAGAAAGTCTTTGTAGTTTTTTCTCCTGTAATACCTTCTTTGCACATGCCAAAATCAGCAATCTTAATGTGTCCATCTTGATCCAAGAGTACATTGTCTAATTTCAGGTCACGATACACAATACTACGGGAGTGCAGATAGAACAATCCAATAGCAATCTCTGCCGCATAAAACCTGCCAGCAGAACCACTTCCTCAATATTCGATACAATGCATCAAGGAAACAAAAATCTAAACAAAAGAATAAAGACAACATATTTTTGCATATTCAGCACAGTACATATAATTAAAAACCCAACATTGAATGTAATGAAACACTAGTTTCTGGGTGAGCCCCGGGGGTTCCCTGAAGCTATCCCACTGATACTGTATAGTGCTATCCTATTTGGGGTCATCAGTCACAGAGTTCTTGTTACCTACCAGGGACCAGTGCCAGAACCTGGCTCCCCTCAGAGAGCCCCAGGGAGGCTCAATGGCCTATGAGCACTTTACATTTAAAGTATGTCATACTTGCCATCAACCGCGAAAGGTGCCCAGAAATATAGGCGAATCAAAACAGACCACTGTTTAGTTGAAAATTGCGAGCTGCATCCTCAAAAGCTATGAGGATAGCTTAAGAAACTCAGTCTGACACCTCTAACAGGAGTGATGTGATCATTACATATGCAGTGCCATCTTAACACATGGGCATAGTAGGCAGTTGCCCAGGGAGCCCCATGATTCTAGGGGCTCCACTGCTGCCAAGTGCTGCCATATTGTTCATAAGAGATCTCTTGGCAGAGTGGATAATTACTTGATCTTGCTGGAAAGGCCTTTGATTCAAATCCCTTTTCAACTGTATTTAAAATATAAATAATTTGTGCATAACTATCTGACTGTAATCCTGTACTTTAGCAGATGGGTGTGGCCCATCATCTGGGTAGGGGGGCCCCCAGTGCATTGCTTTCCCCAGGGGCCTACAATGGCTGTTAAGACGGACTCATAAATAGCAGATATTGGGATAAAAAGAAAGGTGGACAAGAACAGCCTTTTAAAGTGAAAGAAAATAAAGGAAGAAGACATGGAGACAAACTGGAAACTTAAATGAGTTAAAATAATGTAAGAAAATACTTGTACAGTATCCTGTACAGGTGATACAGAAGTGAAATGCACTGAAATAAATCATGGAAGCCACTCCATCCACAACTTTAAAGCCAGAAATGACATGAATTTGAATGTCAGTAAAATTAAAAAAGTAAAACCCAGGTACAATAAAGCTAGTAGGCAGGGCACAGAGCTAGATCTCACTTACCCATAGTCACTATTAGTAAAGCACGGTTAGTCAATATTGTACTTTGCTCAAGGCAATTACTAGTTTACTGCAGATACTGAGACTCCCTTACAGAGTGCTACTTGATAGTTTTGACTGTTTTCAAATATGATTTAAAGGGGTTTTGAGTGCTATGAGAGTGCCTTTCTACTTGACACCATGCACTGCATTGAACAACCACAAAGAAACCTTTACACCAGTTTGACACCACAAAAGGATATTCAAATAGACCTTGCTGTACAGATGCAAAGTGCTGTCCTGGCTTCATATCTTGACCTATGCACCCATTAGGATCTCTAGTAACCTTAGGGCTTAGGAGGAAACAGTGTCAAGATCAGCAAGATGCTTTCAAGGGCAATGAATGATTTTCTTTCCTCTTGATACTAAGCTCACTTTATATTTGAACATGACCTATTGAGTGGGAATCTAATCCCATTTATTCCAGATTTAGCACCTGACATAGGTACTAAACAAGTGGGCAAAATGTTTCTTTCACCCTGATGTCCCTGTTACCTAGCAGTGAATAGGTACCTGGGAGATAGACAGCTGCTACGGGCTGCTTCCTGGGAGTGTGTAACAAAAAGGAGGCCTGGTCGAGAACCGGGCCGAAGGGACGCTAAGCCCCCGAAATCATCTCAGGATGACCTCAAGACAGATCCAAAGATAGGTTTTAAATTTGTGGCAAGAAAATAAAATTCAAATCCAAAATAAGATTATGACTATAATCTATAATCTAATAGAATAAGACATTAAATTATGGTATGAACCTAGATAGTAAGCCATATAGATTTCCATAAGATATATATATGCAAATTCAGCTGAAAAAAGGAAATTAATATGTATGTTAACTAATCTGGCACTGCAAATGACAAATATACAGAGATTCTAAGAAGTTTGCAAGTAAATGCTTTAGCATGGAAAGAGATACTTTCATACATATTACATACAGTATTTATGATCAACGTGAATTACAAGCCTATGAGGAAAGTGAGGCAATATGTAATAGGTACATACACAGCAACAGGTTCCTTGAACTTGCCACACTGTTGGATCTGGAACATGAGATCGCCACCATTCACATACTCCATCACAAAGTATAATCGGTCCTGCAAAACACACAATATAAAATCATCATATCACAGTGATTACTTCTGGAACTTATTCATTTTTACTCATAGATTACCCATTGAATTATTAATATCAGTTAAATTATTATAAATATATAGTATTAGAAACTGGAGAGGAATTAATTACATGAGGATGATTAAGAACGTATTTCTGATCTCCTAAACTGGAATATTTTATTACTGTACAAACAAAATTGTAAGATTTTATAACAAATGTAAATGAGGGGACTTTACATGTCCCATCACATCATTACATGGTGCCCCCTCTCTCTCTCTCTCTTGTTTGCCTCTTCTATTATCCCTGTACACTCACTAATTCACTTTCAGTGCTGTCAAGACATTCATTCTGGATTATATACATAATGTGATGTTGAAGATATTGTAGACAAAACCATGTATATTATTTTAAATAAATAAAACTTACCCAGACTGAAAAAAAACTAACTTAATTAAATCAACTTAAAACACTGTAAACTTACAAAAATACAGTCCGTAAATCAACCAAGTTATCACACCTACTGGCAAAACACAAAAATCTACTAAGAGTACTCCCACCTCCTACAAAGCAGATATTTACTGTAAGCACAGAGTACTTATACCTGCATAACCATAAAGGCCCACCTGCTCTAGTCAAGACATTTGATACAACCTTGGATATGGACCACTTGGGGTACTAACCCATAGATTCCAGAAAAGAGGATATGGCCAGAGTACTTCACCACAAAGGAAGTAGCTGAATTAAATCTCCCGGGCTTAAGCAATAGACTACCAGTGCATTGTCCAAGTGCAACTGACCAAGATCGTGCCTTGAGATTAACTGCAACCAAAGCTGGAGGCCCAAGGGAAAGCTGAAGACGGAGCTATCAAGCCTCAGTATACTGGACCTGATTTACACCTGATTAATACCGATTTAATTGAGGCAGCAACATACCTAACAATATCAACAAGCAATACTAACAATATTGCTAACATGAGAAATAACATTTAACAGTCAATAAGTATCAGTGAAGCGACAAGACGATCTAAATAGGGTTATGAAATGGTCAAAAGATGGTTTAAAATAGGGGTATGAAATGGTCAAAAGATGGTTTAAAATAGGGGGTTATGAAATGGTCAAAAGATGGTTCTAAATAGGGTTATGAAATGGTCAAAATATGGTTCAATAGGGTTATGAAATGGTCAAAA
>WNGS01165751.1:15216745-15268735 GCA_020271785.1 Procambarus virginalis
GACAAGACTAAGGAAAACAGAGGGGGGCATATACAGAAAGGACAAGGAAATCTGCGAGGCACTGAATGCCAGCTTCCATGGAGTGTTCATAACCGAGCCTGAGCAGCTCCCATTGTTAGAAGAGATTGCCCTAGATGAAAGACTATCAGATATAGAGGTGACAGCAGAGGAGGTATGAAACAGTTGACAACACTGGATGCACTAAAATGGTGGACCAGACAAAGTATCACCGTGGGTACTAAAAGAGGCAGCGCAGGCCCTCAGAGTGCCTCTGGCAAGGATCTTTAATGAATCACTTATATCGGGAGAATTGCCCATTGCTGGAAGAGGGCAAATGTTGTACCGATTTTTAGAAAGGTGTAGGAAGGAGTCACTTAACTATAGACCTGTATCACTGACAAGCATCCCCTATGAAATACTTGAAAGAATAATTAGGCTAAGACTGGTTGCACACCTAGAGAACGTTAGGTTTGTAAACAAACATCAACATAGGTTCTGGAAAGGGAAATTTTCCCTAACAAACCTTTTGGAATTCTTGATAAAATAACAAGAATAAGACAGGACAGAGAAGGTTAGGCAGACTGCATATTTCTGGACTGCCAGAAAGCCTTTGATACAGTCCCGCACATGAGGCTGCTATTCAAACTCGAGAGGCAGGTGGGGGGGGAGGAAAGGCCTAGCATGGATTAGAACTACCTAACAGGAAGGAGCAGAGAGTTACGGTAAAGGTGCGAGAAGTCGACTGGCGAACAGTAACAAGTGGAGTACCACAAGGATCGGTGCTGGGACCAATTCTATTTCTTGTATATGTTAACGACATTTTACGAGTGTAGAGTCCTACATGTCGATGTTTGCGGATGACGCAAAGTTGATGAGAAGAGTGTGACAGATGAGGATTGTAGGATCCTCCAAGAGACTTGAACAGGTTGCAGGGATGGTCAGAAAAATGGCTACTGGAGTTCAACACGAGCAAATGTAAAGTTATGGAAATGGGACTAGGTGATAGACCAAAGGGACTGTATACAATGAAGGGGAATGCCTGCCTGTGACGACACGAGAAAGAGACCTGGGCGTGGACGTAACACCTAATCTATCTCCTGACACACATAAATAGGATAACGACAGTGGCATACTCTACACTGGCAAAAGTTAGAACATCATTCAGAAACCTAAGTAAGGAGGCATTTAGGGTGCTTTACACTGCCTACGTGAGACCAGTCTTAGAGTATGCTGCCTCATCATGGAGTCCCCATCTGAAGAAACACATAAGGAAACTGGAAAAGGTTCAGAAGTTTGCAACAAGACTCGTCTCAGCATTATGAAGGATGGGTATGAAGAGCGCCTGAAGGAACTGAGCCTTACGACACTAGAAAAGAGAAGGGAGAGGGGGGTATATGATAGGAACGTATAAAATACTCAGGAGAATTGACAGAGTGGACACAGATGAAATGTTCACACGGAATAGCAACAGAACGAGGGGACATGGGTGGAAGCTGGAAACTCAGATGAGTCACAGGGATGTTAGGAAGTTTTCTTTTAGTGTGAGAGACGTGGAAAAATGGAATGCACTAAAGGAGCAGGTTGTGGAAGCAAGTTCTATTCATAATTTTAAAACTAGGTATAATAGAGAAATAGGACCGGAGTCATTGCTGTAAACAACCGATGGCTTGAAAGGCAGGATCCAAGAGTCAAAGCTCGATCCTGCAGACAAATAGGTGAGTACACACACAGAGGAAGACCGTGGCACAACACTCAACACAGGGGCCGTGCTGAATAGACAGCTCTTGGGACTCGTAATCCCAGGCCTGGGTTTGATGCCGGCTGCCGGCGGAAACAGATGGCCAGAGTTTCTTTCACCCTGATGCCCCTGTTACCTAGCAGTAAATAGATACCTGGGAGTTAGACAGCTGTTACGGGCTGCTTCCTGGGTGTGTATGTGTGTTAGAGAGTAATATATGTAATAGATATAATAGACGAAATATAGATTGGTTAAAAAAGTGGAGTCCAAGAGCTAATAGCTTGATTCCGCAGGAAAAAATAGTATACACACACACACACACACACACACACACACACACACACACACACACACACACACACACACAAACAGTTATAAACTGAACACGTAATAACATAATACCACTAGTATTAACAAAACAAAAACAATGTTGATGTTCTATTAAGACAAGCTTGAAGCAACAACTGACAATAAGCAACAATAATAATTATAATAACAAAATAACTGGCTCACAATTATCTACTTCATTTTAGTGGTTGTTTAGTTTGTATCACCAGCTGCAACATTGATGTTGCATCACCAGGACGAGCCCACCACCACACACACACACACACACCAAATACGCTGCACGTTTAATTAAATGTTCTGCCAATTAATTTGTAACAAAAAATAATGGTTACTGTTACGGAATTTCCGTATTTTTCGTATTTTGAAACCTGAAATTCTGTGCTTATTTGATTATATAAGTTTGTATGATCGGTTCCTAGCTCTTGAGTCCTTACTTACTGGCTCTTGGCTGTCTAATGCAGCAGCTCCCGTATTTGTTGTCATATCCAGAGAGCTATACACCATTTGCTCACTAACCTCATGATAAAAATGTTTTTCATAACAGCCTTGTGACTTCTCTGTGACGCGTATTTCCATTCATTTTCCCCTTGTTCTACCCTGCACTATAATCACCATTTTAATTTTTACCGACCTTATCAGTTACTGTATCATGATGCTCGCAGCGCTGGTACGAGACCAACTGCTCTTTATTGTACTTTAGTAAGGTTCGTTTTATATTACAGTTCCACACGTCACCTTAACATACACACAGCCCCACACATCAACTTAACATACACACAGCCCCACACATCAACTTAACATACACACAGCCCCACACATCAACTTAACATACACACAGCCCCACACATCAACATAACATACACACAGCCCCACACATCAACTTAACATACACACAGCCCCACACATCAACATAACATACACACAGCCCCACACATCAACTTAACATACACACAGCCCCACACATCAACTTAACATACACACAGCCCCACACATCAACTTAACATACACACAGCCCCACACATCAACTTAACATACACACAGCCCCACACATCAACTTAACATACACACAGCCCCACACATCAACTTAACATACACACAGCCCCATACATCAACTTAACATACACACAACCCCACACATGCAACAGGATTAAGTGCACTTACCCTCCTCTCTGCCAGGAGCACCTTACCAAAGGACCCCTTGCCTAGCACCATGAGGTAATTGAAGTCAGTGGCACGAATGATGTCTCTCTTGTTCATGTTGTGAGGAATGTGGTTGTCGGTGGTGCTGGCCGTCTTTTTCGTGATAGATGTCGTCTTTGGTGCCATATTAAGAGAACATGTAAATATTACATCATACCAAGGCGCTAGTACATCTTAGGAAGGCAGAAAATACTATATTATAAGAGGGAAATACTTGTATATATTCTATCCCTAGAGAGCAAATAATTATGATTCACATAAAGACAATACAATATTAACCTTTTATTTTTCTACGCCACATATTAATTGCTATAGGATAAATAACAGAAGTAATATTATTCCCACATAAAAACTATTTATGCTACCTTGCAGCCACTTAATAACTAGCATAGTACCAATATATATAGTTTAATATTTATCAATGAAGTGCAATTATTATTCTGCAACCATGACTACATTATAACTGCAAAGTTACTTTAACGGTAAATATTTATAATCTCAAAACTTAATAACATCCTGCAATGATAAAGTCAAAAATAGTTGCTACAACTATCATTTTACCACCACAGAATGCAATAAAAAAATAAAAGTTACTTTGAAAATCAAAATATCATAATAGAAAATGCATAAAGGGCTGATCTTGCTTTTTGAATATAATAATAATAATAATAATAATAATAATAATAATAATAATATTATTAATAATATTATTATTATTATTATTATTATTATTATTATAATACCTAACATAGGATAAAAACCCACACTTAAGAAATTTGTGAAATTAATGTAAAGATTTACACGAATATTGATCTTAAGAAGAGATATAGATTATTTCAAAGTAATAATATTAGAACTAGAAGGGTAGTGGAAGGGGTACTAATAAATACTCTGAATCTTTCCTTGGCAACAGAAGCCTCACTTCGGAGGGCAGCTTTACTAGGAAAATGATTCTAGGTGAATTAAAATTATATCTCCCTAAATGGATGAATGAAAGCAGTGCCATTAGCCGGGTTCCTTGGGGTTTGGTGAGGGTTACGAGTGATACCATCCAGATGAACACCTCTATTATTAACAACAACTCCAGTTCCCAGAATACCAGGATTACAGAAAGGTCATATGACCGTATTTCCGTAGAAGACATTACCACAGGTACATCAGCAGTCAGGAATAGTGGTGACCTGGTCAGGAGGTCAAGAAGGATAAGAGGATTGCACCCAAGATAACAGCCTCATTAGACATTGAGATGTAAGTTTCATTATAATCACACACTCAGACCTTGACAAAGCACCCAGGAGAGTGCGCAAGACTTCACACTCTGTGTAAATCTTTAACTATGTGTAAATCTTTACATTGATTTCACAAATATATAAGTGTGGGTTTTTATCCTATGTTATTATATCCATGAGAAGACGTCACTATTACTAAATACCTAGAATTGCATCCGATCTAGAATTTCACTGCAATTTGTATAATAATTTACCGCAGTACTATAATCTATTATCCATGTAAGAATCTAGCAATTAGCACTGCTATAATCTATCAATCCAATAAGAATCTAGTGATTATCCCACAGAAATAATTGATTAACTAATCATCCTAACTCAGGGTCTAATTAATGAGGTATTTAGATATGATAACTTGTATGACTTGATATGATTAAGAAGATAGTACATGTAGCCTGAGTGTATGTGCGCGCATGTGTGTGCCAGCATGCGTGTGTGTGTGTGTATGTGCGCGTGCGTGTGTGTGTGTGTGCGTGTGTGTGTGTGTGTGTGTGTGTGTGTGTGTGTGTGTGTGTGTGTGTGTGTGTGTGTGTGTGCGTGTGTGCGTGTGTGTGTGTATGTGTGTATGTGTGTGTGTGTGTGTGTGTGTGTGTGTGTGTGTGTGTGTGTGTGTGTGTGTGTGTGTGTGTGTTTGTGTGTGTGCGTGCGTGCGTATGTGCCAGTCAATGGGTAACATTAATGGTAAGTAAAGGCTTGAAGACAGTATCTATTGAAGATGACGAATGATAATGGAATGAATGATAGTTGCCGCCATGGTGATATCTAATGTCAGAATGTTGTCATGGTGACAGTGGTGGTTAAGACAACGCTCACTATGCTAATGGTTACCATGCTAACTATTAGTAAATAATGGCAACCTAAAAAAAGACAGTACTTGATACCCATGGTAATAAAGTTGCTAAGGCTGCATAAAAGGTCAGTTAGAAGACTAGATAATGATAGTTAACAAGGCTAAGTGGCTATATTGTTAGTCCCTAATGGCAACTATCAACAGCATTAGTTATTGCAATATGTGAATAATTGTTGTTTAAACCACTAAATATCTTTATTTAAATAAACAAATAATTAGACTAATCCTGCACATAAACACAGGTAATAATAATAATAATAATAATAATAATAATATTAATACTGTAATAATAATAATAATAATAATAATAATAATAATAATAATAATAATAATAAAATCAGCAGCAAAAAACAACAGAAAATATACAGCTTAAAAATACTTTCACTGGAAACATTTCAAAGTAAGAATGATGTACAAAATCAGAATCTGAAAAAAACAAGTAAATAATATTAAAATTAATTCTTTAATTAGAACACAAACACAATTATTTGTAGGTGTTTTAAAGAGTACAAGTCAAGTTCAAGAGACCGTACTTTAAAGGACAAATTTGCATCTTGAGTGGAGCCTTAGTCAAAGAAAATGTTTGAATTAATTATTAGACTAAATTTTATCATAATACTTTTAAAGTATATAAACTATTAAAAGGTTAGAACAAGATAGTATACAATTTAAGATAAACGTTTCTCTACACATTTCAAACTCTGACTAAATAAAGGGTGAAAACTCTACATTATATAAATATATACATACACACACACATATATATATATATATATATATATATATATATATATATATATATATATATATATATATATATATACAGTATATGTTAAATATATGCAGCATATAATAATAACAGAGGGGAGACAAGAGAGTGAACAGACATAAAGGGGTTCGTTCATGAGATCAACAAGGGTTCGAGAAGGGAGAGAACGGAGAGAGAGAGAGGAGAGAGAGAGAGAGAGAGAGAGAGAGAGAGAGAGAGAGAGAGAGAGAGAGAGAGAGAGAGAGAGAGAGAGAGAGAGAGGAGAGAGAGGTATGGATTAATAATAACAAACCAACTCTACACATCATGAGGTGTGGGTTTAAGGACACACCGAGGAGTACACGTCTGTCTGTTCCTCAGGATACACTTGCTGGAGCCACGACACATACACATGACACTTGAGAGAGCCAAAACACACACACATACAAACTCACACATACATACTACACCAACTTACCTGGTAATAAACAGGTGTTTTTGCCAACAAAAACAACTAACAAATCTCTGTACAAGTTTTTCTTCTAACATTTAGGGAAACAACTGCAGGCAAATTCAATTAAAAGCGGATCTCTTGGAAGGTGTATGTAGATCCTGGAGGACGTTTATCAGTCTTGTGGCAAGTAGTAATTAGTGAGCAATTAAGGTATGCTAATGCTGTTGGATCATTGGGAAGTGCTGGGAATTTCTAGAACCGATCCCGTCAGACATTTCAATTCCGCCTACGTACTACCACGCTCTTCCCTTCTTTCTCTATATATCTCTCGGATTCACTAATTATCATACGAAATTTCGAATCTCTATTCAACTCTAATATGTTAGGATAACGTATGTTTCAGACATAAGTTTTTGTTCTTGTAAAACGGTAAAAATAATTAGATTAGTGTGATCCATTTATTTAAAATTAATTTATTTTAACCCCATGACGCGATAAAGCACGTTATATTATTTCATTATATAATACAAGTGCGAGCGAGTAAAGCAAGTTGAACGTGGCGGGCGGAGTCCGTAGAGTTGCACGATAATCCCGTCAGAGATAATGAATCCAGTCTACTGATCACATGCCTCTGTATGACTAACCATCCTATGTGATGGGGACTTTTAGCATCACGCAGCTAGTTCTTGACACGCTGTACGCCCCTCCTTATAGTCCAAGGCAGCTGTACAAATGCACATGTGCCTAAATGTGTCAATAAAAACAAAAACAAGAGCGGAAGTGATGAATCTGGTATCCATGAGCACTCCTCGTGTGGACTGTGAGGAGGAGGAGGTGGGGTCATCATCTCGCATACTACATCACTGAATGTCTAGGCATCAGATCCTTCAGACCCGCCGGTACGAGGTACACTCACACAGCTGGGCAACCACTTCAACCACTCCTGTGTTCTTGACGATATACTCATAGTGTATCCAAAGTTCCCTAGTGCAGGCTACGGGTCACATGACCTTCATATAGTCTAGAGTAGTCTATATCATAGCTTTTAACGCAAACTATGTAACCCTTCACGTAAGCTGGGAAAGTTGCATACTGACTATGTACCCGAGCATATTAAAATAGAAAGTTACTTCAGGGGTTCAACAAAGACACAGAAATGTGTTCAATCGGAGAGATGAAACCCCAAATAAATATTGTTCTTTACCTTCACAAAGTTGACGTATATTGGCATTCTCCAAAAATCCCCAAAAGATGTTTTGAAAACGGACTTTGGGGTTATAAAGGAGGAAACTGAGGCTATTCAACATGAACAATAATACTATAGTAATAAACTCTCAATATATTCTTTACCAGAAACAACAGATGCATTAAATTCAAAATTTGTAAAGACTTTGAACGGTAATTCGTTAAGTGCTTAACCCATGTAAATTCGTTAGGCGATTTACGGACATATTCGTCACAGTTAAGGATGGTATAATATATATATATATATTATATATATATATAATATATATATATATATTTATATATGTGTTGTGTGTTGTGTGTGTGTGTGTGTGTGTGTGTGTGTGTGTGTGTGTGTGTGTGTGTGTGTGTGTGTGTGTGTGTGTGTGTGTGTTCAGTGCGAATCCATAAGGTCTTCTCTGGAGACCTTTATTTTCTTCTCCGAGGCCGAGTCCCTACAATTGCACCAGAGGTGGTACCCTCATACTTTATATAAATATATATAGTATATATAGACTATATATATATATATATATATATATATCTATATATATATCTGTATATATATATATATATATATATATATATTATATATATTCTGACGTCGTATGGTCACCCATCCAGTTAGTGGAGAGAGCCAACGGTGTTTAAGGTGGGCGGCAGTAATGGGCCATAAACACGGCCCCAGACCGAGGCGCGCTTTAAGTATTTCATTATATCGGTTATATAAAAACAGTGACCAGTGAGGCTGATGTACCGTAAGGCGCTGATGGAACAGTTGACTTCATTCTGAGGTCAAAGGTCACAGAGGAGTGGGACGAGTGTAAGAATGACCGCGAGAGAGTTACGGCTGACACCTCCGAGTACCACAGTTACTGCCACAACTTGGCCAGTTCTTTGTATAATGTTTTAAACAGGGACAAATGTGCAAATTTAAAAGAAGGACAATACGATAAAGATAAATTGGGAAAATTGTTGGTGGAATGTGAGAATTAGTAGGAGGAGAGCATGCCAAGTTGTTAGCCGAATGTGGGGGATTAAAAGAACAAATGTCGGTATTTGTCGATAAAATGTGCGGTTTTTTAGTGCCAATGTGAAAATGTGAGAATTAGTAGAAACAGTTTGGGATCTTGGGAGGCTGTATGTGAGGACTAGTAGACCAGTAGAAGCCAGCTGGTGTAATATGGGGAATAAACTATAGAGAAAGTGACGAAACAAAAATTTAGATAAAATATTTATAATTTCCATTTCAATCACGCTGAAAAAGAGTTTGAAAATTTAATGTAATTGAATTTGCGAGACTTATAAAAAATATTAACTATAAGGAGTAACAAGAGCAGTAATTCGGAAAACTGTGCCATATTTATGACATGTCGAAATATATATAAGACAAAAGAGCAGAATTATTTGAATCTAAAATTAAATAGAACGGATACTCTAAAATATACATTTTGAGTTCTATAGTATTGACATATTATCTTTAACACTGTATTATAAGCGAGAGATACAGTGTTGTGCTGATTACACACGAGGAACAGTTTACGTACACCATACACCAGCTGGCCTGGTCAAGGCTCCACCATACACCAGCTGGCCTGGTCAAGGCTCCACCATACACCATACACCAGCTGGCCTGGTCAAGGCTCCACCATACACCACACCAGCTGGCCTGGTCAAGGCTCCACCATACACCATACACCAGCTGGCCTGGTCAAGGCTCCACCATACACCAGCTGGCCTGGTCAAGGCTCCACCATACACCAGCTGGCCTGGTCAAGGCTCCACCATACACCAGTTGGCCTGGTCAAGGCTCCACCATACACCATACACCAGCTAGCCTGGTCAAGGCACCACCATACACCAGCTGGCCTGGTCAAGGCTCCACCATACACCAGCTGGCCTGGTCAAGGCTCCACCATACACCAGCTGGCCTGGTCAAGGCTCCACCATACACCATACACCAGCTAGCCTGGTCAAGGCACCACCATACACCAGCTGGCCTGGTCAAGGCTCCACCATACACCAGCTGGTCTGGTCAAGGCTCCACCATACACCATACACCAGCTGGTCTGGTCAAGGCTCCACCATACACCATACACCAGCTGGTCTGGTCAAGGCTCCACCATACACCATACACCAGCTAGCCTGGTCAAGGCACCACCATACACCAGCTGGCCTGGTCAAGGCTCCACCATACACCAGCTGGTCTGGTCAAGGCTCCACCATACACCATACACCAGCTAGCCTGGTCAAGGCACCACCATACACCAGCTGGCCTGGTCAAGGCTCCACCATACACCAGCTGGTCTGGTCAAGGCTCCACCATACACCATACACCAGCTGGCCTGGTCAAGGCTCCACCATACACCATACACCA
Organism: Procambarus virginalis; assembly: GCA_020271785.1. Taxonomy (NCBI): domain Eukaryota; kingdom Metazoa; phylum Arthropoda; class Malacostraca; order Decapoda; family Cambaridae; genus Procambarus; species Procambarus virginalis. Next base: position 15,226,971 of record WNGS01165751.1, read on the forward strand.
GCTGGCCTGGTCAAGGCTCCCATACACCATACACCAGCTGGCCTGGTCAAGGCTCCACCATACACCATACACCAGCTGGTCTGGTCAAGGCTCCACCATACACCAGCTGGTCTGGTCAAGGCTCCACCATACACCATACACCAGCTGGCCTGGTCAAGGCTCCACCATACACCATACACCAGCTGGCCTGGTCAAGGCTCCACCATACACCATACACCAGCTGGCCTGGTCAAGGCTCCACCATACACCATACACCAGCTGGTCTGGTCAAGGCTCCACCATACACCAGCTGGCCTGGTCAAGGCTCCACCATACACCAGCTGGCCTGGTCAAGGCTCCACCATACACCATACACCAGCTGGCCTGGTCAAGGCTCCACCATACACCATACACCAGCTGGTCTGGTCAAGGCTCCACCATACACCAGCTGGCCTGGTCAAGGCTCCACCATACACCAGCTGGTCTGGTCAAGGCTCCACCATACACATACACCAGCTGGCCTGGTCAAGGCTCCACCATACACCAGTGGTCTGGTCAAGGCTCCACCATACACCAGCTGGTCTGGTCAAGGCTCCACCATACACCAGCTGGCCTGGTCAAGGCTCCACCATACACCAGCTGGCCTGGTCAAGGCTCCACAAACACAATTATAGCTGAAGTTGGCAAGGAAAAGCAGAGTGGGCTGCCATAAACAAATATTGTCACTTGGGTGACGGAAAGCAATGTGTTGAGGTCGCCGGTGTTGGCGAATGGTGAGAGGATAGTGATGGTCGGAGCGCGGTATCTGTATCGCCCACAGATAATGGTGAACAGTGTCTCCTGACTGTGCAAGAAATGGTGAAAAATGTCTCAAGATTGTGCAAGAGATAATGGTGAGCAACGTCTTAAGTTCAAAAGATGATGGTGAACAGCATCTCAAGATTGTGGAAGAGATGGCGATGAACAGTGTCTCAAACTACACGTGATGAGAGAGTGAACAACGCTTCAAAACTGTTCAAAGGTGTTGTGGTGGAAAAAGTTGCCAAAAGTGTTCAAAACTCGCTATTTTGAGTGTGTCACAGATTGTTCAAACGTCCAGATGACGGAGAGACTGAGAGAAGCCGTGACTCTTCAAGAAGATGATGAGTTCAAACAGGGGCTGAGGGATGATACACTGTGAGGTAAGAGTATCTGAACTGTGCAGAAGATGCCGTCAAGAAAAGGACTAAGAACTATGCACAAAAGTCCATTTAGCAATACACACGTCAGGGCAGGACAGTGTACCTACGCTATATGGCAAGACAACCCAAGAGAGAGAGAGAGAGAGAGAGAGAGAGAGAGGGAAGACAGTGGAAGAGTCAGTAATAGACATCTGTCTGTAATGTTTACTGTGATTAGTTTCCAGAGTAGTTCTACTACCGCTCACCCAGCTTGGGCCCTCACTAATATTCGCTGCTCTCAAAGCAAACAATAAGTACATTATCTTCATCTTCTGTGGTTTGTTTATCTTGCAGGTCGAGAGTGAGAGTCAGAAAGGAGGGTTTTATATGTGATTTTCGTGAGGTCAAGGCTGTGAGTGTGGGGGGCCAGGTTAAGGCCATGCGTGGGGTTGGCCAGGTCAAGGCCATGTGTGGGGATGGCCAGGTCAGGCCATGTGTGGGGTTGGCAGGTCAAGGCCATGCGTGGGGCTGGCCAGGTCAAGGCCATGTGTGGGGCTGGCCAGGTCAAATCATGAAAGCCTATTTCAGTTTTTGCGTCATTAAATTTGGTGTAAGCAAAGGTCAACAGGACACAACGCCCGCACACTAGAGCCCCACGAGTTCCTTATTGTTGGGACAGTATTTAGGCTCACAGGTGGCTTCGTCTCTGGCAGAGAGAGAGAGAGAGAGAGAGAGAGAGAGAGAGAGNAGCCATTGTCAGGACGCCCAGCCATTCCTCACCAGAATTACATCTGTGCTCTCATGCTATGAACACCTAAGTTGACTCACCTCGTGTGATCAAATAGAGGTTATAGCTAGCGCATATATTCCCAGCACTAATATTATTTTACTTGTTGTTTGTCACTTCTCCTCCCTTAACGTAATCCAGTTTTATGTTCAGTTATTTTTCCACTTGTTGTTCTGCACCATTAAGCCAAGATTTTGCCTTTATTTCAATTTGTTTTAGTGTTATTAAAGAGCATTGTTTATATTGTGTTTTATGTCTCTTCCTTACCTTACCACAGATTTTCAAACACGCAGTCATTCTTTTTTTTTTTTTTTTTACTTTTGTTTTTTTATATGTGCCTGGCTTTAACATCTGCCAGTGGAAGACTGCCGACCACCATACTCCACTACTTTACCGTCACATATAATTGGGGGCCTGTCCTAGAGCTTCACTCAGGTATTGGTAATTGTGGTAAGCGTACTTGGCTTTCATTCCCTTGCTTTCAATATTTACATTAATCATTTATTTATTATATGGTGCTGTGTATATTGTGCATTACGGGAGTAGCATATGGTGAGTGTGAGACAACTTTGGATTACGTGGTGACTGTAGGCCGCAGTCATACTCTTAATTGGTCGTCTCCCCTTCCGTGTTATTACCCGTGTTTAACATCTTTTGTCCCCAGATATTTCTCACATTTTTGACAGATTATCACATAGGTACCCTGGTACTGTGGTCTGTCTCCGGGTCAATAGCACCTAATTTCTGCAATCCGACTCTAGGAGGAAAAAGAGGGCCAAAGATCCTCTAGCACGAACTATTATTGGCGAGTTGGGACCTCGCCGATAGTTCTCGTCACCAGTTGACACTCGCACCCCTACTCGTCGGTCAGATTGATGGTATTTACCCAAGGTAGGGAATTAGCTTTCTTTCTTTTGAGCACAAAGTTCGCTAATTCTGTAAATACCATATTCAATTTCAGTGGGTACCTTTGCTTATGTTCTATAGTGACTTGGCAAGGTATGACTACATTTTTGGACTACCTCATTATTTTGAAGCCATTTAGTGTTTCACTTGTCTTTTAAACTCAGTTTCACTAATTAGTAGGATTTTCTTGCCTTTATCCTCCCACAGTGAGTACCAGGTACAAGATTTCCTGCGACCTTATTCATTTACCATCTTGAATTAACTTTAATTATTAATAATTCCCCACAGGATAGGTATCAGTTGCCACGTTTCCTGTTTCTGACATTCACCATATTCTCACTGTATATTCGTGTCTCCTTTATTTTGCTATATTTTCACAATGTTTCGCCTACAAGCTTTCAAGGCAAATCCAGAAGGTGAAATAGAGAAATTGCGTCACGCTAAAAGGGTCGAATTGATAACTCTTGCACACGAGTATCAATTGGAAGTTCCACCTGGCGCCAACAAATATGCCATAAATAATATAATTTTAGATTATCTTTTGGATGAAGGGAAGATAGATTCTGATACTCATGAACAATACACTATTTCAGATAAACATGACTTGACAGCAATAAAGCTCAAATTAGAACTTGCTAAGATCGAGCGGGAGCAACAAAAAGAAGCAGCTGCCATCAGAAAGGAAGAACAAGAACGCGAGCTCCAGTTCAACAAGAAGAAATCCGCCTCATGGAGCGTGAGGCGGCCCTGGCCAAGGAAGCAGCTAACATCCGAAAGAAGAAAGTGAAAGTGCCCTACTCCTCAAAGGACAGAAAGAACGTGAGTTGGCCTTATACAAACAGCGACTCGAGATACAACGTGAACACGACCAACGGCAGGCAGAAACAGCTCTAAACTGTCGTGACCGAGAACTCACGAGGGACGCTGCACACCAAGCTCAACTCCAACAAGCGGCAGCTAGTCTTCCTCCAAGTTTCAATGTCTCCCATGCAAGTAAGTTAATGCCCCCGTTCATAGAAACGGAGGTTGATGTGTTCTTCACTACTTTTGAGACCCTTGCTAATCAACTTAGTTAGCCTGACGACCAATGGGCTACCCTTCTCCGAGTACATTTAACAGGTAGAGCAGCAGTCACACTCAGCACTTTGGCATCAGAAAACGACTACACCACCTTGAAGCAAGCTGTGTTGGACGCCTACCTTCTCTCCACCGAAAGCTATCGACGAAAGTTCCGTGACTACGTCAAGGCAAGTACCACCACCTTCTTAGAATTTGCTAACACCAAACGGAGATATTTCATGAAATGGCTGGAGGCAGCACATGTCTCTACTTTTCCAGAGCTTGTCAACCTCATACTGGTTGAAGAATTTTTGAGACGTGTACCTCCTCCTGTCCGCCTATACTTAGCAGACAAAGAAGAGACCGATTTGGTGAAGTGCGCGAAGTCAGCTGACACTTACAGCCTCATCCACCGGCTGACACCAGAACCTACCAGCAAGAAGTCTTGGTACAGTTACGAGAAAGCGAGCCCAGATCAAGGTACCTCTCAACTGTACTGCAGGTATTGTCGACTATATGGACATACCATTGAAAAATGTGGTAAGTCCCAATCTAAAGGTAACATAGAACCTCCTCCTAAGCCCAAACCTACTCACCCTAAGTCCGGTAAGCCTGTAATGAATGTTGGTGTTCATGCTAATGATCTCTCTCTCTTTAGCAAGCATCTATATCCAGGAACTATCACTACCCACGGTTCAGATTCAGAGGGACGTTTTGGACTTAAGATCCTGCGGGACACAGCGGCTCTACAATCGATCGTCTTGAAATCAGCTGTGCCCAACGTCGCCTACACAGGAGAGACTGTATTCATCACTGACCTTACTGCTACAACTCCTTATCCTCTTGCCAGAGTTTACCTAGATTGTCCCTTCGTGACCGGTGAAGTCCAAGTCGCCGTCAGGGAAAAGCCTTTTCCCATGCCTGGAGTGCAACTTCTCCTGGGCAACGACTTGGCAGAAGACCAACAACCAAACAACCTGATCGTCAAGGACATATCCGAGGTGAGCAACTCTGTGTTGGATAACCCGATTTTTGAGCATGTTCCAGCAAAGGTTCAAGAGAGTGATGAAGGTTCTCCTCCTGTTATGGTGACCACCCGTGCTCAAGCTGCACGACCACAGCCAGCTGACTCTACTGCTACCGCTGTCCCTCAGGACCCTTCGAAACTACCCCCTAATCTGACCGCTTTGGAGTTCCGTAAGTTACAGAGAGATGATCTTACCTTGACACCATTATTCTTTCAGGCTGAAACCCAATCCGACAGTGTTCCTGGGTTCTTTATGGAGAACGAATTACTCTATCGCAGGTATAGACCCAGTAAACTGAAGGACGAGGACGATTGGGCAGACGTTGAACAACTAGTGATTCCTACCAGCCTGCGGCCCACGATTCTACACCTGGCCCACGGCGCTTTGTCACACTACGGGTTCAACAAGACTTACCATGGAATTCGACAAGACTACTACTGGCCAGGTATGGTTAACGAGGTAAAGAAGTATGTTCAATAATGCCACGTGTGTCAGTTAGCCGGGAAACCGAACGTTTCTATTCCAGAGCACCACTGATACCCATCCAGGTGCCTGAGGAACCGTTCCACAAACTTATTATTGACTGTGTTGGTCCTTTGCCTCGGACCAGTGCAGGCAACGCCTATATCTTAACTATCCTGTGTCCTACCACCAGATTCCCCATAGCAGTTCCAGTGAAAAACATTACGGCTGCTACAGTGGTGAAGAATTTATTAAAAATCTTCACCCAGTATGGATTTCCGAGGGAGATTCAGAGCGACTGTGGCACCAACTTCACCAGTGATCTCTTCAAACGGACTCTGGAGGAGTTCAACATCAAACAGGTACTGTCCAGCCCCTATCATCCTGCTTCACAGGGTTCTCTCGAGCGTAGTCATCAGACTATCAAGGCACTCTTAAAAAAGTTTTGCAATGAGACCTCAAAGGATTGGGATAGGCAACTTGATCTCATTATGTGCATTTTCAGAAGTCTTCCCAACGAGTCACTAGGAGTATCTCCTTATGAGATGCTCTACGGACGTAAGTGCCGTACACCTCTCAAGGCTTTCAAGGATTCTCTACGTGATGCCACCTTCAGTGAGCATCAGAATGTGCCCCAGTATCTTCAAAACCTCCGACACATTCTAGAGAGGGTCCATTCCTTTGCTAGCAACAACCTACAGAAAGCCCAAGAGAGGATGAAGACTCGTTACGACCAGCACTGCAAAGTAAGGAAGTTTAAACCAGGAGACTTAGTTCTTGCCTATTTCCCTATCCCAGGTTCTCCTTTGCAGAACAGGTTCTCAGGACCCTACCGTGTTAAGGAGTGCCGGAACAACTTCAACTACGTTCTCGAGACCCCCGATAGGCGGCGGAAGACCCAGCTGTGCCACATTAACCTGCTTAAACTTTACCAGGGTGTTCCTCCCACTGTGCTAACCACCTATTCTACATTTACAGGACCATATAGCCACAGTGAGACCTTCCCTGCTTCTCCTTCCGAAAACACTGACACTGAGACAGCGCTTTCTAATTCGGAAATCCTTACTGACCTTCACAATCATTTTCAGGACGATAATAGTGCTTCACTCATCAAACTCATCAGAGAACATCAGGAGTTGTTTCGAGATGATCCCCAAGAGTGTACTGTGACTCGGCACGACATCCAACTGCTACCTGACACCCAGCCGATTCGCCAACCGTTCTACCGAATCAGCCCTAGCAAAACGGAAGTCATGCGTGCTGAGGTACAGTATCTCTTGGACCATGGACTGGCTACCCCCTGTGAGTCCCCCTGGGCCTCACCATGCATCCTGGTACCCAAACCTCACGGCAAAATCCGTCTTTGCACGGATTATAGGAAGTTGAACCGGGTCACAGTGAAGGACGCCTACCCAATACCTAGGATAGACGACATACTTGATGCCATTGGTAATGCCCGCTACCTGTCTCAGGTAGACTTACTCAAGGGCTATTACCAGGTGAGTTTAACGGAGCGAGCTAAAGAACTGTCTGCCTTTATAACCCCGTTCGGGCTTTTCAGGTACAATCGCCTTCCCTTTGGACTCTGCAATGCCCCGGCCACCTTCCAGAGAGCTGTCAACCGCGTCATCCAGGGCTTGGACAACACCTACGCCTATTTGGATGACATCGTGGTAGCATCCAACACCTGGAGCGAACACCTGCTCCAGCTACAACGATTATTCTACAAGCTCCTGAAAGCCGGCCTCACCATCAATCTGGGCAAGTCCACCTTCGCGAAAGGTAAAGTGCGGTACCTGGGTCATGTTATAGGGAGTGGCAGCCTGGCTCCGTTAAATATCCACATTCAAGCAATCCAACAGTATCCACAGCCTACTACCAGGAAGCAGCTCCTGCGCTTCCTTGGTCTTGCTTCCTATTACCGTAGGTTTGTGAAGAATTTTAGCACTGTTGCAACCCCCTTAATCACCTTAACCAGTCCCAAGCAACGGTATAATTGGACCAGGGAGCAAACCGTTGCCTTCGAACAACTCAAATTCCTCCTCTGTTCTAATCCTATTCTCGCCTCACCAGATATCAAGAAGCCTTTCATCCTCCATGTCGACGCCAGTGGTACCGGCATCGGAAGTGTCTTAATGCAGCAGCGAGGCGAGGAGGTTCTACCTGTCAGCTACTACAGTTGCAAGTTGAAGCCTCATCAGAAAAAGTATAGTACTATAGAGAAGGAACTCCTCTCCATCGTCCTGAGCTTACAACACTTTGCACCATATCTGCACGGTGCTAGGTCCACTACCATCTATTCGGACCACAACCCTCTGAGATTCCTACATCAAGCCCAATTTAATAACCAACGTCTGCTGCGATTGGCTTTATATCTTCAAGGCTTCAATTTAAAGATCTGCTACATCAAGGGGCCTGATAACATCATCGCTGACGCCCCCTCCAGAGTGCATGAGGTAGAGGCAGCTCCACCTCCCACTCTACCTCATGTGAACGTGACTCTACCAGAACCGCAGGCTTCGGGGGAGAGTTGTGACGATAATCTCTTCCCAGAGATTTAGCCTGCTATATCTTCCCATCGTCCCATTCTCAACAATATGCAAGATACGTTTTATAGTGTCTTAATGTATATATCAAGACAGCCACACGCACCTGCAACTCCCTCCTTCCCCCCACTTCTGCACACCTGATCGCGCCGACGGCTACAGTCCCAGACAAACTGCTTGTTACTGGATGCCCTGCGTTCTCATTGGCCGTTAAAAACACACCACTCCAGTCCACGCCAATCACATTCCTTGCTAGCCATTGTCAGGACCGGCCAGCCATTCTCTCACCAGAATATCTTGTGCTCTCACGCTATGAACACCTAAGTTGACTCACCTTGTGTGATCAAATAGAGGCTTATAGCTAGCGCATATATTCCCAGCACTAATATTTTTTTCTTGTTATTTTATGTCACTTCTCCTCCCTTTAACGTAATCCAGTTTTATGTTCAGTTATTTTTCCACTTGTTGTTCTGCACCATTAAGCCAAGATTTTTCCTTTATTTCAATTTGTTTCTTAGTGTTATTAAAGAGCATTGTTTAATATTGTGTTTTATGTCTCTTCCCTTACCTTACCACAGATTATCAAACACGCAATCATTCTTTTTTTTTTCCTTTTTTTTTACTTTTTGTTTTTATATGTAGCCTGGCTTTGACATCTGCCAGTGGAAGACTGCCGACCACCATACTCCACTACTTTACCGTCACAATATATATATATATATATATATATATATATATATATATATATATATATATATATATATATATATATATATATATATATATATATATTAAATATAACTGAAAAAGTAAGATTAATAATTCTAACACGAATTTTCTCAATGTTTCTTATATTCTTTTTCACTGTTGATGGTAACTGAAAAATCAATTCTCCAAAGTTCATTTTTATTTCTAGTCTGACGCGACACTTGAGCGTGTTTCGTAAAACTTATTACATTTTCAAAGACTTTAGTTTACACACGCACAACTATAACTGAACAGCTCTGGCTCTTTTATACCTGCATTTGGGTGAGGTGATGTAGTACAATAGTTTTGGATGAGGTGAAAACTAACTTTCAACAAAACACAGAACACGAAACAATGGGTATAAGCTAAAGGGAAGAATAGATCTGTAACTGAAGACGGCCTATTGGCCCATATTTCTTGATGCTTCTATATTGGAGCGGAGTCTTGAAGTGGGTAGAATATAATTGTGCGTTAATTGCCTGTTGATTGCTGGTGTTGACTTCTTAATGTGTAGTGCCTCGCAGATATCAAGCCGCCTGCTGTCGCTGTATCTATCGATGATTTCCGTGTTTTTTGTTAAGACTTCTCTGGTGATGGTCTGGTTGTGGGAAGAGATAATATGTTCCTTGATAGAGCCCTGTTGCTTATGCATCGTTAATCGCCTGGAAAGAGATGTTGTTGTCTTGCCTATATACTGAGTTCTTTGGGGCTTACAGTCCCCAAGTGGGCATTTGAAGGCATAGACGACATTGGTCTCTTTCAAAGCGTTCTGCTTTGTGTCTGGAGAGTTTCTCATGAGTAGGTTGGCAGTTTTCTTGGTTTTATAGTAAATCGTCAATTGTATCTTCTGATTTTTGTCTGTAGGGATAACGTTTCTATTAACAATATCTTTCAGGACCCTTTCCACCATTTTATGAGCTGTGGAAAAGAAGTTCCTGTAAAATAGTCTAATAGGGGATACAGGTGTTGTGTTAGTTGTTTCTTCAGAGGTTGCATGGCGTTTTGCCTTCCTTCTTATGATGTCTTCAACGAAACCATTGGAGAAGCCGTTGCTGACTAAGACCAGCCTTATCCTACAGAGTTCTTCATCGACTTGCTTCCATCCTGCGCTGTGGCTGAGAGCACGGTCGACATAAGCGTTAACAACACTCCTCTTGTACCTGTCTGGGCAGTCATTGTTGGCATTGAGGCACATTCCTATGTTTTTTCCTTAGTGTAGACTGCAGTGTGGAAACCTCCGCTACTTTCCATGACTGTTACATCTAGAAAGGGTAGTTTCCCATCCTTCTCCATCTCGTAAGTGAAACGCAACACGAAATTCTGCTCAAATGCTTCCTTCAGCACTTGCAGATGTCTGACATCAGGTACCTGTGTAAAAATGTCGTCAACATATCTGCAGTATATGGCCGGTTTCAAGTTCATATCGACTAAGACCTTTTGTTCGATGGTACCCATGTAGAAGTTCGCAAACAGGACACCTAGGGGAGAACCCATGGCGACCCCATCTACTTGCTTATACATGTGCCCATCCGGGCTCAAGAAGGGTGCCTCTTTAGTACAAGCTTGGAGCAGTTTCCTTAGAATGTTTTCGGGTATATCAAGAGGATCACGATACACTCTGTCCGCTATCATCCCGATTGTTTCATTTACAGGTACGTTGGTGAACAGTGATTCTACGTCCAACGAGGCTCTTATCCCTGTGGCCTGTGTTCCCCTCAGTAAGTCAACAAATTCCTTCGGGGACTTCAGGCTGAAGGCGCAAGGGACATAAGGAGTCAGTAAGCCGTTGTGTCGCTTCGCCAGTCTGTACGTGGGTGTGGGTATCTGGCTAATGATTGGCCGAAGTGGGTTACCAGGCTTATGTGTCTTGACATTTCCACACGCATATCCAGGCTTATATTTCCCAATAATCTTTTGCAGGTGGAGTCCGGATTTCTTGGCGTTCACAGTTTCGATCAATTTGTTGACCTTTGCCTTCAATTCGGCTGTAGTGTCCTTCGTTACCCTCTGGAATTTAGTTTGGTCAGAGAGAATGAGGTTCATTTTCGCCAGATATTCGTCTTTTTTAAGAATGACGTATATTGGCGACTTGTCACCTCTCCTTGTTCTCTCGAAGGCTCTTAGCTGCCGCTTTGAGCTCAGGGGACAGTATGGTGCTTCTGTAATTGCCTCGATTCTTTCCTCCTTCCGCAATAAGTTCTGCTTGGAAGGTGTCTTTGGTAGTGACCTTCCCTTGTGTCTCGAGGTCGAATATGTCGTCCAACAGGATCTCCAACTCCACTTTCCTGGCCATCTCACTTGGTCTGGACATAACGTGACAGTTTATACCCAGATTTAGAAGAGTGACTTGGTGCTCAGTGAGGTTGATTCCTACAAGGTTCAGGAAGCCGTCTCTTGGTCGTGGAATTGCCATAGGTCCTCCATATAATGTTGTTAGTGTCTTGATTATCCTGGTTATCTGCGAGGCACTACACATTAAGAAGTCAACACCAGCAATCAACAGCCAATTAATGCACAATTATATTCTACCCACTTCAAGACTCCGCTCCAATATAGAAGCATCAAGAAATATGGGCCAATAGGCCGTCTGCAATTACAGATCTATTCTTCCCTTTAGCTTATTCCCATTGTTTCGTGTTCTGTGTTTTGTTGAAAGTTTGTTTTCACCTCATCCAAAACTATTGTATTACATCACCTCACCCAAATGCAGGTATAAAAGAGCCAAAGCTGTTCAGTTATAGTTGTGTGTGTGCAAACTAAAGTCTTTGAAAATGTAATAAGTTTTACGAAACGCGCTCAAGTGTCGCGTAAGACTAAAAATAAAAATGAACTTTGGAGAATTGATTTTTCAGTTACCATCAACAGTGAAAAAGAATATATGAAGCATTGAGAAAATTCGTGTTAGAATTATTAATCTTACTTTTTCGGTCATATTTAATAATATATGTCTACAGGAAAGACTGCTACCAAAATATACTAATATATATATATATATTATATTTTTATATTTCTCCCACGCCAGCTGTAAGAGTCATATCTACGTTACCCAAACGTGGGTAACGTATGACATATGTGGGAGCTTGAGGTGCTCTCGCGTTGGCGAGAAATTAACTAAAGAAGAGTGTTTTGGCCAGTGGCTTAGGCCCTTTTGGACGCCAATATGGCGCCGACCCCTGCGTTTTCGCGCCAAGACATTATGACGTCAGTGGCACCAGATTGGTCAAGAACGGTGACGTGGTACAGGGAGCCAATGAGAAATGCCCTTGGCAAGTATGACGTCACGAGTGAAGGGGGGTCCAAGTGGCACGCCTGTGGTGCCTGGAGTTAGATACGACACATCGTCAAGGGCGGATGTGTGATAGGGGGCCCTGTCAGTCTGACAATTTTCGCCCCTCTCCGGTGAATATACGCATCTCCAGAGGTCTGCGAGCATCCTGTGAAATCTTCTTGAACTCCGTGAGGCGGACAGAAGAAGGAATTGACGGGAAATGAGCGACAAGTGCTCCAGTGACAGGTGCTTAGCAAGAGTGAAGCCTGGGCAGTGACGTCAGGGACGACTGTACAGTTTCACCAGTTGGGTGATGACATAGTGGCTGGGCCAGTTCACTGTGAGGAAGAAGAAGAACGAATTAGCTGGGAATACGAACGATTAAGGACACGTGAGTAAGGACTGCAGACGTAGCTGTGAGGAGGAGTCGACGGCGAGGTGACCGACTACAACCCTTTAAGAGGTTGTGGAGGAGCACGGAGCCTGCAGAGGGAACTAGTACGGAGAAGACACGCTTTTGGGTGTTGGTTTAGGTCCTGGGAAGAGCATCAGTGTGTGTGGGGGTGTTCCCTATAGCAAGTCGTGAGCCGGGACCAGGACCTTCAATTAAACCCTCTACAGAGGACGAGTCCACATCATTGATGGTGGAAGTAGGTAATTCAGTTTTCCCTCCCATTCCTCTTTAGTTAGCGATTAGTCAGAGTATCTTCTATGTCGTGAGCAGGGCTCACAAATGTCTATGTTTCTAGTAAGACACAGTTGTGAGGAGATGCTATTGAGCTCTCACGAGATATATATATGGTGTGTGATTGCACCTGTGGTTTGATGAAGAGATTACTGTGACGAGGACAATTATATTTACATGTCATTTATATTATATGATTGTGCCAGAGGATATATATATATAAATGTACAATTTAGTAGTGTAAGGCTGTGTGCCTCGAGTTACCTTATTATTATGAATATTGATGAAGTAAACTATATATTCTGGAGTTATTAAATAACATATTCATATGTCTAGTGGTTAACTGTGATTATGCCAGTGTTGTGAAAAACCTTGTATACGAAGCAATAAGAGGCGCCTCACACCAATAGTGTGAGAATAAGTGAGGGAGTGAGCAGTGTGAGGAACATTGAATAGAGCGAGTGGGCGTGGCATCTCACGAGTTGCCTAACATTCGATAATACTGCATGTGGAGCATGGGAATGTGCGACAGCTGGGAGTGTTGCCATTTCCCAGAGTGTTCCAGAATCGTGAAGAGGTGGAGAGAAGACTACTCATATATTCCTTTGATATGTATTGATGCAGAGTTGTGATTCTTTAATATTTTAAGTAAACTACAAAACCACCGCCGTGTTTGTGTCAACCCTCCATTACCTTGATGCTACTGAGAGTGAGTGATTTAAACATATACTTACCTGTTACCAAATTGATTAATGTTCTCTTGGGCCACTACTACTTTTACTACTATTCCACTGAGGTGTTACTGAACACGGTAAACACCAGTTGGCGACCTATAGTGAGCGGTAGAGCCCTTTGTCGGGGCGGGCACATGATCAAGTGAGGTGATCATGTTCTCACTCGTCTTTAGGCTACGAGGCCGGCTGGAGACAGATTGAGAGACTCTCCTGGTGAACAGTGGCACTGTGAGGATTGAGTGAAGACCCGTGGGGCTACAGTAAGTAACGTTTACCACTACTAATACTTGGTGGTGATTGACTACAGAGAGAGACAACACACCCCGACATTGGCGACCTTGCCAGGATTACGATTAAGATTGTGGTGCTTGATACTGGCCATAGGTATTAGGTACAGGTAACAGGTATTCACTCATAGCACAAGTATGGAGGACGAGAAGATAGCAAGGTTTATTGACACCAGGGATGAACATGTGCTGGAGGATTGCACCAAGGTGCAGCTGCAGTTAATAGCTGACCACTTTGGAACCCCGTTGAGATCCTCCAAAGTAGGAGAAAGGAGGCTTGAGATTGTGGCACAGCTTAGTGCCCGAGATGAGGCTTCGAGGGAGGAACGGCCACAGACACCTTCCAGTGCAGAGGAGAATTTAAGCATTGGTGGAAGCAGTAGGGGATCCAGCAGCAGCCGGCACAGCATCAAGCTGGAGATGATGAAACTGCAGCTGGAGGCATAGCTGCGCAGGGAAGAGCGTGAGCATGAAGCACAGCTGAAGCGTGAAGAATGAGAAGCACAGCTGAAATGTGAAGAACGAGAAGCACAGCTGAAGCGTGAAGAACGAGAAGCACAGCTGAAGCGTGAAGAACGAGAAGCACAGCTGAAGCGGCAAGAGACTGAAGGTAACAGAGAGGTTGAGCTGAAGCAGGCTGAACTAGGGCTAGCCCCACCCACACCCCCAGAGCAGGAAGACCGCCGGATGAGAGAGCGCGATTTACCGGTCTTTGTCCCTAATGAAGCTGAGGGCTTCTTTGACCATTTCGAGAGGGTAGCTACCTTGAAGAAGTGGCCGAGAGCAGAGTGGGTGGAGCTGGTCCAGGGTAGGCTCACAGGTGAAGCTTGCGAGGCTTACAACATGCTTGACCTCGAGGAATGCACCATTTATGATGCAGTGAAGAGTGCAGTGCTTCATTCGTTTAAGCTGACTCCAGAGTGTTACAGGAAAAGGTTCCAAGAATGTACCCATTCACCAGGTAAATCTTATACAGAGACGGCGAGGGACATGGAAAGAAGATTTCTGAAGAGGTTGAAAGCTGAAGAAGCTAAATCAGCTGAGGACATCAAACAGCTAATGGTCATGGAAAAATTGATGTCCGTGCTCTCTCCTGAGATCAGGACTTGAGTCAAGGAGGCGGACATAAAAGACCTGAGGGCTGATGCTGACAGAGCCGACATGTTGAAGGAAACCCTGCGACCACGCTGAGAGGGACAGCACCGACCACCAGTATACTCCAGCTATGGGAGTGGTTTTAGGAAGACGGACGGATGAAGGACAGGAACGAGTTCTCCCAAGTCCCACCTCTCGAGTGGAGATGGTAGGGGACTGAAAAGTTCTGTGGAACCAGTCAAGAAGCCCCTAGCTGAGAGTGCCGGATCTGTTGTTGTGCCAAGGGACGCTATGAGGGAGACGACGGAAGGTACGATTAAGACCCACCGAGCGACGGCCTCTGGAGGCGTTGCCAGAGCGAGTGGTGGTGGAAGGTCACCGTCAGGAAGGGTCTGCTGCTACAACTGTGGAAGATATGGACATTTCGCGCGAGATTGCAAACGCCCTAAGCAGCGGAGGAACGTGGCTTTCGTTAGGATGGAGGACCAAGTGGCCGAGAGCGTGCGGGGTGAGCCCGTACCAAGTGTGGAGAAGAGAATTCACCCGTTCGTATGTGAGGGGACGGTAAGGATGGGGGAGGCAGACCCCATTCCTGTGAAGATATTGAGGGACACCGGGGCTGATTTTACACTGGTGAGTAGAACCCTGTTCCCCGAGGGTTATGTGAATACCAGTGTGGGGGTGGCTGTTGTGGTCACTGTGGGAGGCCCAGTGAGGATGCCCCTGCACAAGGTAACATTGGATTCTGATTATGGCTGCCAGACCCTAGTGGTAGGGGTCTGCGCCTCAATGCCCAAGATGGAGGCGCAAGTCATCCTTGGGAATGACACTAGTGGAGGATGTGTCCTCCCTAACCTCGTGAAGGCCGAGGAGTGCTTGGAGCACTACAGAGAGAAAGGCGGAGTATTAGACGCCTGTGGGAACGAGAAGGGAATCGCCGAGGTGGCGTTCCCTGTGTGCGCTGTGATCCCAAGGCGGTGCAACGAGCACGGAGTGAGTGGATCTGATGGGGCTGAAGAAGAGACGTCTGACAGCCTGGGGGTCGATCACCTCTTCATGGAACTCGGAGAACAGGTGGAGGGCGAAGGCAACCGGATGGTGAGCTACAGGTGACCCTCGCTAGTTCTCTTGGGGTGGACCGCGCTCGTCTGGGGGAGTTACAGCAGGTGGAGTTCCCAGAGTTGATTCGGGAGGCCAAAGGAGGACGTGCTGGTCCTGAGAGTGCCACACGATTTTATCTGCAAGATGGAATGCTGATGAGACAATGGAGGCCTGTGAGAATGGAGGCCAGAGAGGAATCACTAGGTATGAGGCACCAGGTAGTGTTCCCGGTCCAGTGCAGAGCGGCAGTGCTGGATCTGTCGCACTCTGTGCATTCTGCAGGTCACCTGGGAATGACCAAGACTCTACACAAGATCAGGAACCATTTCTATTGACCGGGTATGGACGCCGATGTGAGGCGTCACTGTAAGACTTGCTTACCTTGCCAGAGAGCAGGAAAGTGTGTACTAGCGATACCAAAGGCCCCATTAGTCCCTGTTCCGGCATTTGGGCCAGCGTTTGAACGTCTGTTGGTCGACGGGGTAGGACCGTTGCCACAGACGAGAAAGGGAAACACATACCTGATGACCATCATGTGTGCAGCGACAAGGTTCCTGGAAGCAGTCCCGATGCGAGGCTTCACGTCATAAGGTGTAGCCGGGCAGTTGCAGCGTTTTTTTCTCTTGGGTGGGGATGCCCAGGGAAATCCAGACGGACTGTGGGAGCGTATTCCAGTCCAAGTGGTTTAGACAGACCGTGTCAAATTGGAAGTAACTCGGATTCGGTCGTCGCCCTACCGACCGCAGTCGCAAGGAGCGATCTACACAGTACACACTTAATGACTAGCAATTTTCTTAAATCGTTCATTAATGACTTTAAGAATTATACTATTCACAACACTTGTAAAAATCTCTTATAGAACATTAGCACACAATACTTTATTGCACTTATTGAGGAAAAAACTTTCACAAAATATAGCTATTAAATGTAAAAATCTTCTTTAGTACACAATTTCTTTATTCCATAATGTAATATAAAGATCAAATACAAGTATAAAAGTGGACCTCTATACAGTATTGTTAAACTTACTAACCCATACTGAAAGTCAAACTTACTATAAACATTGATTATACACAATTCACATAATTGTAATTACATATAAAGAAAATTAAGTTAATGTGTTTTCCATACTTTACCCAATATCATATCAAACATTTTAACACATGAGAAGGGCATAAACTTAAAATAGATAATATATTTGGGACTTAAAAATATATCTGTAGCTTTCTATAAATCACTTTTGAGTTGCAATGAGGCAAAAGTTTTGATTATAAAACTTAGTTTGGTTTATATACTTTGATCTGTGGTAAGCTCACATGCTTCAGTATCATTCTCTGTGCATTTCAAATTTATAGTGGTGATTTTCAACTTAAGTTAATAACCTTTTTCTGTGAAAATCATGTCAAATAATTTAAAATTGCAATATGAAGGATAAACTACAAAATTAACTCTGGGAAAAGACTGGACTTGAGTAGTTTCTGACTAAAAGGTTGAATGGTACCTTTATATTACCAAATTTGTTAGCAGAACACATTTGAAATAAGGCAAAAAACAAAATTTAATCACAATAAGGGTTATGAAATGCAAAGTCCATTAAGATTTAACAAATTTACCCTTTCTTTAAAAATTCAACTTTTTCTTCTTAGTAGTGAAGGGTACAAAGTGCTTCATTGTTGAAAGGAAAATGAAATGTCATTATTGCTGACAACAATGGCATTTCTCTATATCTTTTCCTTTTTGTTAAGATTTCTTAAAGAAGCCTATTAACCCAATTTTCATACACACACAGTTCAAATCTTTCTTTATAATACTGATACACGAACCTGTTGCTGTCTAGCGCACCATGAAAAGTTAGTGTTCAAAGCAGAGACAAATTTGTCCTTTAATATTTTTATAATTTACTAGGCCAATGATTTAAAATAATTAAGATAATTACTTGGGAGATGAATATTATCTGACTTGCAGGCAGAATGCACACCTTAAATTATTAATACTGTACATTAATCATTTATACTGAATTAAACCACTAATATAACATGGGTTGAATTTAACGTCAAATTTTCCTCTTAGCTTAAATGTGTCAAGCGCACAAAGTAACAGTCCAGCAGGAACACTGATTCAACATTGTCTCAATGCTATTAGCACTGATTCAATATTGGATCAGTATTATCAGCATTGACCCAGCATTGTTTTCATGTTACTCTAATATCCCTTGCCTATGTAATAATGTTCCCAGCAGGCAACAGATGTTGGTGTAACAATGAATCAACATTGATAATGTTGATCTACTTAGGTTTAACAGTCGTCCTTCATCGTTTGCCTACTGGACTGTTGCACAAGTGAAGGAAATGGGTCTGAAAATGGCTAATGAATACTGTATATGTAACAAACAAATTATTTTTACACAATTGTTTTGTGGAACAGTAATATGATGCTTGTTCAATAACAAGTGCAAATGAACTGATACAAAGATAAATGCAGAGAAATGATATAGTATAGTCTATCTTTTCCAAACTTTACGTGTGCAATATGCACTTCACATGTGCTTAATGTACTTTACACATGCTGTATGTACTCTGGGTTGAGATAAGAGAAGCCAGAAAATTCCGTCTGGTCAAGGTTCATCATAAACAGTTTATCAGTGGGAGTTAGTTCAGTGCGTTCAGATGTGAACTGCTTGTCAAAGTTGCTCACATCCTTACGATGACGCTGAAATGTGATTAACCATTAGTAATTCTCCTCTAATACAATAATTAACATAATTCAGCAATCTCATTAAAATATAGTCAGAAAATGAAAAGTACTTTATGAATTATACTATTAATTACTTATTTAATAGTTATGAAAGGGAACTGCTTTGAGTACAGTACAGTACAGTAACATATACTGTACAGTATTTATATACTGTTGAATTTTAAATACTCTTCTGGCAGTANCAATAATATTCTTCTCAAACCCCAACACTATGGAGTCAGAGGTCACTCCCTTCAGTACTTTCATTCTTATCTGAGTGACAAGCAGCAGTATATTTCAGTGAACGATGCTACATCTCCCACTCTACCAATTAACATTGACATTCCACAGGGTAATATACTTGGTTCACTCCGCTTTCTCATATACATCAATGATTTTCCAAACACCACACAACATTTGAAGCCAATTGTATTTGCTGATGATACAACCTTCATTTTCTCACATACTAACCCACTTATTCTTAATGACACAGTGAATACTGAACTAAATCAAGTCCATTTGTGGTTAACTACTAAAAAACTTAACCTTAATATCGACAAGATGTTTTACATTTTGTTTGGTAACAAGACCAACAATCAAATTAATCTAAGAATTAACATGCCCTGCCCTAGTTAGAGTACAGTACTCTGTATTATTTCCTCATTTATCCATATCTCACCCATGGTATCTGTACCTGGGAATCCACTACCCTTAATTACCTCTGACCCCTAATTACTTAAAAAAATCAGCAATTAGAACAATCACAAATTCCAGTCCCAGACACCACTCTGCTCCCTTACTGAAATCCTTGAACATGTTAACTGTTCAAGTCTCTGTACATACTCTTAAGTGTTCTTTATATCTATAAATCTCTGTATTGCAATGCCACTCCTGACTTTAAGCACTTCCTAGAAGGTTGTAATAGAACTCATGGTCGCCACACAAGAAACAAATATCTCATTGATATTCCAAAAGTGAGACTCAACCAAAGCAGAAATGCAATGCAAATCAAGGGTCCCAAATTGTGGAATGACCACCCTAATGTATTTAAAAGTTGTACGTCTCGCAAACAGTTTAAAAGAGAGATTAAGAAATATTTACTTAATATTATGTAATTAAAAGAGGGGATATGATCACTACAAACAAAATAGTAACGAGATTCGATAAAATTGATAGGGAAGAATTCCTGAGACCTGGAACTTCAAGAACAAGAGGTTATAGATTTAAACTAACTAAACAAAGCTACTGAAGAAATGTAAGAAAATTCACTTTCGCAAACAGAGTGGTAGACGGTTGGAACAAGTTAGGTGAGAAGGTGGTGGAGGCCAAAACTGTCATTACAGTAGTTTCAAAGCGTTATATGACAAAGGGTGCTGGGAAGAGCACAAGTGGTAAGGTGAGCTGCTGGGAGTACCTTAGTCATGGGTTGAAGTCACCTCAGAACTCCACTAGATTTTCTCATATGGCCACCATGTGCAATTCTGTTTGGACTCAACAGACCAGCTTAGTGGTTTGTTATGTAGATAGTTGTATATATAACATGTGTGTGTATATAGTGTAATAGCAAAAACTGTGTTTTATTGTTCAAAAAATATAATATTTAACTGATATCAGTGACATGAATATATCTGTGTGTACCAATAGTCTATACATTTTATGATACAAATAATAGTACTGACAGCCCAATACAACATTGCACTCAAAAAATCCATGGTAAAAACATTCAATATACCAAGAAAATATTATATATATTCCATGCATCCCGTTAGAATTCAGTGCAAAATATGCGTGACTAGACTGAACTCTGATAACCAGCTATAAGATTACGTAGTATTACACACCAAAAATGCTTAGTGGTTCGTAATGATGTATAAAAGTGCAGATAGTTATATGTATAAATAGTGTATATGCAGTGTAATAACAGCAAAAACACTTTTATTGTTCTAACAACATATTAATTATATCACTTATATACACACCATATTTTTTATTATAGGGATGATCCAATCATTTTATTACATAAATTTATCACATTACACACTACTGAATAATATTACTGCAAAAAACAAAGAAAAACCAATCAGAGACATTGAAATAATTAAGTAATAATATCATTGTGGCAACTCCCACCACATGCTGCGAACATGTACTCTTTCAACTCCCATATCTTGCCAGACTTCCTAGCACCATTACAGCCAAAGTATGTCATATACTATTTTGTTTTCCCCCATGATCAGGGAACACATTTTAACAATATTGAAGGAAAAATTTCTTTATTTTTTCTTGAGCACTGGAGGGAGTGGGGGGGGGGTTGTCAGTTATTGACAGGTGCACAGCCCAGGGGTTAAAACAGAAAATGACAATGTAATTCTAAACAAAATCCTCATTTCTTGCAAAGTCAGTCCAGTTTATTGAAGCTATCTTGATAATCCTTAAAAATCCAGATAGAGGTGGGATGGTTAAGTGTTCTGGTGGTAAAATTATTAAAAAAAATTATGGTTTACAGAATACTTAAATCCAAACAGTTTTTCTTAAAGTTTATGTAAATTGCACATTTTTAAGTTGTAGGAAAGTCAAGCCAATTTATATTATATGGGGAATAAGACAGCCAACCCAATTTATATTATATGTGGTGTGCAATTTATATACAAGAGCAAAATAACCACCCTAATTTTATGAAGGCAACAGTCACCCTAATTTTATGAAGGCAACAGTCACCCTAATTTATATATGGAGCAAGATACCCACCCCCAATTTATATTATCTGAGGGCAAAATAACCACCCCCAATATATTTTATCTGGGGACAAGACAGCCAAGGCAATTAAATATTATCTGGGGGCAATATGTCCAGCCCAATTTATATTATTAAGTGGGAAATATTTTAACTGAGTAGAGTGCCCAACAGTGGTATATCAATACTAAACAAACAAATGATGATAGAGAAATGGTGAGAGTATTTAAATGAATTTGATGATAGAAATTTGGAAGTTACATCGAGAGTGAAAGAGCATGGCATGTATATAAATACAAAATAAGTTAAAATGTGTAAATAAAAAGTCATCAGGAACGAATAAATGACTAAAACTATTTTGATAATGTATTTTATGTAGTGATGTTACCCAGTAAATAATTAATTATAAAGGGATACATCACTTTTAGTTACCATTTTAAATGACTATGGTATTTTATTTTTATTAATATGTGGTTTTTTTAATGGTTTTAGTTTGTCATACATTATTTATTTATTAAAGGTAATATTTCTATTAAACTAATTACTATAATTTGATTCATTTTCTATCAGTATTTTTTCTATTCTCACTGGGCAAGTGTCTTTAGTACACCTCATGAAAATGAACAACTGGGTGGTGGTGGTGATGATATTGATGATATTGCTGATAGTGATGATGATCAAAAGCTTAAATTGTTCTTTAATCTTTTAACTTTGGAATGCCATTCACTTATCTAAGGAGGAGTGAACACTCAAACAAAAGAAGCTTCCAGCCAGAGCAAGATATCAATCAGACAGTACACAGACAGCAATAAATTATGAAGTAATTTAATGTGCAAATTAACAGAAAATTATCAGCTGGCCATATTCAGTAGAACTAAACAGCACAAGAACACTTAATATATAATATAGTTATTTATCCTAACATAATTGTTCTTATTTGACAATGTAATAAACATGAGTTTTTAGCCATGCATATAAATACTTTTGCATTTAAAACATTAGAGCTAAGAAAGGATTTTCATGGAAATTTGGCAGTGTGGCAGTAATATTACTGTTGAACAAAATCACATAAAAATAAGTTTTTAAATGATACATAGAAAAATCCCTGAATTATTAATTAACACTAATTCCCATGAATTGTATATTGCTAATAAAATATAACATCAATAAACTACTGTACCTCATTAATTCTTATGGTGAACATAAACATACTAACAGCCTTCACAGGAATACACTTTCTTGTGAACTACAAATGTAAAAAAATACTGCACTATACTGTGGCCATAGTCTAACAAACATACACAGTACTACACTTAATGACTAGCAATTTTCTTAAATCGTTCATTAATGACTTTAAGAATTAATACTATTTCACAACACTTGTAAAAATCTCTTATAGAACATTAGCACACAATACTTTTATTGCACTTATTGAGGAAAATAACTTTCACAAAATATAGCTATTAAATGTAAAAATCTTCTTTAGTACACAATTTCTTTATTCCATAATGTAATATAAAGATCAAATACAAGTATAAAAGTGGACCTCTATACAGTATTGTTAAACTTACTAACCCATACTGAAAGTCAAACTTACTATAAACATTGATTATACACAATTCACATAATTGTAATTACATATAAAGAAAATTAAGTTTAATGTGTTTTCCATACTTTACCCAATATCATATCAAACATTTTAACACATGAGAAGGGCATAAACTTAAAATAGATAATATATTTGGGACTTAAAAATATATCTGTAGCTTTCTATAAATCACTTTTGAGTTGCAATGAGGCAAAAGTTTTGATTATAAAACTTAGTTTGGTTTATATACTTTGATCTGTGGTAAGCTCACATGCTTCAGTATCATTCTCTGTGCATTTCAAATTTATAGTGGTGATTTTCAACTTAAGTTAATAACCTTCTTCTGTGAAAATCATGTCAAATAATTTAAAATTGCAATATGAAGGATAAACTACAAAATTAACTCTGGGAAAAGACTGGACTTGAGTAGTTTCTGACTAAAAGGTTGAATGGTACCTTTATATTACCAAATTTGTTAGCAGAACACATTTGAAATAAGGCAAAAAACAAAATTTAATCACAATAAGGGTTATGAAATGCAAAGTCCATTAAGATTTAACAAATTTACCCTTTCTTTAAAAATTCAACTTTTTCTTCTTAGTAGTGAAGGGTACAAAGTGCTTCATTGTTGAAAGGAAAATGAAATGTCATTATTGCTGACAACAATGGCATTTCTCTATATCTTTTCCTTTTTGTTAAGATTTCTTAAAGAAGCCTATTAACCCAATTTTCATACACACACAGTTCAAATCTTTCTTTATAATACTGATACACGAACCTGTTGCTGTCTAGCGCACCATGAAAAGTTAGTGTTCAAAGCAGAGACAAATTTGTCCTTTAATATTTTTATAATTTACTAGGCCAATGATTTAAAATAATTAAGATAATTACTTGGGAGATGAATATTATCTGACTTGCAGGCAGAATGCACACCTTAAATTATTAATACTGTACATTAATCATTTATACTGAATTAAACCACTAATATAACATGGGCTGAATTTAACGTCAAATTTTCCTCTTAGCTTAAATGTGTCAAGCGCACAAAGTAACAGTCCAGCAGGAACACTGATTCAACATTGTCTCAATGCTATTAGCACTGATTCAATATTGGATCAGTATTATCAGCATTGACCCAGCATTGTTTTCATGTTACTCTAATATCCCTTGCCTATGTAATAATGTTCCCAGCAGGCAACAGATGTTGGTGTAACAATGAATCAACATTGATAATGTTGATCTACTTAGGTTTAACAGTCGTCCTTCATCGTTTGCCTACTGGACTGTTGCACAAGTGAAGGAAATGGGTCTGAAAATGGCTAATGAATACTGTATATGTAACAAACAAATTATTTTTACACAATTGTTTTGTGGAACAGTAATATGATGCTTGTTCAATAACAAGTGCAAATGAACTGATACAAAGATAAATGCAGAGAAATGATATAGTATAGTCTATCTTTTCCAAACTTTACGTGTGCAATATGCACTTCACATGTGCTTAATGTACTTTACACATGCTGTATGTACTCTGGGTTGAGATAAGAGAAGCCAGAAAATTCCGTCTGGTCAAGGTTCATCATAAACAGTTTATCAGTGGGAGTTAGTTCAGTGCGTTCAGATGTGAACTGCTTGTCAAAGTTGCTCACATCCTTACGATGACGCTGAAATGTGAATTAACCATTAGTAATTCTCCTCTAATACAATAATTAACATAATTCAGCAATCTCATTAAAATATAGTCAGAAAATGAAAAGTACTTTATGAATTATACTATTAATTACTTATTTAATAGTTATGAAAGGGAACTGCTTTGAGTACAGTACAGTACAGTACATATACTGTACAGTATTTATATACTGTTGAATTTTTAAATACTCTTCTGGCAGTAAACTCATTATTAATATTGTATAATGATAAAAGCCTTAAATGGTTACAAATGTAATAATGACTATTATGTGCTATTCTATACAAAAAGTAAAATTTCAAATGACAAAAAGATTAGTATACATGTGTCAGCATATTTTGAACCAAAAATTATTTTAAAATACAATATATTAGAATATCCATATACAATTATTTGTCAAAATATGGGCAATATAAGTAACTTGGGCTTGTACTGTAAATTTATAAATAATTTCTAACACAATACTCCCTATATACTATAATAGTCTTTTAAGTTATTTACTAAAAACTTAATGCAAGTTGATATAACTTCACATGTAAAGATTACTGCTCTCATGCATAAAGCCTTTCAAGACAAAAAAAAAAGTAAGCAATATACTTCAAGAAAATGCAACTAAAATTATCCTAATATATCTTTGTGATGTGATGAGTGCAAAAGGCAGCCGAGAGTACTTACCACTGTAACCATCTCCATCAACATACATGGCATCCATCACTACCTGTTAAGGAACTGTTAGACCACAACTCTGAAGCTTACTAAAGGGACCAAACACTATGGCTTCCCATCTTGGGACTTTTTACGATACACGGTGTATCAGCACATGATATGTTTTTGTATTGATGTCTTAAAATAATGTGGTATATAAAGGAGCACATAAATGTTTTATTAGTGAGTAGTACAATGGGAAATATTGTTTCCCCGTTGAAAAAATGGCATTAAAATAATAGAGCAAAATAAAACAAATACAATAAACATACCAGGAGAAGACTATGTTACTGCATTTTGTTAATTCTTAGTTTTGTAAATTTAAACACATTTTCCAGGGCATGGAAATTTAATGCACATTAAGTACTATGGATATTTTATTTGTATTTGTGAGAATTTATACCTCTTCTTAGGGGATATATTATGCAAATTATTCAATTATTTAAACAAGCAAGTTATACAGATATTAATGCAATTTTAAATTCAGATTAAGTACTTATGATGCATTGAACATTAAATCTTTCACATTTAATTCAAATAACAATTACAATTATATATATTTTAATTACTATAATTATATTAAAAGAGAACACACCAGAAAAGGGAAAGACATTGCAGAATATATACTATAGTACACAACAGGCAACTGAGGTTGTGAAATATGTATGAGGAGATAGGAATGGTAGTTAGGTATAAGTGTGGAAATGATACAAAGTGTGCAGGTGCCTGCTTGTATACAAGTGAATAAGGTTGTAGTTTAACCCTTGGACTACTCAGCTACATCCCAATATGTGCCTGATAAACAATTGTTAAATAGAAAATAGATGTTACATCTTCTAGCAAAGAGCTTATCAAATCCAAGTGGTGCAGCACAGACTGAGACGTAAAAAAAGAAAGAGGCACATGAATGCCAGAGACAGGTGGAACATGGGCACAGGAAAAGACTGTTATTAGTGCATATGAACCAAATCAGAGGAGAAAATTAGAATAGTCTATATATTCAAAACTATATAAACTATATATTCAAAGGTATGGCTGAAGAAATGAACTTAAACAAAACACAGGGTACAAGACACAATCAGATCTATTCATTGAAAGAAAACATGTAAAAGATCTAGGAATTATGATGTCTGATGACCTGACATTTAGTAAACATAACCAAGCAAATAGCATCAGCCAGGAAACCGATAGGATGGATTATGACAACGTTCAAATTCAGGGATCCCACAACAATGTTAATACTATTTAAATCACTTGTGCTGTTCCAGATTGAGTTTTGATTGATACTCATTTCCCCTTTCAGAGCTGGAAAGATTTCTGAAAGAGGCAATAAAAGAGAAGTGCTGGATTGACTGGTTATGAGCCTGCAGGCTGCTCCAAGCAACAGCCTGTTGGACTAAGTTATTATAAGTCAAGCCTGGCCTCAAGCTGGAGGCAATAGAACTCTCAGAATCTTCTACAGGTAAACCCCACCTACAGTAAGTCTTTCTTCAATAACTGCCTGTGATACAGCATGATTAGCTACAACCTTGTGGCTTTACCTTTGGCTGCTTGCAGTGGCCATTCTCCACTGGTTATGGTTTTTGCTACGTACCCTATGTTTTTGAGGACCGTTAGCTTGCAACAGTTTGGCTCATGTTCTGCTTTCACTTGTTTACGAATAGCCTCTCAGTTCTTCGAGGTATTTAGCTATTCTCACCACTCAACCTATGGAAGAACCCTGTTGTTTCTCCATTTACACCCATTCGAGCACCATGCAGGCTGAGTAAGGCTGATGCTTTGAGGATTACTTCTGAAAAATGTTTTAGCTGCAGACACCAATTCCATTCTGGAAGGTCCTCCCCCCATCTATGATTGAGAGAATCCAGTTTTGCCTTCTTAAGTGTTTCATTTTGGGAGTTCCTGTATTTAACTCTTGATATGATTTTATTTTCCTCTGGAAAGTGGCAGTGGCAGTGTGCTCAAGAATATAAGCAATGCATTTTCCTTTTTAGAAAAGTAGAGCTTAAAGATTAAGAAGTGTATTTGGTGATAGATCCTCCTGGACGAACTCTTTGCTGTGGCCACCCTCAAACAGGTAACATCCGGTAGAAAGTAATGTTGAAGTTACAAATAGTTTTCTTTGTTTCCTACAGCTTGGATGTTGCTGTCCATTCTTGCAAAGTTGAAGACTTTCATGTCACATTCGTCTGCTGGATCACATATGGCTGGTCCAACACTAGTTTCCAGACCTAGTTTCACATTTTTTCAGCCTGACCCAATTCCCAGAAGCTATGTGGAGTCTTTGTTGCTCTGCAGATTTTTGTATGTGCATTTTTTGGGCAAATGCTCAACCAGCTGCATGGGAGGCAGGTGGTGGATCTCTTGCTTTGTCATCCAAGTGCATTGTTCTTTCATCAGTCTCCGAGGTGTAGTGGTAAGACACTCGCCTGGCGTTCCACGAGCACTTTGTCGTGGGTTCATATCCTGGCCAGGGAGGATTTACTGGGCGCAAATCCTTAACTGTAGCCTCTGTTTAACGCAACAATAAAATGTGTACATGGTTGTAACAACGACTCTTCGCGGTGGGATCGTATTCCAGGGACCTGCCCAAAACGCTACGCGTACTAGTGGCTGTACAAGAATGTAACAACTCTTGTATATACTGTATCTCAAAAAAAAAAAATCAGTACGAGGTATGGTGGCAGGATTTTCAATTTTTTCTTGCACTTCATCAATCTTCTTCCCTTTCTGCAGTAGTGCTCATGTCTTTCTTTTTTTGGCTGTTCCTCAAGTGCTGCCACATATGTGTCAACTCTATCTGTGCCTTTGGGTTTGGGATAGTTTTTTATTTGGCACAATATCTTAAGTTAGGCCAGAAGCTTGATTGTGGATTATTATTAATGAAGTTTTTCCTCATGTAGATTTAAAGTCCCCACCCCCTTTTTCAAAGATGTTCCATTTACAACTGTGTGTCTATTGCCTTGGCTAGTGGTAATAAGATGGGAGAACTTCATACCCTTATTTAGTATCCTGTAGGGTTGTATTTCAGCCTGGTGACAGCTTTTCTCTGCTTTAACCTTATTCCTTATTATTTGCCAAAAATGAGTCTTCTGCACTCAGATGCATTTCTTCTTCTCATACTTGCCTGACCTCTTCACCTTGCTGTTCCTGAATTTATCTGAGGGCCACTATCTCTCTAGCAGACGGATTATCAAAGGTCCCTCCTCACTCCCCCCCCCCATTTGTCCTGATGTTATCCTGCTGGATTTTGAATTTCAGCAGTGTCTTGGCATTTAGGCTTGGTGGGTAGGTGGTTTCACGGGTTTATAGCCCTATAGGTGAAAAAGTATTTTCTGTTTTCTGTCCTACATTGTGACTTGTTGAGTTGGAAACCATTGATTTTTATGTTAGATCTGACCTTTCAAAGAAGTGGTCTGAATCAATATACTGTACTCCAATTTGTTCTATATTTTAAGAGTTTCGATGAGATCAGTCATGTCTGGTTTGCAGTATTATTAGCCCTATGGCCCTCAACTGTTCCTGGTATGAGAGTCAACTTAGTTCTGGAAAGAAATTTGTAAGGAAATTTCCAGGCATTTCTCATGTATCTCATTGCTCACCTCTCATGTATTCACTCTGTTCCTCAATCCATGATTCATTGTTCCATGGTGCTTCTGCCACAGACATTTGGTTAGGTGGTTAAGTTACATAAGTCACATGCTTACCCCATTGGGTATGATCTCAGAGAATATGCCATTCTCAGAACTTATATTTCTGCCATGTCCTGCAATGGTATTAAGGATCTGTGACTTCTAGAGACCGAATTAGACATTTATAACTAAGTACGTCTCCAATCTACCTTATCCATATTGTCACTCTGGTGCCCTGGAATGCTTATTTTTCATCTGAACTGGTTGTAATTGGTGCAAGTAATTATAAAAAAAAGGAGGCAAAGTCAGAATGGTTATACATGTATAGCACTGTATTATAGAATACTTAGGATGCAAATAGAAGAATGATAACAAAGAAGTCAGATTCAGTATGGACATTAGTGAGGGAGAGATGACAAAGGAATAGTGAGAGAGCCAAACCAATGATCATGACCATCAAGACATTATATGAGGAGAGCAGCGACTGTTTGCAGAAAAATACATTTCTGAGAGTAAGGTGCAAGATTCTTTACATTACGTGCCCATGAATTAATCTAATGTGGTCAATACTTAACCTTGCTAGAGACAGTGCAGATGTGCACAGAGACAGACTCTTGTGAGTGTGCCATTTTTATAATTAGATGTTTCTGAGAGTTTTCATAAAGCAAAGCATCAAAATAATGAAGGGTCCAGTTTAGACAGCAGCACTTAAAAAGTGCAAATGGAGAAGTGTCTAATTCATCCACATCCGATTTTTATCTTTTTTTTTAATCTCAATATAGATGCAACAAGACCGAGTATGTTAAGAGTCTTGGTGTATCCAGTTCAAAAGATAATAGACATGTGATGCCAAAGATAGGTGGGTGTCAAATATCAACAATAAGAGTTTTGCATGTTTGGGCATGTCAACAAGTTGTCCTGCATTTATATCCAGTTCATGATGACCCAAGTTTGTAATTTTAATATTTTATTCAATACGAGGAGCTAGCTCAAGAACATCTCTCAAACATAGTGTCAAACATAGTGAAGCACTACATATTGTAAGCCAATCCTTTGGAAGTTTCCATTTCCCACCCCACTTTGTTCCCTCTTTCCTAAGCTTGTTTGTGTCATCAAGGCATAAAATGTGGAGGTGGCCCCTGTCAAACCTTTTACTAGTAGGGTGCTGCCATCTTTAGGTGGTAGGAGGTAGTGTAATTGGTAGTGGTTGTAGTGTGTGTTGAGGGTATTGAAATGTATTGTAATGTCAAAGCAACCTGGTCACTCAGTGATAGCTGAAGACAACAACATTTTTCTCTCTTACCCAGATTTTATCACTGATAAGACCATCTGCGAAGATTTAGTTTATTCAGACTATGTACTTCATATTTAGATCTTCTGAAACTGTAAATTCATTAATCCTGCAAGGCTGATAAAAATGACATAACATAACATATGAACTATTCAATCAGAATGACAACGAGGAACCTACAAAATAGGAAATTTATTTCATTCAGGGTACTTTGTATTACCAATATACTGTAGTAGCATTAATATTACTCTATCAATAAAATGTAGATTATAAATATAGTTAATAATAATTTTTATTTTAAAGTTTATAATTAATAAAATTTACATTGCTGTGTCAATAAAATTTGCATTAATAATAATAATAATACAGTTGTTTTTTATATAAGTTTATTGGAGGTAATAAAATTACTTATAAAATGTTTTTATTTTATTTATCTTATAATGTGAAAGATTGACACAACTGGAGCATTAGATGATAAACTGACAGCCAAACTGGCTAAACCACAAAGTTTTAAAATGTAAGATGTATCTTTCTTCCAAGACACATCATAATAATCTCAATTCACCAAGAAAGCCAGTCATTGGTGCACCCTTCGTTACGATAACGCATTCCACTCGAACTTATTCCTTGCATACCAATCTTCTTTATGATTTAGCCACTGCATATGTAGGCATCGGGACAAGACTAACCAAAATAACTAGTACATATATGTAACACTTGTAATGGACCGCTGCTTGCATACAAAACTGTGGTAAAGATGCCCAAGATCATGCTACCTTGTCCCAAAACCTTTACTTGCATAATGTTAGTCTTTAGTGATTAGATTTATAAAAATAACACTGAGACCATAAAATTACAGTAATATATGTGTAATATTTGTGATGGGGGTCTAACAATTTTATGTAATATTTGAAATCAATTAAAAATGTTCTTAGTAACAAAGAAATTATTTATCAGAAAGAAGTGCCAAGCCCAGAAGGCTATTTAGCACCATCTATGGCACAGAATACTCAAAAGATCCTAGTTATCTAGGATGCCAATGCTGAAGCAGAAATATACTAGACATTAACAGAGAGAAAGAATTATGTACCTAAGGCGCTAACCAACACTTCCAACAGTAAAACACTTCTTGAGTGTTTTGCAAGACAATAGTTCTGGCCACTATGGTTGCTTTTCATGGAGATTTGTTCACATAATTAATATTAATATATTCCTTAATCCTAAATGTTTACAAAGAATTTATTCCATGTGGTACCATATTTTAAACTGTTACTCTGCTAGTATATTTTACACATGTACATGGCTGTACTTATAAATATTTAAATGACACACACACACATTTATTATATATATATATATATATATATATATATATATATATATATATATATATATATATATATATATATATATATATATATATATATATATATATATTTTCTCTAAAGTTCAACACTAGCAGTTTTAACTGTAACACATGGATAGTATCAATAAATTGCACTGCAAGAAAAAGATAACTAATAATTCCTTTAATAAAAATTCACAGTTAATAAAGAATGATCTAAAATATAAATACATAAATAATATTGTGTCACAAGGCATATATCTTCCCCAGTACTTCTGTACTAAGAATGAATGCAAACATCTTTGCATACAAAAGTTTGTGTTCTCTCATTTTGTATCTTTTGGGACTGTGTAGTGAATGCCTATTAACTGGCAGCGAGTACTCAAGTGATGCACTTGAACAATCGCCGAGTTCCAAGTAAAGTCTATCTCATCACGGATGATCTTACAAACAATGTTCATTAAATGATTTCTGACCATTGGCTTATCTCAGGCACCCACTATTGCTTTACATGGAGGTAATTTATTATTATTTTACTCGATCTAAACAATTAACATCAATATGAACTTTTCAGTCCAAAAGCTTTAAGTAATAATGAACACTTCCACAGATTCTGGTTCAGTAAGAAACTGGTACAAGTTCAGAAATTTACAACAATACTCCACCAAAATTATGCTTTGTATAAGATATCTCTCTCAGAACACTGACTGCTCATATCTGTTTGACACAAATCATGCAAAGTCTGTAATGGCCTACATAAGTTACAGAAAGACTTTATGAACTTACATTAACATATAACCTAAGTGACTTGGCTAATGCCTGAATTACTAGTGAAGTACAATAAAATAAAAAACCAGTGCCATATAGCTAATATTCCCATATGCAGAAATCTAAACATCAATGTTGCACAACAAATGATTCAGTGTAAAAATTATGGTATTTTATTAGACGCTTGGGAGAGGCTGCGAATATGACTATGGGGTTAATCGTTGCAAGGCCTACATATATAGTGTATCCTGTGCTTGTTATCATGGGCTAAATATTCATGAACTGCCACAAGTGACACATTGTGCACAATGGAGGAAATTCTAGTACAGGTTATATTATCAAAATACATGGCTAGCTATCAAGTATATGTATCTATTACTGTATCGACTTGTATTCATAATCTAGAAATTCTGTTTAAAACCTTAAGAACACAGAATCAGCACTTCAAGTGGAAGCAATCTCAAATTTATTTTATAAATACCGTTTCTTGATAAGGTACTTTATAGAACAACATACACCAATAAAAAATAGAACTGTCACATCTAAATAATGTTTTCTCCAATAGTTTAGCATAATATGCCATTCAATTATATACACAATGTTAACACCAAGAAAGTACTAAGATGTACACAAAATCTATTATCATTCTAAAAAGAAGAAACAAATACACAGGAAATGGAACAATTAACAGAAACTTGGCAACCATAGATGATAGAATTACTATAAACATCATTATACCTACTAGCAAGAGGGAGAACACATCAATATATTTGCTGAATGAACAATATAATGCAAGCATAAAATACAGGTCAAAGGCCAGTTCCTCCATGTCACAAACAGCCAAGAAATATTGTAGGCCAATCAGTTGTGCTGGGTAACATGTGGCTTGTCTAGAATGATGCTAAAATCATCTGATCGAGTAAAACTACAGTATTTATTTTATACTCTAGTATGACACTTTTAAATAGCATGATTTATTAATTATGCTACCTTATAATTAATTTAAGCTACAGTATTTTCAAAATAAATATATTCGTTCCTATGATAGTTTTGTAGTAGCACTCATCACTAATATTTATCAATGAACTATGTAGTGTACTGACAAAAAAAATAGATGTGACACCCTATTGTTAACAGAAGCCTTCATATAGTATCTGTAATCTATTTAGGTAAGAAAATTAACACTTTTCATAATGCTGAATGTAAGAAATATTAAATATGACACACCATTATTCATATCACTCATAACAATTACAACCCATTTGATAACACCAGGCATACCATATAGAACAATGCTTTTTTAAATACATGAAAATTTGTTCTCCTGGAGATACGTCTTTTCTTGGGCAATATTTATATATATTGTATATATATATTGCACTCCAGATAATGGGAGAGAATTTTAAATTCTGCAACAAAGATTTGCATTTATAATTTCTTAGTATATTTACAAGTATTTATTACTTCCCAGATTTTCTTTCTTTCACTATTCATTGTCACTTCATATTTTACTTGGACTCCAACTTAAATATCCGTGAAAATGCAAATTTTTGTTGTTTTTAATAAATATTACTGTTTGTACAAGTCACAATTTATAGCCACTCCATAAAAATAAGTGCATTTCTAATGGGCCTTTAACATTCTGAAGTTGGAATCACTAGGAAAATCCTTTATACATTAACTTAGCTTTAAGTGCAGGAGGTGTAAATGAAACATATAATTACATAGAGACACCAGGTTGATAGCAGCCATGGGAATGGTTATGGAATACATAAAAGGAACCCACCTAGAACAGTGGTATACTATCACAAACACCCAACCAAGTTTCAGCCTTTAAGCCCATTAATATAATTCAACTCATCAATTACAATTGCCATGAGCAATACCTGTGGGAGTTTTCTCAAACTTCACATTTACCTCTATAGCTTAAAACTGAGCAATATATCAAATATAATCATTAGAAGCACTTGAACAATATCAAAATTTGATGAGAAAATGAAATATTTCTTGCTTTTTTAGATTTAAAATGCTTTGCTGAATCTTCTGGTTTGGAATCTAAAATAAGCATGTCACATCTGCATTTAGATTTTAACTAACATATTTTACACATTAGTTTTATAATTATTATTAGCCTAAGAATGTTTAACATAAATCTATTACTTGTTTCAAATACAATATGGTACTGTATAGGCCAAATAACTAATTGTTGTTATGTGATGCATTCTGTTGACAATTTCAAGAGCTTCATAATACAGTACTAGGAGCAATCAATTTACAGTACTAGTTTACAAAATTGAGAGACCTGTGTTAGCTGTAAACCTTAGCTAAACCCTGATGTATTTTGAGTTGATGTTTATACCTGGGCTCAATATAGTCACATGGACAGTGGTAATATAAGAATGTATCAAAATATACCAGAGTTTGGTGGACACTTAAAACAGTAACTCAGGTCTCCCAAGAGTCAGGGATGTGGTAACTTCTAGATTATATCTGACAGAGCTTTTCCAAATGTTAATGGCCAAGTCATTAAGGACTTGAAGTGACCAAGTGTCTTCATATCGTCTGATAATACATAACAAAAATTAGCACAGGAACTGGGTACAGTGTATTGCATTTTCCTAAATGCACAAAAGAAATAAGAATAAAAAAAAGAAACAAGAATCAACCATGATTTTTAAAAGGCATCATTCAAATGATAAACAAATTATTTGAATATTCAAATTTTACCTTAAATCATTTCATTCAGTCATACCACCCAAACCACCTTAACAATACTTTTAATAACAAGTGTGGAATGTTACAGCCCCAAAACCGGCTCTTCCCACTCATCACGAGAAAAAAGTCCTCTCTTTACATAAAAGGTGTTCACTGAAGATGTGAATACCTCTCTGCAGTGATGTACAACCAGCTGTAAAATATGCTGGATATCCACTATCAAAGATTTTGCACCCCCACCATTGCTGATGCTGCCACACCATTACAGAGAGTGCCACACCACCACCACCTCTGTTAAGGATGCCACACTTTCACTACTAATAAGGATGCCAAACTTTTACCACTGCTTAGGATCTCATACAATGGCCACTGCTGAGAATGAGAGAACTGCCACTGCTGATGGTGCCACACCATCACCACTGCTGATGGTGCCACACCATCACCTCCACTGAAGGTGCCTCATCACCAACACAGGTGATGCTGCCACACCATTTAGGAGGGGGTCACACCATTATAGAGGGTGTTACACCACCACCACTGCTCAGGATGTCATGCCACCACCATTGCTAAAGGTGCCTAATTATCACTTATACTGATGCTGCCACGTCATCACCACCACTGAGGGTGCCTCATCACTACCACCACTGAGGGTGCCTCATCACTACCACTGCTGATGTTGCCACACACCATCACAGCATGTGCCACACCGCTGAGGACACCACCCCCACCATTGCTGTGGGGTCCCACACAACTATGACTGCTGTTGATACTATATTATTACAGTATTTATATACCACTACAGAAGGTGTCATACCTCCACATCATGGTGTTAACTATATTACTATATTATATCTAAAATTTTTAAATACTTGGAATCACAGGATCTTTTGGAAACACTGTAAATGTAAATGGATAACATTCATAAAGAATTTTGTAAAGGATAACACACTTATTACTAACAATTATCATATATAAAGACCAATGAAAGAGTCTTGTCCAAAGATAACACTAACAATTTACATGATTCACGTAATAACTAATACATTATGGACAATAATTTATTTGCATTGATTAATTTATAACCAAAAAAGGACTAACCACACATAATGGTGTAACCTGAAAATTAATACTACTTGAGGTCATCACTACATAAACCATGTACAAATCTATACATTTCTTACTCCCTTAATAATGCACACTTACATTAAGAGTGTTAAAGACAGCAACAGGGCTTTAGTCAGCATTCCCCAACAACAGTTTGACCACAACACAACAGTCTCTATAACCTACCTCTCTCATGTCCTAACTACAAAATCAACTACTATAGTTTCTAACCACAAAAACAACATATACGCTGGTATCTAATAACCGTTCACAGACCACATGTTTCAACATAGTGTTTCCATACAATTCATATGAGGACGACAGCAAGGGAACGCGAGGCACACATACTAAGAGTACTATGCAAATCTTGGGTATGTGATCCTGATCACACATTTCTGTATTTGTAATATAAGGTAAATAAAATCCATATCTATGAACATTAGGAACACTTGAATTGGTGAAGTGGAAGATAGCCATTAATTCTCCGACATTAGTTACGTCTGTATCTATATCTTCCTTAGAGATAAACTTTGCTTTAGTGACAAAACTAACAACTGGTTAAAAATTTAACAACAGGCTCTAATAACCACCAATAAAGAAGCAGCAGTTCGATGAGATCCAATTATTATTAACTGGTCAAGAAATTACAGCCAGTTTGGAAACATACCAGCTGTAGAGACCAATCAGTATAGAATAAAGAACGAAAATCAAATTTACAAGACAAAATTGCCTGAATTTAGACAGGAGTAATATTGAACAACTGCTCCAATTAGCCCAAGAAAGAATTATCTACAACTATTTATCACCCCTGACTGGGTCCTGTACACTAAGTCCTGTTGAATAGACCACAATAAATAGGCTATATTGAGTAGGCCATTCTAAATGGGCCATGTTGAATGGGTTACACTAGTTGGTGTAAGTGGGCTACTAAACACTGGGACAAACTGAGTTAGTCACAAAGCTGAGCAGGATATGTTTACTTAGCCATGCTGAGTGGGCCATACTAGATGAGTTGTATTGAGAGGGGCACATCAATGGACCAAACTAACTTAGCATTGTTGAAAGAACCTTCCTACCTAGGGCATTTTAGATGAGTCACACTGTCTTGGTCACAATATTCGACCACTGTGACCGAACCACCAATGAAATGGAGTAACACGGATAATGATAAGATGTCTGCATTCAAAACAAACAATGAATTCCAAGAATATGGTATTGTATGCTGTATCCTATAAAAAAACCTAGTCGTGTTACGAGCTTGGATATAAAAAAAAAATGAAATATGTATGTTTGAACTAACTGATATGTGAAAAACATATGCAAAAGTAAAGTTTGGTGCGTGTGGAATAAGGAACTCAGTCGAGGTTCAGACATGGGTGAGGTAGGGTTTCTTACTGAGAAGCCAGATTCATAAATGAAAAATTCAATAGCTAAAAAACTGATGAGGTTTATAGCAGCCAATGGAGATCCTAAAACTGCATCGACACCACCAAACAAAATGAACACTTCATAGTTTATTGAAGTTTTCTTTTCTCAGACATTGTCACACAAAAATCACTTCTGATAATTAGTTTAATGTAAATTGTAAACTGCATCTGTCAAAGTAACGTACATACTGCATAATTAACAAAAAAATATGTATGTATACATGTGTGTGTGTGTGTATATATCTATATATATATAATATATATATATAATATATATATATATATATATATATATATATATATATATATATATATATATATACACACATACATACATACATACATACATACACACACACACATATGCACAGTGGCACCTCGACATACGATTGCCCCTACTTACGATAAATTCGAGTTCCGATATAAATTTCATCAAAAAATGCGACTCGACATCCGATATTTGTTGGTACACGTTCGGGTCGGCCAAGCGCGTGGTTCCCGGTCACGCGGTCCGACCTGCCTCAGTTTACTACAGCTACCCGCTTAGTGACGATCGCGCCTATAAGAAATTCCGCTTTTGTGGTGATTTTTGCATTTTGAACATTAAAGTAATTATTTTCTATCACGCCATGAGTCCCAAGAAAGTCAGTGGTAAGGCTCAACATATGAGATCCCATGTAAGAATGACCATAGAGCAGAAACAAGAGATCATTCGTAAATATGAAGACGGTGTGCGGGTCGGTGAACTGGCTAGGCAGTACAACAATCTCAGTCAACGATATCCACCATACTGGTTAAGAAAAAGGACATTATGGGTGCTAAAGTGATGCATCATTACAGACAAATGTTAAATCGAATGGAAAAACAAATGTCTCTTGACAAATTTGTAGTGAGACAAACAAGCACTGAACCACAACCAGGTCCTAGTGGTATTCAGGCAAAACGTAGGAGAGAGAGTACCCCAGAGAAAACATCACTGCCTGATGTGATAATGGAAGGAGACCCCCTTCCAAACAGTAACAACTCTCCTCCTCCCCCCTCATCGCCATCTTCCATACGCCATCGAAATCCCTCCATAATGGTAAGTGAAGTTTTGGTACTGTATTGTAGTTAGAAAAAAACATTGTATTCAGTATAAAATGTATTTTTATGTTAATATTTTGGAGGGTGGGGAACGAATAATTCAAATCCCTTTATTTCTTATGGGAAAATTCGCTTCGACTTCCGATATTTCGACATACGATCCGTCTCTGGGAACGGATTAGCATCGTAAATCGAGGCCCCCATTGGTGTGTGTATATATATATATATATATATATATATATATATATATATATATATATATTATATATCTATATATATATATATGACAGGTCAGACCACGGAGGAAAATTGAAACAGGAATATTATATTATTTATATATATATATATATATATTATATCTATATATATATATATAATATATATATATATATATATATATATTATATATATATATTATGTATATGTATACACACACACACACATACCTGTATGTACGTATATACGTATATACACTTCCTCGACTGATAATGGAGAATTCCCGTTTGAATCCCGGGCGGGACAGAAATGGTTTGGGGCATTTCATATCACCTAATGCCTTTGTCCACCTAGCAGTAAGTAGGTACTCAGGAGTCAGTCAGCTTGTTGTGGGGCTGCATCCTGGGCAGGGTCAGTAATTCAATCTTGGGGGGGGGGGAAAGGACCTCGATATAAGCCTATTGTGTATGAATATACTGTGGCTTCCTGTCCCTCTACACAATGAATTATTATATACAGTGGCACCTCGATTAACGAGAAGCTCTATCTACGAGCATTTCAAGTAACGAGCGAGCCACTCGCAGCAAATTTGTCTCTATTGACGAGCTTCACCTCTATTAACGAGCAAAACCACATGGAGCTTTCTAGCGTCTCACTGAATCTTGCAAATTCTCTGACGCCAGTGTTGTTGTTGTATCGCACACGACAAGCATCCCTCTGCATTTATTTGCGCTTTTTTTTCTTTTTTTGTGGTTTTGTGACTACAATTTGTAACGCACGATGTCGCCAAAGAAGCTGCTTGCTAAAGATAATGTTGTCAAGAGGAAGAAAGACACAATTACTGTGGATTTGAAGTAGGAAATTATAGCAAAGCATGAGCGTGGTGTCTGTGTGACTGATCTCACAAGGGAGTATGGCAGATCCTCATCAACAATTTGCACCATTAGTAAGGGGATGAGGAGGTAAGGGAGGATGTTGCCTCTTCCAGTGAGATCAGGAAGAGGCTGATTAATTATATATATATATATATTATATATATATATATATATATATATATATATATATATATATATATATATATATATATATATGTTGTTGAATATGACCAAAAAGGTAAGATTAATAATTCTAACATTAATCTTCTCAATATTTCTTATGTTTTTCTTCACTGTCGGTGGCAATAAAAATAACAATTCTTCAAAATTCATTTTTTAATTGTCTGATGCCTGAATGCGTTTCATAATTTGTATTACATTTTCAAAGACTTAATTTACACACAAATTCTTTGTACTTATACTCTATTGGATGAGGTGATATGGTACAAAAGTTTTGGGTGAGGTAACAAACACAAGATAGAACGCGAAAGAATGGGTATAAATTGGATAAGTGAACATATGAATGGAAGTAACTGCAGAAGGCCTATTGGCCCATACTTCCTCTTGCTGCTTTCATATTGGTTCGGGGTCTTGAAGTAGGTAGAATATAGTTGTGCATTAATTGGCTGTTGATTGCTGGTGTTGACTTTTTGATGTGTAGTGCCTCGCTGATTTTTTCAACAAAACTTTGCAGTTCTTCCCATACTTCACACATTTTCTTAATGAAGAAGGGACTGCCAATACTCACAACTATTTTCTTAGACTGAACCTTACCACTGACTTTCTTGGGACCCATGGCATGATATATAATTACTTTTGTGTTCAAAAAACAAAGAAGCACAAAATTATTGAAATTCTTTACAAGCTAAAAGAATTTACTAAATTTCTTTTCTTTCTTTTAAATTTCTAAGAGTTCCAAAAATTTACTTTAGGAACTCAAGCGCGATCATCACTAAGCAAGCAGTCTGGTGAACTGAAGTGGGGTTGCCTCGTGCCATCAGGAACCACCCACTCCGTCGATCCATATGTGTATCAACAAATTCGCAAGTCGAGGCAAAGGTCGTAAGTCGAGTCGAATTTTCCGATAAAATTGGGGTCGCAACTCGAAAATTCATAAGTAAGAGCATTCGTAAGTCGAGGTTCCACTGTGTGTGTGTGTGTGTGTGTGTGTGTGTGTGTGTGTGTGTGTGTGTGTGTGTGTGTGTGTGTGTGTGTGTGTGTGTGTGTGTGTATATATACACACCTTTGTGTAAATCATGAAGAAATTAGGACGTGATGAATTATGCGACAATGTCTAACTATATGTACATACATACATACATACATACATATATACATATATACATATATCCTGGTCACAGCACCAATCAGTGGGAACACTTGAAGGCCACACGGCTAACACTGCAAACCAGGCATGACAGGGCGGATCTCATTGAAACTTAAAATACTGAAAAATTTGGAGGATGTAGGACTCTCCAAAACCAAGGGTCAACTTGTCCGCAGAATATAAAATGTGAACCTTTACCACTGAGAGATAAACAAGTGAAATGCTCGGCCTAACATTCATTGAACACCATTTGCCATAACTCTTGCAGCCCATCACAATTATTTCCTACTGAAACTTATGTCTGGTAAATGTATTTAACATAGAGATTATAATAATATCAATGATTTGCCATAACTCATAGAGTAGGTTACTGTAGGTATGTTAATATTATGTTAGGCAGGTTTACTCTGTGAATTAGAACTCTCTTGTGACTAAAGTGTTTTAGGAATGTCTTAGAATTGTCTAATCTATCAGAAAAACTAATTTCACCACAAAATGGTATAACATCACAATAGTTAACATATTACATTACAGTAGTAGAGAACATAGCTCTGCAAACTTGCCATTTACAACAGCTGATTGGCATACCAGTGATGCCACCAACACCAAGCGGATAGTTGTTGAACTACGGTACAACTTACCCGTAGGAGTTTATTAAAATTGTGTCAGCAGTACAGTATTAGCATTTGATA
>WNGS01165751.1:15324914-15353690 GCA_020271785.1 Procambarus virginalis
CACACACACACACTCACACACACATTCATAAAGAGTATCAGTGTCACATACTTCAGATAGTATCAACTTGCTTAACCTAAAAAAAAAAAAAACATTCTGAACACATTTCCTATTAGGATTCACTTGGAGGTCAGTACTGTTAAACTGTAATTGGTGTGATGTAAAACTCTGTCTCTCTCTCTCTCCACAGCACAAGTGTGAATGTTACTGGGTAAACACACAGAATGAGGAGAGGCAGTTTGGCAACGTTACCGTGTCATTTGTGAAGGCCCGACAGGTGTGCCCAGACTTCATGGTGCGCACTCTGAAAATAAAATACAGCTTTGATTCGGCAAGACAGGTAGGTAGAAATTGGCATAATTTTATCTTTCTTAGAATGTTTTTAGAATTAAGTGTTAAGATGGTAGTCAGATAATGGGCATGCTTCGACAGAATGTTGGTTAATGTTTCAATAGAATTATTACTCATGTTTCAGTAGAATTATTACTCATGTTCCAGTAGAATTATTACCCATGTTTTAGTAGAATTATTACCCATGTTTCAGTAGAATTATGACCCAAGTTTCAGTAGAATTACGACCCATGTTTCAGTAGAATTTGTGGCCCATGTTCAGTAGGATTATGGCCCGTGTTTCAGTAGAATTATGATCCATGTTTCAGTGGAATTATGTCCATGTTTCAGTAGAATTATGGCCCATGTTTCAGTACAATTATGGACCATGTTTCAGCAGAATTATGTCCCATGTTTCAGCAGAATTATGTCCCATGTCTCACAGAATTTTGACTCATGTTGCAGTAGAATTATGGCCCATGTTTCAGTAGAATTATGTCCCCATGTTTCAGCAATTATGACTCATGTTTCAGCAGAATTATGACTCATGTTTCAGTAGAATTATGGCCCATGTTTCAGTAGAATTATGGCCCATGTTTCAGTATAATTATGACCCATGTTTCAGTAGAATTATGACCCATGTTTCAGTAGAATTATGACCCATGTTTCAGTAGAATTATGACCATGTTTCAGTAGAATTATGACCCATGTTTCAGTAGAATTATGACCCATGTTTCAGTAGAATTATGACCCATGTTTCAGTAGAATTATGACCCATGTTTCAGTAGAATTATGACCCATGTTTCAGTAGAATTATGTCCCCATATTTCAGTTGAATGATGGTCAATATTTTGATAGAATGATGGTTCCTATTTTCATCAAATAATGATC
The DNA here is from genome assembly GCA_020271785.1 of Procambarus virginalis. NCBI lineage: Eukaryota > Metazoa > Arthropoda > Malacostraca > Decapoda > Cambaridae > Procambarus > Procambarus virginalis. The sequence goes on from WNGS01165751.1 coordinate 15,326,136, forward strand.
TATATTTCAGATAAAAGATTTATTTTACATATTTTATTAACATTTATTTTGCCGTTTTATAAATTTATCAGCTGTTTGCCTGTAAAAGGTAAATACTATTTTATTTATTGATGAGTTGCTAAATATTTTAAGGGTAGGAAACTTCTTTGCCATATAATGTAGTATCTATAAACCAAAGTTGTTTGGGGACAAACAGTGGCTGGAATTTTACACAAAATCCAATTTTATATACGTACCTATATCTGGTTCAGTACTAAAATGATAGCATACTTTTTGTTATTTAAGAGGATTTCTGTATAAAATGATTTAAATGTTATATTCCTTGTAAATAAATAACTCATAAAACATTGTTAGTCAGTTAATAACAATTGCAGTATAATGACAATCCCATGATTTTTATATATTTTTATTCTTAACACATGTTTGTTCTGAAATGGATTAGAACTGTACCTCATTTATTATTTCCACATATCCATAGAAGAACGTACAATCTGCCAGTTCCACTATGTGCTGTGGCCTGACCATGGAGTACCAGAAACTGTCCGGCCATTGCTGGATATGGTTCGTCTCGTGCGTGACTGTCAAGCCTCGGAAACCTTACCCGTCCTCGTACATTGTTCAGCAGGCTGTGGGAGAACAGGAACCATCTGTGCCATTGATTATGTATGGGGGCTGCTCAGAGCTGGGGTAAGTAATCATTGTCCTTTATTGGGTTTGTTTTGTATATTGTACACTACAATGCGGTCCGTCTAATTACCACATGCTACACAAGCTTCAGAAAGCTTCCTGGTAATACGTTAGTAATGAATAAATATGATATATTTACTCATTATAATGTTGGTGTTGAATGTACAACACGAAAAAACATAATTTTAATCTGAAATAGTATCTTTTTATAAAGAAATTAGACGAAAATAAAAAGCTGGTGACGCCAAATCAAGTCGACGATCCAAGCTTCGGTTAGGTTAGGTTAGGTTTTGTTTGGTTAGGTTAGGTTAGGTTAGGTTAGGATAGGTTAGGTTTGGTTAGGATAGGTTAGGTTAGGTTACGTCAGCCTAACCTAACATATCATATATATTCATTACTAACGTATTGCCAGGAAGCTTTCTGAAGCTTGTGTAGCTTGTGGTAGCTTGTGGTAATTAGACGGACCCCTACAATGAAGTGTCAAGAGTCTGGAATGGTTGTGGTCAAGCAAAATTTAGATTTGTCACATCTCCAGTCACATTTTTCTGGGAAAGCAGATGAGCAGAACAGGAACCCGTGGAGGGAAACACAACTGCCCTGGAGTCTGGCTCCAGTGAGGTCCTACTCTGACCAGCAGCAGGTGAGACCCCAATCCTACCAGACCACCTCTGGAAACCTGGGGCTTCAAGAAAGCTCCTCCAAAAAACAAAAGCTAGTTAGTCAGACAGCAGGAAACAATAGCAGCCAAGAGAATTGGGAAATGGCATCCTCAGGAAAAATGAGAGACAAATTATGGGGAGGTGGGCGAAAGGACCAAGCCAAATCTAAAGACTGGGCCAACCAACACACAAGGGAAGTCAAGCATAGTGTCGCTACTGCCTCCCGAAGGATAGGGGGAGAGCATCTTGGGCTGGGCCACCAAGGACAGAATCTCAGACCTTAAGTCCTCCACACCTGGGGCAAAAGCAAGTGAATCCACATCACTTGGCTAAGTACATATGAACCTTGTGGTCATCTGCAACAAGAGCCCTGGACAGCACAGCCACCTGCACATAGAGCTGCCACATGCCCACATTCCTGGGGAGTGCTAGAGAAAACAGACTGTTTGCTCATATTTGCTTGACCATTACCCTGTCAGCCCTAGAAGCTTGCCATGAAGGATCCAGGGCAGAGCCACAATCTGTACCCCAATGCCTGAGAAAGAAAGGCATCTTCCCAAAGAAAAGATTCATAGTCAGGGCATCAATTGTGTAGGCAAAAAACTCCAAGACCCCAGGAAGACCAGATGGCTCAACAGAACTCTGCCATTAAAGTGGATGGGACTACTGTATTTCTAAAGAAGACCAAGCTACACCCCTGAGTTAAAACCTGCCCTAATTCTGAACCCTCTAAAGCCTCGGCATCAAAACTAAGTGAGAAAGAGCAGAAGCAGGGCAAACAACACCCACAAGCTAAGGAAAAGGAAGCATAGACTCAGGTGAGAGTCACCAACACCTCCAACTCCAGGTCCCTAAACACAATTGGGGCCAACTTCAGTGCATCCAGATGAGCACAAAGCCGATTCGTGGAACCAATTACTCCGTAACATAATAGACGTAGGATCCCTTGATTGTTTCAAGTGTAGGTTAGACAGATACCTATATGAATGTATATGTATATGGGGATGAGGAATGTATATGTATATGAGAGTTTCCGGAGAGCAGTCTCCGTGGCGTAGTGGTAAGACGCTCGCCTGGCGTTCCACGAGCGCTTTGTCTTGGGTTCGTATCCTGGCCGGGGAGGATTTACTGGGTGTAAATCCTTAACTGTAGCCTCTGTTTAACTCAACAGTAAAATGGGTACTTGGTTGTAAAAAAGATTCTTTGCGGGGGTCGTATTCCGGGAACATAGGATTAAGGACTTGCCCGAAACGCTACACATACTAGTGGCTGTACAAGAATGTAAGAACTCTTGTATATATAATAAAATAAAATAAAATGAGTCTGGGTGGATATAAATAGGAGCTGTCTCGTATGGACCAATAGGGCTTCTGCAGTTACCTTGGTTTTTATGTTCTTATATATGGACTGACATGTGTTTGAATAACATATATACTATATATATATTGTATATATATATTGTATATATATATTATATATATATATACAACCATAGGAATGATACTGGACAGAGTATACAGAGACGAGAGCACCCCCAAATTAGACATACCTGAGCCACACTTGAAGAGTCTTCTCGAAACATGTACAAAGGAAGCCCCTTTCATCAGTCCACAAGGAGACATGTATTTACAAATAGACGGAGTAGCAATGGGCTCTCCCTTAGGAGTTTTATTCGCTAATTTTTACATGGGACCATCGAAGACAGGGTCTTCAGTAGCAGACAAAAACCAACTTTATATTGCCGTTATGTAGATGACATATTCGTAATAGTAAAAGACTCAGATGAACTAATTGACGTAAAAAGACATCTAGAGAGAGAGTCAGTACTCCGATTTACACATGAAAATAGTGAAAATAACAGTCTGCCATTCTTGGATGTACTAATAACAAAAACAGGAACCTCTTTAAGCACCAACGTATATACCAAACCCACCAACATAGGATTATGCCTGAACGGTAGAAGTGAGTGCCCCCAAAGATACAAAGCCAGTGTTCTCAATGCTTATATTCGTCGAGCGCTTACCCACTGCTCTGAATGGAGCAACGTGAGTAGAGAGTTTGAAAGAGTAACTCAGGTATTGGTGAACAATGGATATAGCAACGCGGAAATAAACGCTGCTATAAGAAGACACTTGGACCGTTGGTATAATCCAGAACCTAGAACAGAAACCACAATACCTCCAATAAAATTATATTACAAATCAACCATGCACAGTGAACATACAAAAGAAGAAAGAATAATGAAAGAAATAATCCGTAAAGGAGTAAAAAGCACTACTCCTAACCAAAACATAAACCTGACAATATTCTATAAAACCAAGAAGACTTCCGAACTCCTTATCAAAAACAGCCCGAAGCCGACAGAGAACCCTCTACAGCAGTCAAGCGTTGTATACATGTACACTTGCCCCCACGAAGGATGTAACCTTCAATCTAAGTACATAGGTATGACGTCGACCAAGCTGACGAGGCGTTTGACATGCCATCTTCAATCCGGTGCCCCTAGGAATCACATGAGACAAGCCCATGACATCACCCTAACAAGAGAAATGTTGAACAAGAATACATGCATAATAGACAGAACCCAAGATGCAAGAAGATTACAAATTCTTGAAGCAATTCACATAAGAACAGAACAACCTACCATGAACACCCAAATCACGGAACTATTTACTCTTCCCACAATGAGAGTAAGGACAAGACCAGAACATAACGATGCCAACACAGAAGACAATGTTCAACATAACAGGCCAATTACACTGGATTAATCTTTGTATGTAGATGCCAGCTGCCTCGTATGGGCCAATAGGCCTTCTGCGGTTACCTCTATGTTTCACCCCATTTATCCCCTATGTATCCCCTATGTATCCCCTATGTTTTCACCTTTATTGTTTTATCACCTGACCCAGTGCGGGTATATAATCAAACCACATTGTAACATTTCCTCACTTGAAAATGAACCATGGAGGTTCGAAACGTCGTGCAAATTGTTTAAATAAGTGTAATACATTCTATAGTAATCCACATCTTTTCTTCACCCAGAAATTACGAAAATGAGTTTTGGAGAACTCCTGTTTCAGCTAAGCCCTGATGCTAAGAAAATAGTTAGAGGGATAGAAGCCCTAAATCAGAAAATAGTAAATACAGAATATGCGGTCATATTCAATGAGACATGTGTAAAAGAAAACCTGCTGCCAGTATACACCAATATATATATATATATATATATATATATATATATATATATATATATATATATATATATATATATATATATATATATATATATATATATATACTGTACAGTGGCACCTCGACTTACGATTGTATACAACACACACACACAGTACAGTACAGGCATACCTCAGTTTAAGAGTTTAATTGGTTCCTGGAGACGCCTCGTATTCCGAAAACTCGCATTCCGAAGCTAATTTCCCCATAAGAAATAATGGGAAATGAATTAATCCGTTCCTGACTACCCCAAAAACCCCACATCAAACTAAATTTTTATACCTAATTCATCTAAATAAACCTACAAAACTATGTTCAAGTTATTACTTACCTGGCTGTTGAATGCTGTAGGCGTATGGAAGATGGTGAGGAGGGGGGAGGAGGAGAAGAGTTACTGTTTGGAAGGGGAGTCCCCTTCCATTATCACATCAGGCAGTGAGGACTTCACTGGTATGCACACTCTGGCACATTTTGCCTGCATACCACTAGGACTTGCTTGTCTAACTAAGAATTTGTCTAATGACACTTGTTTTTCCCTACATTTTAACACTTGTCTGTAGTAAGACATCACATTATCATTTAAAAGGTCAATGCAACGGCCTGCTACAGCTTTATCTGGGTGAGTTTTTTCAACAAAACTTTGCAGTTCTTCCCATACTTCACACATTTTCTTAATCAAGAAGGGACATCCTCTACTGCCTCTACTCACAGCTATTTTCTTAGGTTGAACCTTACCAATGGCTTTCTTGAGACCCATGGTGAGATATATAATGACAACTTTTATGCTCAAATGGCTAAAAAAACGACAAAAAACTGTAAATCCTTGTGAAGAATTCAGGTGGGATAGTCACTGGGCACGAGACACTGGTAAACTGAGGCGCGATCGCCATGCCACCACGCGCTAGTTGGCCTGTACACGTATCAACAAACTCGCGTTCCGAGGTAACCCTCGCCTTCCGAGACATATTTTTCGAGGAAATCCTGCTCGTATTCCGAAAAACTCGCATACAGGGACACTCGTGTTCCGAGGTACCACCGTATATATATTTGCTTAGATTTGAATATCATGGTTGAATTAGTTTAGAGTTCAGAATCTTCACTCTTTCACTATTTAATGCAGCTGAGAAAAATTTAAAAATGTACTGTACTTCTAAATTTGGTATTCATTTGTTTTTCAGAGATTAACAGAAAATCTTGACTTATTTGGGCTTGTGAAAGACATGCGACGACAGCGAGTGGCAATGGTTCAGACGAGAGAGCAGTACATTCTTCTGCACAGAGCTGTCAGAGAGTTGTTTAAAGAGCGACTAAAAGTGATTGATGCTCATCCATACGAGAACATTGCAACTGATGGTACACCACTCATCCTTCGGGAAAAAGAAAGTGATTATGAAGAGCTGTATGTGAAGCCTGAAAAGCAAGGTAAGTATTGTTACGTTAGTAACCATATCCTGTATATATTATATGTAGTGGAGCATAATGCAGAATTATTGAAAGGTTTATTGTTGTTAATGAACTCAGTACATGTGCTCGATTTCTGAGCAACTCTCCTCATTGTTGGGTAATATAATGTAATATGTAGGCACTGGCTTTCTTTAAATTTGGTCAAGGCAATAAGAGAAATTTAGATTACTATTAATCATAATACTATTACTGAATTAGTATTATGTCTTCTCCAGACATAATAACATAAGATAAAAACCAAACCAAAGCCTTACTGCCATTTAAATGTTAGGGATAGACTATCTGTCAACCCCTCTAGGAAAGTGACACAACTGTGGGAACAAGTTATTAATGGTAGTTAAATGCCTTTAATTTTCCAGATGAAAGTGGCAAAACCAACCCCACCGACAACTGCCCCCAGTGCCGTCTCCACCCCCACAGGTTCACTCACGCGCTACTCCACACACGGGGAAATGCAGGTGAGAAACACTAACTTATTATTTTTATCCATATTAATACTGTGGCAAATATGTTATAAAGTACATTATGTATCTATACCAATGTGTCACACCAAGTGTACAGCGTCTGTATAATACGTAGTATGTAATGTGAATAAATGCATTTATGCTTTTTAATTTTAGGTGATGTGAAAAATTTCATATTTGCTAATTTTTTATTAAATGGGCTTGTTAAATGATGTTATATTTTGCCATAACTTCCTCTCTGAGATTCTCTAAAAGTCTGGGAGCAGTGCAAATATTGTACTGTATTGAAACGAGTTGTTTATTTTTTGGTCACCAAGCAAATACATGTAGACCATTCATTTATCGACATTTTGTAAATGCAGTTTGCTAAATAATGGTTTATTTAACTTTGTGAATGTCATAGTGATCTTTGAGTTATCAATCTTAAAATTTACTACTGTATAGTTCATTTGACTTAATTTCCTTAGAATGTTCATATTACTGGTATTGCCATTTTCGGCAAGTCTGGAAAACAGTCTGTCATTGCAAGTATAGAGATTCTTTCAACCATTTGTAGGTAGGTAATTTGCTTTGCTTGAAGAGATGAGTTAAATATAAAAGTAAAGAACATTAGTGACTTTAAAGTTATGTACAGTAGAGTACTGATATTGGTAGCAAGTTGCAGAAATTTTGCTTGTATCGAAACATCAAGATGAGATTTTAATTATAATAGTAATTCATAGTTTATAAACTATAAATTATAATAATTTATAGTTTAAAATTAACTCTCATTTGGTGTTTCTCTACATCATTATCCACACTTTGTGTTCTTCAACCATAATTAATATTGGTAGTAAGAATTCTTCCCTGAATGTGAAATATTATGACTATTCACTAGTTTATGATTTTTTCAACAGATTACCTGGCCTCTAGTTCACCAATTAACACTCTAGAGCAACCACTGGTTACTGTTCCTCCTCTTCCTATGAAGTTGTCCAAGCCACTGCCTGCCAGTATTCAATCTTCTCCAGGACCACATGCTGCACCGGCTCCTCAACCATCACCAGTCCACAGCCATTCCTCACCCATGCCTCTAGCATCTCCTGTTTCCTTTCCTTCCCCTAGCCAAGCCCAAATTAGTTATACAACACCTGTTGCTGCAACTTTCCCATCAAATATTCTGCAGTCCACATCTATCTACACCAGTCCCACCTACTCCAGCACCCAGTCATCAGTATCACAGTCAAAATCCAACCATTTACTTTCTCCTCATTCAAACACCAGAATGGGAATACATCCTTCCTCAAAGCTAGAAAAGGATGCAGAAAATGCTGCCCATAAAAGGCAAGTTACCCAGCCATCTTTATCCTCTCCTATAACTAGTGGTCCACAAAGAAGCATATTGGCATCTCCGCAGTCATATAGCCCTCATCCTCTATCATCTGGCAGTGCAACACCCACACCAAATACTACTCCAACACTCCTTCATGGACTTGGGCTTACCTCTATACATGCTCCAGCCAAAAGTAGAACACCATCTCCAAGGATTACGTATAGAAAGCCATCTGAAAGTCAAACAGAGACTCAAGGATTTGGCAGTGAAAGTAATAACTTAGATGATAATGCAGTAAATAAAAATGATGAAAATGTTCGCAGACCCAGTATTGCAAAACTTAAGGAACTCTTTGAAAAAAAATGCAGAAGCAGAAACAACAGGTGTAAGATTGTCACGAAGTGCCAGTAGTGTAACATCACGAACAAATCTCAGTGTCCATCCAGACACAGAAGGAGGATTTAGAGTGAAACGTAAAAGCAGTCTTGGAGCAGAAGAGACCCTACAATCAAAGAAGGCATACGAAATAATTGAAAAATCACGGCAACAGAATGCCTGCTCACCTCCACTACAAGATGCATCAAAAATACAAACAGCATCAACTGCTCCAGTAACTATTGTGAGTGCTTCTAAGCCACCCTCTAGTCCAGTATACACCAGTCCTGTCTCTCGTAGAAGAGGAAGTCATACCATGAATGAGTCTCAAGAAGATGGGTCAACTTCAGCATTGTTAGCACGAGTAGATGACAGACCAGCCTTGCCTGTTAAAAAGAGTAAGTCATTTAGATATGCTCGACCTATTGATTCTACAACCAACACCATTGCATCTACCAGGAGTCCAGAGCTGGCTAGAAAGAAAGCAGATATAAATACATATTTCAGTCTTGATCGAAGTAAGGGAGACACCTCTGCACTTAGCAAGTCTGAAAGTGGAAGTGTAAACTTCATAGGAGACATTCCTTCTCCAAGAGAGGGATTTAAGTTATCTGTGTATCAAATACCAAATGCTCCAAGTATGTCCCAGTCGTATAACTCAAATGAACAAAAGGCAACTGAAAGTAAGCCTGACACAAAACCGCAGATACCTCCAAAAAGAATAATTGGAGAACGTTTAAAGAGCACGCGACTTCCGGAGTCACTGTTCATTTCAACACCTCAGTCTTCATCTGTGTTGCCAACAACACCTACTTCACTCACCTCTCAAACTGTATCTGCAATGGTTTCATCCATGTTTGAGAATCCATTATTTTGGAATCGTTGCCAACAAAATCAAATGGATAAATCCATTTATGACTGCCCTAAGGACCTTCAGGCTGTATCAAGAAATGATTATGATAATCTTACTTCTATGAAAACCATGACAGCTATTCCCAGTAAAGTATCACAGGTTTCTCCTGGAGTTGATGCTAAATTAAATACTAAAATCTCTGTTCCATCACCTTCATCAATGCCAAAACCATCACCAACTGCAGAGCTCACTCAAGAAACCACAACTAATAAAGAATATGTAAATGCTAGAGTAGTTAGAAATCCCAAAGCTGATACAAAAGAAGCAACGAGGTATGTGTATGTACCTTTACCATCTAAGAGGGGTTCACGTGGCAACAAACATCCTCATGATTATGCTAATTGTCCGCTGAGTGGACAGTCTCAACATGAGTCTGCTGAAGGGGAAGACCCATGTGACCTTTATATGGATCCACAAGTTCTAAAGAAAGGAGTTATAGGCAAGTTTCCTGTGTATGATGAGGTTGTACCCTCGTCTCAGTCAAAAACAGAAGCTTCTCTTTTGAAAGCCATATCCAAAGAAAATATTCCCCTTTCATTGTCTGCTCCCACAACTCCTGGGTCAGCTACCACGCCTATTTCTGCTTCTACTCCAGGATCTGCAGATTATGAAATGATGGATTTTGGTGAATCTAATGCAAGTGTAGATGAAGTTTTTGAAACAGTAAATTATGAATTGCTTGGTACTAAAGATAAAAGAAATCATAAGAGTACTGATAGTAAAAGAGACTTCTGCTCAAAGAAAGATCTTGATCCAATAGCAAGACAGGTGTATCAAGATTGTCAAGATTACCTCCTCCATGGCAATAACAAGTCTCCTGTGCCATCTCTTATGCCTAAACCTTCAGAGAAAGATGCTGATAAGGTCTCTAAAGTAGCAGAAAATACTGGAAAATGCAATAGTGCATCTCTTGATACAAGCATGGATGTCGATGAAGTCAAGAGTAAAGTCAATGTCGCACCCCAGGGATTACGAACTAGAGAGAGACGAAATAGTTACAGACAAGCAGTGAATCCAGTTACTCATAATGAGTCCAAAACACATGATGAGAAACCACGTGCAGGCTTGGAACATAGTAGAAGTATTCACAAGTACGAAACTATTTGGTTTGAAAATGGAAAGCATATGACCAGACGAAATAATCCTAGTCCCACCAGCCAACAGAACTTACATCCTGCCACCAGGTCACCAACGTTTTCCACTGATAATGAGGATTCTTCTAAATCCAAAGGGAGTGGAAATGTTCACATGCCTGTACAACAATCTGTGAATGATGAACATGGCCCGAACCTAAACTATAAATCTAACATCAAGGATGCTCTCTTCAGAGAAAAGCTTGAGGAATTGCATACTCTTGTAAATAATTTGGAACGACAGAAACCACTGCGGTGGATTGCAGCATCTCCTGGGTCTGTAGAAGATGATGCCAACTCAAAAGAATCAGGGAGTAGTAATAGCACCCTACAGTCCCATTCTACTACGTCATCTAGATCCAGCGAGGCCCAAGAACCAATATATGCCAATACTCAAATGCTACCCATTTCCAGGTCACTTTCATCTAATAAGGTACAGCAGCTTCCTCCAAGAACTATGAGAAATCTTGAGCCAAATGAGACACGATCACCACCTCCTCTTCGCCACAGCAGAACTGAAGTTAAGCTGGATAACACAGACTCAAAATTAGGTGGGCACTCACCACTCATAAATGGAAATTCTATGTATGGCACTATTGCCACAACCACATTCAGAGGAAAGCAATCTGGAAATAATCCAGCATCTCCATCCTTCCAAAATATGTCACAGAATCAGGGTAAACCACCATCACCATATCATGGTGTAACTTCCACTGCAACACTTCCAGCACGAACTACTATTTCTCCAACTCCATACCACAATATTCCACCTCCAAAAGGATTTGGAGGAAGAATATCTCCCAGTAATTCTCCCAATCCTAATCAAGCTCTTCAACAAAATCAGGAAAATCGTGAAACCCAGGTTTCTTCTCCATACTACAACATGGCAGCATTTACCAGTGGTAGACCAAACCAGACTCAAAGAAATGTATCGGGGCAAGAAGAACGGCAAGGAATCAAGTCTGGTATGTCTCCATATTCCGACCTCCCTTCCAGTTCAGCCATAGTGCGGTCACACTTTCCTCCTCACCAAGTTACCAGAGCTCACATTGTTGGTGACATTGCTTTTGTTGGTTAGTTGATAAAATGTGTTTTCCTCATTTGTTTCTAATAGAACTATAATGGAAAAGCTACCTTGTGATTTTTCTAATATAATATCTTAATCATACATTCAAAATTTATTAAAAAAAGGTCCAATAGTTTTTACATATTTATATGCCATCTGAATTTGTATTAAATATTTATATTAGTGATGACTCTTCTGTGAAAAATATAGTTTAATGAAGAAAAATTATATCATCTGCAAGACTGTAATCCATTACTTATATTTTGTCTTAATATGGTGTATAACTGACACAGTGAAAACACCATTTGCATAACTAGTACATGGATTTTTTGGAATGCTTTTGTGTTTAGAGTCTATTAATGCCAATAGCATGTGTAGCACATGTGTACAGTGTTCATGTGAGGCTCATTGCATGTGTAGCACATGTATACAACATATATGCAAAACTTATTCCAGGATTATTATTTCAGCCAAGGGTGAATTTAAGGGCGTAAGTATAAGAGTAAGGTCGAGAAAAAGATGGGTAGGCACATAGAGCACGGGAAGAGCCTGGGATTGAGTGTGAATGTCACAAAAATGGTAGGATATGACTGTGGATGATAAGGTGGCATGTGTTGGTGCTGAGGTTGTGTGATAATGTGTAGTGTGACACTGCTTTTGATGGTGTACTGGAGCATGAAGGTGGTAAAGCTATGTGATGCTATGTAGTGTGAGATTTGGTAAATAGCAGGTATTTTCTGGAGGAGCCTCATCTCACTGAGATGATGTCCCACTACTAAGTCACATCAGCCATAGGAGTCCTTTATGGCCTAATGGGGACCAGAGCAAGAACCTGATCCCTTCAAAGAGGCACAGGGATCCTCTTTGAAGGGACTGTTCGCAAATAGGGGTTCGAGATAGTTTCGTCTGAATCATTTGGATTTAAGTGAATCTGCAGAGTTGTTTGGGTATTTGAGTCCTTCATATTGGTGGAACTTGCAATTGTCTGTATTGTTTTGCTTTCTTTCGCTCCACCCATTTGCGAGTTGTGAGTTGTGTGGTTTGAACTGTAAATTTATATATAAATACCTCCCTCAAATGTTGCTACCACTAGAAGGAGAAGGAGTATATGTAAATAAAAATTAAAATAAAATAAACTACAAAAAGAAAGTAACAGCTTAGCTGCTAGTTGGTGGTAGTAGTTAATGTTGATCCTCTCCTTCAGTGGCTCCAAGTAGTGTAATGATGAAGGCCCAGACAGGAATGTTTGCAGCCCTCACTGACCTACCAATATATCTAAATTTAGAATCTTATAATAAGATTAAATATTATTTTAGTGCAAGCAAGCACTGGTATATAGATTCATCTCCTGTGTGGCTAGCCTAGTCTATATTACAAATAATGGCACTATAAATTATCACTGATAGATATCACTTATTGCAAAGTATATTACTCAATATATATATCTGATTATAAGACTTATTTACCTGATTTGTCTGAGGGCCACTAACCCTAGTGGCCTCGACGAGAACAGGAAGTCGGCGGCGTGTCGGCGTGTCGACCCCCCCCCCCCTGTTGCCTTGATGATCTTTTCCAGATATATTTTAAAACTCAACACAGTTTTGGCAATTATGGCTTCGGTGGGTAGGTGGTTCCATGGGTTAATAACCTTTTGGGTGAAAAAGCATCTCCTGTTCTCAGTCCTACATTGTGGTTTGTTGAGCTTGAAACCATTGCTCTTTGTTTGTGGTACATCTGACCTTTTGAAGAAAATATCCAGATCAATATCCTCTAACTTGTTCAGTATTTTAAAAGTTTCAATAAGATCTGCCATGTCATTCCTGGTTATATACTTTTAAAGATTAATTGACCTAGCTAGTTTGATTATTACTGCAAAGACTTATGGAACAAAATCGAGTTGATAATGGTCTAGGACGGACCGAAACGTCATTGTCTCTTCAATTTCTAGTGTGTGCTTTGGTCACCATTTTTCAGTCACGTTACTGTGACTCATCATCTGCATTTGGAACAAACCTCCTGGTGGGCATGAAGCCCACTTTATAGTGGGTTCTGCAAAGGAAAAGAGAATTAATGGCTATGGAATACAGCAAAAGACTTGGATCCCGTCTTTTATGATACCCTCACCACACACACACTTTCCTGATTATTTTGCTGTGATGCAGACCTGGAGTGCTCCATCTTTTATAATTGTATACCAGACATCCTTATCTCTGTTAGCAAGTTGGAGCACTCTAAAATGTAGTTAACTGCAGTGAAGAATACTGGCAAAGTGGTGTGTTTTTTATATTGTGATGGTCATTCCATTGACATCAGCAGCTGTTGTCCACTTCACCTATATTCTACTCTGTTTTATATTGTACACTGTCTCTTACAACTTAATGACAACATTAAGTGCAAGAAACGATTAAAATTTCGGTGTTGATTTCATGTTCTAGAGTCTGATTATACACAACACACATTGTCACAAGACTTTGTTGTTGGTGACTGGCTTGTGGCGTCGCTTTGCCCTGATTGGGGCTTGTGAGGGCGTGCTGGGATTTCCGCTTCCCCTTAAAATTCTGATATTTGGCTTGTGATTATCTAATTTATCCAAGCTAACAGTTAACTACTTAAAGTAATATTTATTGGAAATTATTAACGTAATGTTTTAGTAGTACAGTATTTTGATTTATGTACCTCATTTAGAGAAAATTTATGCATATTGCATCATTGGAAAGTGCACTGAACATATTTGCTCAACACATACTGTATCATCTGAACACGTGTTAAATAAGTAGGAGCTTCCTCTCAGGGTTAGACAGTACTGTACTGTACTATAATGCTTCATGATTACAATATTTTAAACAAAATTCTAACAATATTTTTGTTAGACCACACTACTGCCACTACTGAGGGGGGCTAAACACTCTTGTTAGACCACACTACTGCCACTACTGAGGGGGGCTAAACACTCTTGTTAGACCACACTACTGCCACTACTGAGGGGGGCTAAACACTCTTACAAATGCTCATATAAAATACATACTGTACTCACTTTATTTCATCTATTCATATATAAAGCACCAACTTATTGTCATGACTGATATTGTCTTTTAAAATGTTTCCCTTGCTTTAGATACTGTGCTTTTTTCAAGTGAATTTTATGTGGCAGGTGAAGAATGGGTACGTTTGAGGAGGCCAGGTGTGGTGCAGCCCCCAAGAGCGGACACAAGTGGGTGCAGCAGTAGTGACTCCCGGGGCTCCGAAGGAGCTCCTGTGGCACCTCCAAGAATTAAGAGAAATTCTTCAGCTGGACTGCCACGGCACAGTGCAGTTGATTCATCTTCCTTTGCTCATAATGACTGGCATTGTGAGTATTACGTCCCATTTTCATCAGCTTACTAATGTTGATGTTTACAGTATTCCAATCCAAATTCCATTAGAATATATCTTTAAGTGCAATGGACAAAATTTGATTTGGTTATAGTTGCTTGTTACTTAGGGTTAGGTATTCAATTTTTAAAGTGTGCATGTTTTGAAGGTTATTTTTTTGTTAAAATGTTTGTTGCCGAAAATTATATGAAACGATTTATGTCAATACTGTACTGTACTGTTGTTTGGACTATAGTCAAACAGTGGTCTGCAAAGATATGTAATATAGTATAGTACATTCATATATTTCATTAGGCAATAATGTTACAGTAATAATGAAACAGTTTATTGTAGTATAATTTCATCCATTTAAATGTTTCAGGTTTATCGGATGCTCAAGACAACTACCGGCAAACCATTCTTACTGCCAAGCAGGTAATGTACAAATGTCTCATCTGTTTATTAATACTCTTTACTACTGACTGAATACATAAGTCCCAAATTCTGAAACATTACTCATTGCTAGAGATAAGTGCTTTTAGTAAAAGCATGATGCTTAATCGCAGACATATATATATATATTTTTATTTTGTAGAAGTAGTTCTGTACTGTATAATGAAGTGTGGTTCAGCCCTCGAGTAATATTTCAGAAGCGGGGCTCATGCAGGTGTCTATCAGCTACATCCTGTCATAATATGATCTTTGTATTTTTATCTCCCTTTCTTCCTTTCAAATGAGATTGGCTTGAATTTTGGACAAAACTGTCATGATTTCACATGGCAGAAAGTGTATACAGTACTTATTTTATATAATTTTTTGTTGAGTGCAACCAGTTAGGTAGAGGTTGATTTAATAACCTCTACCATTGTGCCAGTGTAGTATGGTACAATCCCATTAAAAATTCCTTAATACTGTATGTTCCAACTCTAATATCTCTTCTGACTTCCACTTTTGTTAGTGGTTTCTATTAAATTATGTTTCTCCACAGTAGCTTTAGATCTTGAGGGTGAAAATACGACTCTCTTGTTTTATACAGGAAGGGCTGAAGTATCACTTCTACTAGTCCGGGTGTGATGTTTGGCTGGCGCTGGCTAGCAATCCCTGCTTATCTTCTTCATTTACGACATGAATACCACACCACTATGCTCGCGCCAGCCAGTCAGCCCTGTAGGATTACTATGGTGGTTTTTTCTTGTGTGTTTAGACAGACTAATATGTTTGTAACTGAGCTAATATGCCCATGGTGTTTGTGACATTAAATGTGTTTTAACTGTGTTATTTTGTAAACATTAATAGTTATTAACAAACATAAAACCTTCATTGCATAGTTTTTCTAAACAGAAAATGTGCATTTGTTGTATGTATTTATACTTAAATTTTGTTAAGTCTTAAATTTATATTGATTTTTTATTTTATTCATTCTTATTTTTATCTGTACATAGTGTTTACCTTCACTTATATTGCATCATCAAGTTTTGTGTTTAACTTTTGCACAATAAATGAAAAGATGTTCCAAGAAAAGGAGTAATTGTTGCATAATTGAACATTTACTCAGTGATAAACAGTTCAACTTTTATAACTGCATCTTTACTATTTTGTGCTGGAACATAAAATGGTACGTAAGCAGGGAATTTTTCTTCCCAATCAATGCAAGTTAGAGGAAATTAATTACTCATACAGTCAGTTTCTCCCCATATATATATATGTAACATGAAATTTGGTACTCTATAAATGGAATGTTGATCTTCCAGTCAAGCACTTGGTACATAATAATTATAATATAATTCATTGTGTCAGGGGACAGGAAGCCAGAGTGTATTCATACATGTTAGGCTTAAATCGAGGTACCACCTCCCCCCCCCCCAGGTCAAATTACTAACCCTACCCAAGGTGCAACCCCACAACAAGCTGACCGACTCCTGAGTACCTACTTACTGCTAGATGAAGAGGCACATTAGGTGAAAAGAAATGTGTCATGTGTCCAACCACTTCTGTCCCGCCCGGGATTCGAACCCAGAATTCTCAATTGTGTGTCGAGAACGAACTTGACTGTACTACCGGGACCCGAAAAACTCATTTTACTTTCATGAGGTTAGAATTGCAGATGCTGAATTGGCAGCTGTTAGGCTCACCTGATGTGCAGGTGTAGAATACAGTTTTTTTTTAATGTTTTACTGAACTTGTACTGTAGTATTATTACAGTACTACAGTTCGTATACAGTACATGATTTTTTCCATTAGTAACATAGTACTAGCAACACTGAATATATTTAGACTTTGCAAACTTTTCCTCTTTGCTAGTATGGCGACACCTCATTAGTTAAGGATTTTTGTGTTTTTTAATTTATATGATTATTTGTAAGTAGAAAAGATGTCTGCCAGCAGGTACAGTCTGATTAGGCAAAGTAGGAGGCAGAGGAGTTATCTTACCATGGATGAAAGGGCTAAATAGCTGTAGAAAAGTAATGCTGGCTGGGAATTGAGCAGGCTGGCTGAGGAGTCTAGTGTTGGCACTTGTGCTGTTTCTGATGTAAACAAGCAGAAAGTACAGATTTTAGAGATCATTGCCAGGAGAGAGAATGCTGGGAGAAATAATCTGAGAGAGAAAAAATTCTATGACTGAAATTTTGATGATTTAGGTAAGGAAGTTTACAAGGATAAATCTATTATACACCTAAAATTCCTCATGTAAATACCTCCAGTGATTTGTTCAATGCTTCTTATGAATATCATGAGTCATGCATCCCATATTTACACTCCTGCTTTTTCCCTTTCTGCATTGTTAAGATTCTCTCTTTCTCAAGTTTTGACTGAGCTAGGATACAAGACATACTAGTTCTTGTATGGAAGTATAAATAGTTGGCTTCAAATTGATTGATTTCCTTTAGTCTATGTAACAGAAAGGTGGTTTTAGTAAAAGTAAAGCAGTGTGCTTTTAGTATTGCCTAAATAAATGAAAATATGAATAATAATAATAATAATTATTACTAGTGAATGAAACAAAAATATATTTGTCAGAAAATGCTGATACCCTGGTAATTGCTGATATTCTGATTACCATTAAATAGCAGCACCTTCACCAAAACAGGATTGAAGGAGCCAGCAACCACACTTGTTGCTTGGAAATTCATGCATTCTGCCTTTGCACTGTAGTGGCATGCCTTGGGTTGTTTGGCCTCCTGAATGAGGTAGTGATTATGCAATGCCAGAGTCCTGAATATATGCATGTCCACTTCTCCTCCTTGTTGTCTTTAGTCAAAAAGGGGGGGGGACTCCGTTCATTGTTGGGAGAGCTCGGCAAAACTGTTTCCATGGGTCTTGTCAGTACTTTTGTGGTGGGCTCCAGTGATAGTGTAACAGGAGGATGTCTACAGGTCTTATGGAAGGCTAGAACAGATGATGGTTAAGCTTATCTCATTTTTAATGACAGCCTCTGTCTGTTGGGCAGGAACATTTATTTAGTTGCCCCATATCGGTAGACTGTGTCCAGACTACTTGCAGTTGTCAAGAATGATTCTCCCAAGCCTCAACATTTGGTTGATCAAGTCTCACATCCTATATTCTTTCGAGATAATTTTTTTTATTGATATATATAAGAGTTCTTACATTCTTGTACAGTCACTAGTACGCGTAGCGTTTCAGGCAAGTCCTTAATCCTATGTTCCTTAGAATACGACCCCCCACAAAAGAATCGTTTTTACAACCAAGTACTCATTTTACTGTTGAGTTAAACAGAGGCTACAGTTAAGGATTTGAGCCCAGTAAATCTTCCCCGGCCCGGATACGAACCCAGGACAAAGCACTCGTGGAATGCCAGGCGAGCGTCTTACCACTACGCCACGGAGACTGGTCCTAAAGGGATAAAGGGATATCCTAAAGGGATAATCACTGTTTGTGGTATGCCACGTGGTATTGGACCACTTTTGGCTTGTTTTTGTGGCCTTTAACGATGTCTGTTTACATGTTCCCATCCATCTTGGATTGAGGGTTTTGCTGTGGACTTGACCAGACACACCTACAACTTTCAGACTTCCCTTTAGGATCAGCCTAGCACCCAAGACTTTGTGAAGCTCACCAGGGTGGTCTCTTGTGAGCTTAAGCTCTTGAGGATCTGTGTTCTAGTGTCTCTTGATGACTAGTTAGTTTGTGCCCCCAGTTGTCAGTCTTGCAAGATCCAAGTAGTAGTTGGAATTGGGGGTGGGGATTTATAGTCTGGCCTTCTACCTACCATGTGGTCTCGTAGTACAGTTGGCTTCATTTTCAACTCGGTCAGGGATCCAGGGTTCAATTCCCAGGCTGGACAGAAATTGGTTGTGCATGTTTCTTTTCATCTAATGCATCTGTTTACTTAGCAGTAAATAGGTACCTGGAGTATTTTCCAGACTATTTATTTATTTATTTATTTATATATATACAAGAAGGTACATTGGGTTTATGAGAGTACATAGCATTAATGTTTTTACATTCTTGTAAAGCCATTAACATGCATAGCGTTTTGGGCCGGAATTTGGAATATTGCTTTTCATGGTGGGTGAACAGATCATTAGAGTTTCGTTGTGGAATATGTCTGAGAACCCTTATACACTTCCAGCTCAAAGAGGTTCAGAACTAAGCCCTGCTCAGAGATAAGTGTTTCATTTCACTTGACACTCTTATGTTTTGCCTAAACCAACTTTCAATTATATTATATGTAAAGTAGGACTATATTTAGAGCCAACAGTATCTTCTCATAATTTCAAATTCTGATTGTAAGTGTTTTTATAAAGCATTATAAATAGTCATAAAGACTAATATTTTATCAGTTCTGTGTCTTTAACTAGTGCTGACGTTAAATAATTATGTAGCAAAAGTTAAATGTTGTGAAGTTTTGCATGGATTTTAGTATTTTGTATGATCGAGTATTCAAAAAATTATTATTATTGTCATTGATGTTCAGTCCCCAATTTTTAATGTATTAAATGTTGATTCAAGGCTGCATTCATAAGTGCTGATAAAATGCAGGATTTTGTTGTACTGTATAAAGTAATTTATCATAATTTAATTACATGTCAACAGAAAATAAAATTTTAGATTAAAATTTTTCATACATTTTGTCGACAGCAAATTTTATTCATATACCAGTGATTATTCGTAAGTGAAATGTTTATAAATTGATATTAGGCATTTCCATAAAATTCTTTCATCCTTATATACTTTTACATTTAATGGTGCTTTTATATTCATCCTTGTATCTAGTTGCTAATAAAAACATTTTCTTCTGAACAGAGCTGGACATTGAGTGACGAAGAGCCCCCACCTGCTGTGCCTGCTAAGACTGCAGCAGCTTACCAATACCCTGACCCACCACCACCGCCACCGCATTCTCGCATCCTCAATCTGAACCACCTACCTCCATCTAACCTTTCTTCATACACACAACCCCCACCGCCTAAGCCCATGCCCCCCCAATCATCACAAGTGTTGCAATATTCACAGCATTCATCGCATTTGCAGTCAGTTGCTGTCTCTTCACCCTCATCATTGTACCAGACACCCTCATCACTATCACCCTCACATCACCCTCAACATCTGTCTCCGTCACATCTTCGAGATCCCCAGCATAGCTCTCATCACCCTCAGCATCATTCTCCACAACAGTTTCGAGATCTCCAGCACAGATCACCAGAACAAGAAGCTGTTTCAAGCCACAGAGCTGTTCCAATAATTAACCTAACTGGATCAACCTCGCTAAACAATAATACATCTGCAGCATCTCAAAATAAAGTTGAAGATGTAACAGCCAATGAGAGCAGTTCAGAAAGTTCTGATGATGAAGGCATTTTTCATAAATTCTCAGCAAATAATATATTCAAAAAATGGCGGGCAAACAATAAGCAGGTAGTTCCACCAATACCATCTTCTCCCAAATCTGCATTTTCCCCACCTTCTTCAAGAGATGCAAAAGATGAAAAAGACTTCCATAAAGACATCAAGGGAGTGAAAGAATCAAATAAAGAAACTATATTGCCTTCACCAGCATCTCCAAAACCCTTAGTAAAGGCATTTGGAAATTAAAACTTAACCCAAAATCAGTAGCAGCTAATTTCAAGTCATATTTAAGCCAACGAGGGGATAAAGTGGATGGTGATAGCAGTGATGGTGTTGGAGGTGCTCTTAATGGAGCACCTGGTAGTGGTATGACAAGCTCGCCTGGCACCACTACGCGAGGTATCCAAAAGAGTGCCAGTTCAGGGCCTGCCATCACTGCTTTTTCGCAAGTGGCACAAGACTACAGTAAGTTATTTCTACTGTATGAAAACATATTGTAATTTTGCAAATTTGAGCATTGTCAAGTTAAATGTAGTAATACTTCATAAATTTATAGAAACTGAAAATTTGCTGTAATTAATTATTAAAAAGGTGTTAATTTCTAATAATAATAGTAAAGGTATTGTATGGCTAAAAGCACACAATAGTATTTGATAGAAAACAAAAACAAAAATATAATAATAATAATAATAATAATAATAATAATAATAATAATAATAATAATAATAATAATATAGGGACACTCTGGAGAGTGATCAACAAGTATGGTGTTTTTAACTATATAATGGAAAATTTCACAAGTGAATAGATTTGTAATTAACTTTTTTCTTTCCAGAATACCCAACTCCAATACCAAAGAAGCCAGCTGGCCCTCGAGACATGCCAGCTCACATGAGAGGCTCTACACCAACAAACTCCCATATCAGGGTTAAAGATCGTCCACGGCAGCAGTACTTGTAGCCGAAGTCTAGTCGGTTGGGTCTTTTAAGTGACCCACATTCCCCTGTCATGATGAGATTATCATACCCAGATTAAGGTTGACACTGATCATTTATTTTGATGATATCTCTTGAATTGTTTTGGCCTTTATCTTGAGTTATCAAGGCTGCAATTTAGCCAAGACAGTATCATGCTAGCAAAGCCTCAAGGTTAGGCCTGATGGCCTTTTTCTCATTTGAACTCTGGTTCAAACATAAAGTTGAGACATTTTAGTCTTGTCGGTAGTAGAAGTAGGCTGATTTTCCCTTCATTGATGTAATTATATATTTTCACTGTTATAAGTGAATAAAATACAAAAATATTGAGCATTGAATGAAATGAAAGAACCTTTTCTGGAAGGGCCCCTCAGTAGCTCCTTGGGCTAAGTGGTGATCCAGCCAATCCAGCCAGGAGATGCACCAGGCCTCTAAGACCCAGCCATGCCTAACAGGAACTAGAACCAGGATCTTACTCTCTCTATGGGGTGAGGTGAGTTTAGGGACCAGAGATTAATCCAAAACTAAGAAAAACTCAACAGAAAGCTTAAACACAACAAATAAACTGTTTGTATAATATTATGTACCGACAGGTTAGGAGGTAACATCCTGTACTGCAAAATATATTCTCACAAAATGAGTGCAGCCTGATAGGCTGCCACATAAGAATATGTCTCAGCCAAAACCATAGTAAAGAACTGACAAACAGCACAGAGGAGTTGTTTCTGCCCGAAACGCTGCGCGTACTAGTGGCTTTACAAGATTGTAAATACCATGCTATGTATTCTCACAAACCCAATGTACCTTCTTGTATATAAATAAATAAGTAAAACAGACTCGAATGTGGAAGGAGTATTGCACTTAACAAGGTGAATAAATGAGACAAAATGAATGACTGCTGGTATTCAAAATCACCAAATCACTGCTTGAGAAACTGTGAAGAGCAGTATCAGGCATGGAGTTAGTCGGGGAAGCCAAAACAAACTGACCAAAAATCTAGGCCTGAGAAAATCCCCCACAGTGATAAGAGAAACTAGCTGCCTGGACCATCACACAGGCAGGTAGTTATGCTACGCATAAAAGAGGCGACTGGGCAGAACTAACTCTGAACTCCATCAAAAAACACCAGGCAGGGGAAATATATAGGCAGCCCCTGACAAAAACAATCACTTTTGCAACCCAAGGGCACACTCACTGAAGATACAAAGCCCTCAACACAGAGCAGGGCTAGGCATGATCACTGCATGTTAGACAACACACAGTTAACTTCTACATTCCTTACATTCCTTATTAACAGTTCTTGCATGGAAAACAAATTTTGTGCTTCCTGGAAGTAAGGTGATTTGAGAGAAGTCAGCTCAAGAGGGGGGAAACTGTAGCCCCTCTGGGCTACAGTCCTCAGTCTTAGATATTTTTTGTGGGACATTGAAAAATACAAGCTGAGTACCAAAGCAGGAATCCGGGCCTACAGTTAGACTGAAACACAAATCTAAGACATAGTCAAAGTGGTTGACATAAAACAATTGTAAAGCATAAAGGAAAATAACAAAGGCATTACCCCTAATAAAACTAATGTTCCAGGGATACCCAACACCATTTGGAATAAGAGTGAAGCTTAGGGTGGGTCATTTCAAAGGTGCAGGCCCCCAAAGCTGTTATCATGCAAGTAAGTGGGTGACCTGGCTTGCTGCCTTGTGGTGGTCAGTCACAACACAGTTGGAGTGTTTATATTGTGGTAACAATTGTTTTTTTCATTACCCCTTGGGCACCAAATTTTATTCCAGCACTTGCTTGTTTTGTTGTGTATATGTTTTCAAGAGGGTTGTTAAGGAGAGCTCCCTCTCAGTGGCTTCCTAATGTAACAGGGAGCCACCAAGGGGCCCAATTTTGGAATTTTTCTTGGTTTTTGGTTGATGTCTGATTTGCAAGTTTCCCCTTGCCTCGTTGAAAGTGCTATATTCTGGTCCTGTCTCCTGGTAAGCAAGGGTGGGTCTTGGAGGCCTGGTGCACCTCCCTAAGGTATGGCTGGACCAACACTTAGCCCAGGGAGCTACTGAATGTCTCTTAATGAATGGAAATCTTCAGCAAAATTAACAGATCGAAGAGGATTTGATGCAGCATGAACTGATTTTGGTGTTGATAGGGAATTGACTTTATTGCTACAAGTGTGTAATACTGCTGGCATATAAAGCTATGTAGGTTTAAGGCATTGTGAAGAGAACTGTGACTGATATGTGAGAAATGGAGACAGTTCTTACCTAATCTCTTAAAATTAATTTTTTCATACTCAAAGGACAAAATAATCTTATAGACAGTAACATAGGGCAGGGCTTTAGGGGCAAAATAATAAATAAATAACTATATATATATATATATATATATATATATATATATATATATATATATATATATATATATATATATATATATATATATATATATATATATATATATATATATATATGTAATGTTCGTCCTTCAGATGTGAAAATGACCATGACTTTAATATATTAGGTGGAAGGTTGGTGGCTGTGTGGTTAGATGATGGAGGATGAGACCAATGTGGGTTGGGAAGGCTCACCTACACATGGGCGAGACCATATATATATACTGTATATACACACATACACATGGGGGGTTACCACCTCTGGTTGTGTTTGTAAGGACCCTCAGCCTCAAAGAAGAGGATATGCAGCACCCAGGGAGCCTTGTCAAACTCCCACATGTGCTGGCACATATTGTCTTCTCCTTTCATCCCCTTATATATTGTAATTCTTTATTTTATTAAACTTGATATAATATATATATATACCTGTATATATATATATATATATATATATATATATATATATATATATATATATATGTCGTACCTAGTAGCCAGAACACACTTCTCAGCCTACTATGCAAGGCTCGATTTGCCTAATAAGCCAAGTTTTCATGAATTAATATATTTTCACAAATTTTTTCTTATGAAATGATAAAGCTACCCATTTCATTATGTATGAGGTAAATTTTTTTTTATTGGAGTTAAAATTAACGTAGATATATGACCGAACCTAACTAACCCTACCTAACCTAACCTAACCTAACCTATCTTATAGGATTGGTTAGGTTAGGTAGCCAAAAACGTTAGGTTAGGTTAGGTAGTCGAAAAAAACATTAATTCATGAAAACTTGGCTTATTAGGCAAATCGAGCCTTGCATAGTAGGCCGAGAAGTGCATTCTAGGTACGACATATATATATATATATGTATATATATATATATATATATATATATATATATATAATATATATATATAATATATATAGAATGAAGGGTTTCATTCTACTTTGCTCTGATGAAGGCGATTTAAGCTGAA
The DNA here is from genome assembly GCA_020271785.1 of Procambarus virginalis. Taxonomy (NCBI): domain Eukaryota; kingdom Metazoa; phylum Arthropoda; class Malacostraca; order Decapoda; family Cambaridae; genus Procambarus; species Procambarus virginalis. The sequence goes on from WNGS01165751.1 coordinate 15,350,937, forward strand.
AACACGTTAGCCTTCTCTATTTTTCACATGTGGTTTTTCCGCATGCATATATATATCTATATATATTATTATATATTATTATAATATATATATAAATATATATATATATATATATATACACACACAGTATATATATGTAATAATGCAATAATGCCACAGATTATGTATATATCCATCCATCTATAACATGTAAATCTGAGAGTCTTAATTTATGAATTTGTATTATATAAGTCTTCTCTTCTTGCTTGTGTTAAATATGATTGAAATTACCTAATAATTAAAATTCAAAGCCCATGAATGTCAGTTGTGTTAAATTAATGTTATATTTTTGCGTGATATCTTTTATAATATATAATTTTACTCATTATGCTGTAATAATTTTACTTTATCACATATTATATATATATATAATTTACTGTGCTTCATATACTCAAGAGTCCCACAAACCTTTAAATCCTTAATGAGACATTGCTATACCCATGTCAGATTTAATGTTTACACTTTTATAGTGTTTTCTCACAGAGGTGCTCAAACTTTGGTTGTCACCACCACTTAATATTTTTCTTGACTATTAATTGTCAATGATTATCTTACACTGAAATGCATTTCTATTTTTTTAAATATATACTGTATACTACATATGCCTAATACTGTTACTTAAATCATATACAGGTCTGAGGATATGTGATTATCGTAATTACATGATCGGTAGGTTTTCCCAGCAACTTTATAGAATTTCTCAGCTAGTGACTGCCAGGTTGTGTTCATAACATGGTAAATTTTGTTAACATATTTGAGACAGTTTAATGGGCAAAATGTAGCAGCTTACCTTGCGTTACTGTGTTACTTGTGCCGATTCCGAGGATTAACGTCCCTGCGGCCCAGTCTCTCACCAGGCCTCTTGGCTGGTAATCTGGTCAACCAGGCTGTTGGATGCAGCTGTTTGCAGTATGGCATATGAATCACAGCCTGGTTGATACTTTACGCAAACATTTTTAAAGTATACTGTCATTGAAAAATTAAAAAGTGGTCAAAGTGGATAATGGTAAAAGAAATTAACATTATTAAATAACTCATTAAAACAATGAAACATGAACACAGTTGCTAAGTATAAATAAAAAAATATATCATGAATTCTAATGCAGACTTGGGTGTGTGCCATAGATGTGAGCCTTGCATAGTGATGTGTAATAGATGGTATAACCTTTAGAGCATTGCTCTGTACATAACAAGTTTGTTGATATATTAATGTGCATTTTAGATGAGAAGTTTTTGACATTTGTATATTAATAGATGACTATTTGCATTTCCCCTGATGTTTAAATTTTCAGCAACATAGACAATCATTCTGTGCCTAGCCTTTCAGACCAAATAGAAAATGGTAAACCTACATAAAAAGATGTGCTTAGTTTCCCCAGTATTTCAAACATTTTACCGATTTNGGGGGGTGCGGAAGCGTGGTGGTGTCTGGGGAGGTGTGTACCGTATGGCTTCACCTGTACATCACAGTTCCCCGCCAGGTACACGGCTCCCTTACCTGTAATCACCCACCGCAGCGTCTCACTTATCCGGCTCCTCCACAATATCCGGATTAAGGAGACATTATCCGGTATATCCGGCCTTATCCTCTCAGTCCGACTGGTTTACGGTACATAATGGGGATATTTAAGACTGTTATGTCTGGTAACGGAGTGAAGTGGTGTGTAGTGAATCAGTGTTCCGCGTACATGGGTCTTGTGTGTAGTGGTCCTGGCCTGGTGGTGCAGGGAGCACTGGTGGCCCCCTGGAGCACCAGGGCTCTGTGTGTCACCCTGGGCCCCTCCTATTACGACACACTTGCAACATATAGCAGCAGCAGTAGCAGCAGTAGTGCTGGGTGTACAGTTAAAGACTTCACCTGAAGTATAATAAGTACTGTAACTAAGGATTAAAATGGTAGCAACTCAGGCGTGGCGAATATTAACTGGGGAGAGGAAGGGTGGGAGAAATTTGAGAAGGAAGTGAAAAGGATTAAGAGAGAAATTAGGAGGAAGGAGAGGAGATGAGGTACTGTTGATAGGAAGAGAAGGAAGGGAAGATTACACTCATATTACCTGTGTCCTATATATTGTGAGATGTAAGCCTTCTTTGGAACACGATGACGGACATAGGTTGAATTCATCTCTTCATCCATGTAATGGAAAATAATAGGATGGATTATGAGAACGTTCAAATCCAGGGACCCCACAGCAATGCTAATACTTTTTAAATCACTGGTGTTGTCCCGTCTTGAGTATTGCTCAGTACTCAATTCACCTTTCAGAGGGGAGAGATCTCTGAATTAGAGGGAATACAGAGAACATATATGACACACACATAGAAGGACGATACTGGAGGGCCAGGTCCCAAATGGAAGGAAATGCAGAATAGAACAAGTAAAGAATAGAGGAGCCATAGGTATAATCAGAGAGTACTGTCTGAACACCAGGAGGTCCACGGCTGGTCAATACCCTAGCAACAAGCATTAGAAATATTGCCGGAACAAAGGTGGATGTCTACAAGATACACTTCGACAAGTTCTTGCAAGAAGTGCCTGACCAACCAGGTTGTAGTAAATATATGGGCCTGCGGGCCGCTCCAAGCAACAGCCTGGTGGACTAAGTTATTGCAAGTGGAGCCTGGCCCCAGGCCGGGCTCGGGGAGTAGAACTCTGGAAACCCTCTCCAGGTATGATGTGCGTGTTTTGTGTGTGCCTGCGTGCTGTGCGTGTTATGT